>OU342741.1:479034447-479344896 GCA_910589775.1 Avena eriantha | reverse complement strand
CAAAGAATCTTCCAGAACCTTCTGGAACATTCCGAAACCTTCTAGAATCCTCATACAAATACTCCGGAACATTTCCTAACTCAGAAAATGATCCCCAATGTATTAATCTTATTCTCCGGACAATTCCGGATCTCCTCGTGATGTCCCGGATCCAATCCGAGACTCCGAACAACATTCGGTCTCCAACGCACATTCCATATCTACTTAAAACAACTTCGAACCTTAAGTGTGTCACCCTACGGTTCGTGAATATGCAGACATGATGAAGACACCTCTCCGATCAATAACCATCAGCAAGATCTGGAGATCCATAACGGCTCCCACATACTCAACGATGACTTCGTGATCGATAGAACCATTAACATACGAAACCAATTCCCTTTGTCACGCGATACTATACTTATCTGAGGTTTGATCGTCGGTATCTCCATACCTAGTTCTACCTCGTTACTGATAAGTACTCTTTACTCGTTCCATGTTATGTCATCCCTTGTGACCCAGTCACATGCTTGCAAGCTAATTAGATGACATTCCACCGAGAGGGCCCAGAGCGTATCTATGCGTCATATGGATGGACAAATACCAATTTTGGTCCATGCGCTTCAACACATACTTTCAGAATACCCAATGACACCTTTATGACCACCCAGTTACGAAGCGGTGTTTGATGTCATCAAAGTACCCATCCGGTGATGGTGATTAACATAACCTCATGGTCGAAGGATTAGGTTACTATGTATTTTAAAGCTTATAGCAAACGAACTTAATGACTTGATCTTATGCTATGCTTACTACGGGAGTGTGTCCATCACATCATTCTCCTAATGATATGATCTTGTTATTAACGACATCCAATGTCCATGATCAGGAAACCATGATCATCCATTAATCAACAAGCTAGTTTAACAAGAGGCTTACTAGGGACTCTTTTATTTTTACAAAACACACAAGTATTAATGTTTCCGGTTAATACAATTATAGCATGGGATGTAAACATTTATCATAAACATAAAGATATAATAATAACCACTTTATTATTGCCTCTTGGGCATATCTCCAATAGTCTCCCACTTGCACTAGAGTCAATAATCTAGTATAAAACTTGTGCATTCAACACCTATGGCTTTCTGGTGTTGTATAGACACTATTGCTAGTGGTAAACATAATCTTCGAATCTGACACTTCCAGGTTCGTGTGTATTTGCATGTCCTTGCGTCTCTACGCATTACTCATTCTCCAATGAGATGGCATTGTATAAATTTGGTCCTTTGGTGAGACCTTTAGTTCCTTGGGATTAAATCATGTTGATACAATTGTCGTACAATGTATCTTCATAGTATTATCCCGCTATGAACCACCCCTAGTTTGATAACAAACTACATAACACAAATGCCCTCCTTTGCTGCTACTATAGCAGTTATATACTTAGCCTTTTGTTGTAGTATCTGTCACAATGTTTTTAACTTTGGTACTCAACCAAATCCATTATGGAACATCCTTTCCATTATATTGTGCCACCTATAGTCTAAATTGAGATAATCTTGTGACAAAACTAGTATCAATGTAACACTTTACAGCATTCTGGTATAAGCTTATACCATTTAGAGCATAGGACATATCTGGATGTGTACATCTCAAAGAATGATTGATCAAAATATTCTTGTGATTTCACCAAGTGTCAAAACACTTGAATCTCGTGTCAACATACTTGAATCTTGATTCAGTCCTTTCCGTGCGTCAAGAACCTTTCTTGTTGTTCCCATATTGAACTCATTCAACATCTTATCTATGTACATTTGTCAAAACCATATTAGCGCCTCAATCTATTCATATAGACATTGATGCCTAATTCTTGGGTTATGCCTAAGTCTTTCATCGAAATGAAATTCTTAACATGTGTCAATAAAGATTCATTATTTCTAATCAACAATATGTCTTTCACATAATGTATTAGAAATATGTCTTAGCGCTCCCACTTAATTTCTTGCAAAATGCAAACATCTTCATCGTCTCTGAAGATTCCAACTCCGTGATGCTCACTTCAACCATTGAAGTTTTGCATACTCTTTTAGCATCCTTTGAATTAACAAAACCCTTTGGATCGTGTCATGTACACGTCCTAGGTAACCATTCTATTAGAAGAACTTGTTTTGTTTGTTCAACTACCATATACCTAAATATATGTAATGGTTGCTACATTAATCCGTCTAGACTAAATATCGCTATGAAAGATCATATCTTATCATAGTCAATTCCTTGAACATTGTCGTAAACTCTTTCCGACATGTCGACTATTTCATAGATTTGAAACATCCATGTCTATTTCTTTATAGATCCAAACACGACCGATAGGCTTCACGCCTTTCCGGAGGGTCTTCTAAGTTCAGAAACTTGATTTCTCGTGTATGGATACTATCACGGATTCCATGACTTCTAGTCATTTTATGGAGTCAGGGCCCATCATCGCTTCTTTGCATGTAGTCGGTTCATCATTGTCAAAACAATAATGACTTGCTTATCAAATCTTACTATTTGATTCTTACCGACCCACACGATTCTATAGGAACTCTAATCTCCGAGATCACACCTTTTGTAATCACGAGAGCCATGAGCATTGTGGCCGCCACCGGGACACTTTCCGGCACTGCGCTACTTAGCACATATAGCTAAGGTTCAACAACCTTATCAAAGTTCTATTGTCCTCCCACTTAACTTTTCACGAAAAATTCCTTCTCAAGAAACTTGACGTTCCAAGCGACAAACTCTTTTGTCCTCGGTGTTATGGAGAAATTCCCAACAAATTCTTTGGAATAACCTACAAAGAAGTGATTATCCGACTTTGGTTGTAAAGATTTTACTTATGCATAGCATACCAAAATTTAAGAAAAGACAATTCGGGTTTTATCCCAAACCATAACTCATATGGTGTCATTTCAACGGATCACGATGGAGCTCTTTTCAGTGTAAAAGCGGTAGTCACTAAAGCTTTAATCTTTAAAATATAATGGCAGTTTTATAAATGACACCTTACCATGTAAAACAAGGTTTCATTACATATCTCGAACACTCCATACTCCTATGGTGTTTTGGGAAATGCAAATCCATGGAACGATTCCTCAAATCTTAGGTGTTTTGCTAAACTTGTAACTCAAACATCTTTCTTTATGATCCAATCATAAACTCTTTTATTTTCTTGTTACAATGATTTTCCACTTCATCTTGAAAGTCTTTGAACATTTTTCAAATGTTTCATACTTCTTCCTTATTGAGTAAGTATATACATATACTCACTCAAATCTTCGGAGAAAGCATATGAAGTTGAAATCCATCACCCACGACTACACATAATGGACTATATACATCAATATGTACAAATTCCAATCAGTTAGTCGTCCTTTCCTCTTTTGGCCTACGAACGGAGTTTTAATTATCTCCAGGAAAGTATCACAAGCGTCATTTGATCCAAATCAAAGACTCCAAAAATCCATCAACATGGAGTTTCTTCATGTATCCCTTTCAATATAATTTAAACGGCGATGTCACTTCGCAAGTGATCTTTCAATCATTTGTCTTGCGACATTTTAGCATTAGTTTTATGGTCGTTATTTCTCCTACCAGACTTGTATATTATCCATCTATTCTGGAATACGGTAATTATTTGAACAACCTTTTGTCGTCATAATACCTGATCAAAATAACAATTATTGAAACAAATCTTGAAGGCAAGCTTTGATGTTAACGAGCAACACAACAACCCTTTGTTTGTTTTCGATGAACATCATCACATTTTCTCTTGCTAGTTACTTAGGCCATTGCAGTTCATGAATTGTGTTGTCCTGTATGACACTTCATACCAACCAATTCGGTATCCAATACCGAAGAACCACATTGTTTAACAAGCAAGGAATACAACCATAACATGTATATCTTCTATATGCCTAAGTTGGACATCTCCAACCTTTTATTTTCTGCCAAATATTTTATAGATTCTCTTTCAGCAATTCCTTTTCTTTTAAAAGAATTTATCAACATCAATAGTGGTGTCATCAACATGACACATGGTACAAAGCGTATATAGTCAACTACTAATACCTTTGGACTTGCACTTTGAGGTGGATCACCATCATCAAATGTTTGGCATTCTTTCAAAATTCCATTCTTTAGTAATCTTTTAGTGTAGTAAACATTTTACTTACATCTTCTATTCATCCTTATCATGACAACTTTCATGATCAAGCTGCTATAGCTTATAAAGGTGAATTGCGAGTATAATGTTTCTTTTTCAAAACCTTTGGAGGATTAGGACGACTATCATCTCCAACCTTCACAAATT
The DNA here is from genome assembly GCA_910589775.1 of Avena eriantha. NCBI lineage: Eukaryota > Viridiplantae > Streptophyta > Magnoliopsida > Poales > Poaceae > Avena > Avena eriantha. Next base: position 479,340,563 of record OU342741.1, on the reverse strand, counting down.
CTCATCAAATATGAGGACGTATACTCTATCATGTTGTAACCAACACATTGTTTTAGATATCGCAATACCTTTCACATATGATGGTTTCTGAAACATTGCTTTCGTCTCTTAGATAAACTTGATATTAAAAACAATCTTTTGAGTATCAAGAATCATGGAGGCAAACATGATACATTAGATACTAACACTGGAATTGTTACTCTTGATTTAATACTTCTTATTAAACTTCATGGATCAAATAGAGTTTGCTGAAAGTTTGCAATAGGACTTATAAACTTTAAATTGACATTCAAAACAATACGATACCAGTTCGTAAAGTAAATATCCAGAATTTCTATAGTTCCACTATCTCAACTATAACTAAGCGTAAGGTGGTGAACGGATGCCAGTGACTACAACAAACTACGCAAATTCACTTTGATTGTGTTTATGATAAATTGAGTTCGACTAATCCAAATTAAAAATGAACTCCCACTCAAAACAACATCCCTCGAGTTGTTTTAGTGATTATACGAACCAAATCCACTACACCAAGTCCGATCATCACGTGAGATGATGTAGCTTTAAAGGCGAACAATCAACATGTTCATCATATCATCCATATGACTCATGCTTTACCTTTCGGTATTCCGTGTTCCGAGACCATGGCTGTACATGCTAGGCTCGTCAAGGTTAACCTTAGTTTCCACATGTGCAAATCTGGCTTGCACCCGTTGTATGCACACGTAGAGTCTATCACACCCGATCATCACGAGATGCTTCGAAACGACGAGTCTTAGCAACGGTGCCAACTAAGGACAAACACTTTATTACTTGATATTTAGTGAGAGGGATCATCTTATAATGCTACCGTCGTGATCTAAGCAATACAAGATGCATAAAGGATTAACATCACAGGCAATTCATAATATGTGATATGATATGGCCTTTCTTCTTGTGCCTTTGATCTCCATCTCCAAAGCATGGGCATGATCTCCATCATCACCAGCGTGGCGTCAAGGTCCGTGGCGCCGCTTCATGGTTGTCCATCACCAATAGCAACTATTACAACTACTTAGAATAAAGCTATTACATGATGAATAGACACGCAGGTCTTAAACAAAATTTAAAGACAACCATTAGGCTCCTGCCGGTTGCCATATTACAATAAGGATCATTGCATACATCAAATATAATCACAATCACATAATGGCCATATCACATCACAAAACCCCTGCAAAAACGAGTTAGACGCCTCTAATCTTATTTGCATGTTTTACGTGGCTTGGGGCTTTCGAATAAGAACGGATCTTACCTACGAACATGAACCACAACGTTGATACAAGTGCTATCAAGTTGCAAAGTGTAAATTGGATCTATACTATGGTGAGAGAGACAGACACCCGCAAAGCCACTTGTGCAAAGCAAGTTACACGTCAAGCGTGGAGCAAGTCTCATGTGCGATGACATGTAAGGTTAGCCCGAGCCGCTTCATCCCACCATACCGCAAGATGCAAAGTACACAAAGCAAAAGACGGCACGAGCACCGACGCCCACAAAACCATTGTGTTCTACTCGTGCAACAGATCTACGCATAGACACGGCTCTGATACCACTGAAGGGTTCGTAGCATGGAAACAAAAAAATTCTACCGCAAGAACGAACAAAACCCAGATCTAATCTAGATAAAAGCCAAGATCTAATGTATTAGACATGTGCAACGAGATAGATCTGTACTAACCCTTGTAGATCCGAAAGCGTTACGAGATTGGATCTCATGGTTGATGTAGTCGATCACTTGCCGATCTCAAGATCGAGTGGATGATCCTTCCGGCGCCGCGTTCCGGCAGCACTTCCGCAGTCGGTCACACGTGCGGAGTTAAAGCAGACCTTCCTCTCCCCGTTCCAGCGAGCAGCGGAGGTAGTAGGTCTTCTCCACGGAATCCCAGCAGCACGATGGCATGGTGGCGGTGGTGGAGTAGAGAATTCTGCAGGGCTTCGCCTAAGCCTGAGCAGAAGAAAGGAGGAGGAGAGAGGCGGCTAGGGTTTGGAGTAGTGGAGGGGGCCAGGGGGTGGCGCCTCTACCCCTCTATTTAAAGGAGGGAGGCGCCATGGGGAGATGGAGTCCTTGTAGGACTCCCCTCTCCCTTGTCCGGCGGATTGGGAGGGGGGAGGAGTCCTCCTCCCCCACGACTCCTTGTCTTGCCCCACAAGGACTCCTTGATCCTTTTCCAGAACCTTTCGGAACATTCCGAAACCTTCTAGAATCCTCATACAAATACTCCGGAACATTTCCTAACTCAGGAAATGATCCCCAATATATGAATCTTATTCTCCAGATAATTCCGGATCTCCTCGTGATGTCCTGGATCCAATCCGAGACTCCGAACAACATTCGGTCTCTAACGCACATTCCATATCTACTTAAAACAACTTCGAACCTTAAGTGTGTCACCCTACGGTTCGTGAATATGCAGACATGATGAAGACAACTCTCCGATCAATTACCATCAGCGAGATCTGGAGATCCATAACGGCTCCCACATACTCAACGATGACTTCGTGATCGATAGAACCATTAACATACGAAACCAATTCCCTTTGTCACGCGATACTATACTTATCCGAGGTTTGATCGTCGGTATCTCCATACCTAGTTCTACCTCGTTAATGATAAGTACTCTTTACTCGTTCCATGTTATGTCATCCCTTGTGACCCAGTCACATGCTTGCAAGCTAATTAGATGACATTCCACCGAGAGGGCCCAGAGCGTATCTATCCATCATATGGATGGACAAATCCCAATTTTGGTCCATGCGCTTCAACACATACTTTCAGAATACCCAATGACACCTTTATGACCACCCAGTTACGAAGCGGTGTTTGATGTCATCAAAGTACCCATCCGGTGATGGCGATTAACATAACCTCATGGTCGAAGGATTAGGTTACTATGTATTTTAAAGCTTATAGCAAACGAACTTAATGACTTGATCTTATGCTATGCTTACTACGGGTGTGTGTCCATCACATCATTCTCCTAATGATATGATCTTGTTATTAACGACATCCAATGTCCATGATCAGGAAACCATGATCATCCATTAATCAACAAGCTAGTTTAACAAGAGGCTTACTAGGGACTCTTTTATGTTTACAAAACACACAAGTATTAATGTTTCCAGTTAATACAATTATAGCATGGGATGTAAACATTTATCATAAACATAAAGATATAATAATAACCACTTTATTATTGCCTCTTGGGCATATCTCCAACAGTCTCCCACTTGCACTAGAGTCAATAATCTAGTTAAAAAACTTGTGCATTCAACACCTATGGCTTTCTGGTGTTGTATAGACACTATTGCTAGTGGTAAACATAATCTTCGAATCTGACACTTCCAGGTCCGTGTGTATTTGCACGTCCTTGCGTCTCTATGCATTACTCATTCTCCAATGAGATGGCATTGTATAAATTTGGTCCTTTGGTGAGACCTTTAGTTCCTTGGGATTAAATCATGTTGATACAATTGTCGTACAATGTATCTTCATAGTATTATCCCGCTATGAACCACCCCTAGTTTGATAACAAACTACGTAACATAAATGCCCTCCTTTGCTGCTACTATAGCAATTATATACTTAGCCTTTTGTTGTAGTATCTGTCACAATGTTTTTAACTTTGGTACTCAACCAAATCCATTATGGAACATCCTTTCCATTATATTGTGCCACCCATAGTCTAAATTGAGATAAATTTAATTTGTATCTTGTGACAAAACTAGTATCAATGTAACACTTTACAATGAACTACCTTTAACTATTTGTCAGTTATACATGATATATTCTTAGTTCTTCCAAAGCTCATAAGAATATCTTTACTATTGTCCAATGATCATCTTATGAATCATTCTGGTATATGCTCATACCATTTAGAGCATAGGACATATCTGGATGTGTACATCTCAAAGAATGATTGATCAAAATATTCTTGTGATTTCACCAAGTGTCAAAACACTTGAATCTCGTGTCAACACACTTGAATCTTGATTCAGTCCTTTCCGTGCATCAAGAACCTTTCTTGTTGTTCCCATATTGAAATCATTCAACATCTTATCTATGTACATTTTTCAAAACCATATTAGCGCCTCAATCTATTCATATAGACATTGATGCCTAATTCTTGGGTTATGCCTAAGTCTTTCATCGAAATGAAATTCTTAACCTGTGTCAATAAAAGATTCATTATTTCTAATCAACAATATGTCTTTCACATAATGTATTAGAAATATGTCTTAGCGCTCCCACTTAATTTCTTGCAAAATGCAAACATCTTCATCGTCTCTGAAGATTCCAACTCCGTGATGCTCACTTCAACCATTGAAGTTTTGCATACTCTTTTAGCATCCTTTGAATTAACAAAACCCTTTGGATCGTGTCATGTACACGTCCTAGGTAACCATTCTATTAGAAGAACTTGTTTTGTTTGTTCAACTACCATATACCTAAATATATGTAGTGGTTGCTACATTAATCCGTCCAGACTAAATATCGCTATGAAAGATCAAATCTTATCATAGTCAATTCCTTGAACATTTTCGTAAACTCTTTCCGACATGTCGACTATTTCATAGATTTGAAACATCCATGTCTATTTCTTTATAGATCCAAACACGACCGATAGGCTTCACGCCTTTCCGGAGGGTCTTCTAAGTTCAGAAACTTGATTTCTCGTGTATGGATACTATCACGGATTCCATGACTTCTAGTCATTTTATGGAGTCAGGGCCCATCATCGCTTCTTTGCATGTAGTCGGTTCATCATTGTCAAAACAATAATGACTTGCTTATCAAATCTTACTATTTGATTCTTACGGACCCACACGATTCTATAGGAACTCTAATCTCCGAGATCACACCTTTTGTAATCACGAGAGCCATGAGCATTGTGGCCGCCACCGGGACACTTTCCGGCACTGCGCTACTTAGCACATATAGCTAAGGTTCAACAACCTTATCAAAGTTCTATTGTCCTCCCACTTAACTTTTCACGAAAAATTCCTTCTCAAGAAACTTGACGTTCCAAGCGACAAACTCTTTTGTCCTCGGTGTTATGGAGAAATTCCCAACAAATTCTTTGGAATAACCTACAAAGAAGTGATTATCCGACTTTGGTTGTAAAGATTTTACTTATGCATAGCATACCAAAATTTAAGAAAAGACAATTCGGGTTTTATCCCAAACCATAACTCATATGGTGTCATTTCAACGGATCACGATGGAGCTCTTTTCAGTGTAAAAGCGGTAGTCACTAAAGCTTTAATCTTTAAAATATAATGGCAGTTTTATAAATGACACCTTACCATGTAAAACAAGGTTTCATTACATATCTCGAACACTCCATACTCCTATGGTGTTTTGGGAAATGCAAATCCATGGAACGATTCCTCAAATCTTAGGTGTTTTGCTAAACTTGTAACTCAAACATCTTTCTTTATGATCCAATCATAAACTCTTTTATTTTCTTGTTACAATGATTTTCCACTTCATCTTGAAAGTCTTTGAACATTTTTCAAATGTTTCATACTTCTTCCTTATTGAGTAAGTATATACATATACTCACTCAAATCTTCGGAGAAAGCATATGAAGTTGAAATCCATCACCCACGACTACACATAATGGACTATATACATCAATATGTACAAATTCCAATCAGTTAGTCGTCCTTTCCTCTTTTGGCCTACGAACGGAGTTTTAATTATCTCCAGGAAAGTATCACAAGCGTCATTTGATCCAAATCAAAGACTCCAAAAATCCATCAACATGGAGTTTCTTCATGTATCCCTTTCAATATAATTTAAACGGCGATGTCACTTCGCAAGTGATCTTTCAATCATTTGTCTTGCGACATTTTAGCATTAGTTTTATGGTCGTTATTTCTCCTACCAGACTTGTATATTATCCATCTATTCTGGAATACGGTAATTATTTGAACAACCTTTTGTCGTCATAATACCTGATCAAAATAACAATTATTGAAACAAATCTTGAAGGCAAGCTTTGATGTTAACGAGCAACACAACAACCCTTTGTTTGTTTTCGATGAACATCATCACATTTTCTCTTGCTAGTTACTTAGGCCATTGCAGTTCATGAATTGTGTTGTCCTGTATGACACTTCATACCAACCAATTCGGTATCCAATACCGAAGAACCACATTGTTTAACAAGCAAGGAATACAACCATAACATGTATATCTTCTATATGCCTAAGTTGGACATCTCCAACCTTTTATTTTCTGCCAAATATTTTATAGATTCTCTTTCAGCAATTCCTTTTCTTTTAAAAGAATTTATCAACATCAATAGTGGTGTCATCAACATGACACATGGTACAAAGCGTATATAGTCAACTACTAATACCTTTGGACTTGCACTTTGAGGTGGATCACCATCATCAAATGTTTGGCATTCTTTCAAAATTCCATTCTTTAGTAATCTTTTAGTGTAGTAAACATTTTACTTACATCTTCTATTCATCCTTATCATGACAACTTTCATGATCAAGCTGCTATAGCTTATAAAGGTGAATTGCGAGTATAATGTTTCTTTTTCAAAACCTTTGGAGGATTAGGACGACTATCATCTCCAACCTTCACAAATTCTCATCAAATATGAGGACGTATACTCTATCATGTTGTAACCAACACATTGTTTTAGATATCGCAATACCTTTCACATATGATGGTTTCTGAAACATTGCTTTCGTCTCTTAGATAAACTTGATATTAAAAACAATCTTTTGAGTATCAAGAATCATGGAGGCAAACATGATACATTAGATACTAACACTGGAATTGTTACTCTTGATTTAATACTTCTTATTAAACTTCATGGATCAAATAGAGTTTGCTGAAAGTTTGCAATAGGACTTATAAACTTTAAATTGACATTCAAAACAATACGATACCAGTTCGTAAAGTAAATATCCAGAATTTCTATAGTTCCACTATCTCAACTATAACTAAGCGTAAGGTGGTGAACGGATGCCAGTGACTACAACAAACTACGCAAATTCACTTTGATTGTGTTTATGATAAATTGAGTTCGACTAATCCAAATTAAAAATGAACTCCCACTCAAAACAACATCCCTCGAGTTGTTTTAGTGATTATACGAACCAAATCCACTACACCAAGTCCGATCATCACGTGAGATGATGTAGCTTTAAAGGCGAACAATCAACATGTTCATCATATCATCCATATGACTCATGCTTTACCTTTCGGTATTCCGTGTTCCGAGACCATGGCTGTACATGCTAGGCTCGTCAAGGTTAACCTTAGTTTCCACATGTGCAAATCTGGCTTGCACCCGTTGTATGCACACGTAGAGTCTATCACACCCGATCATCACGAGATGCTTCGAAACGACGAGTCTTAGCAACGGTGCCAACTAAGGACAAACACTTTATTACTTGATATTTAGTGAGAGGGATCATCTTATAATGCTACCGTCGTGATCTAAGCAATACAAGATGCATAAAGGATTAACATCACAGGCAATTCATAATATGTGATATGATATGGCCTTTCTTCTTGTGCCTTTGATCTCCATCTCCAAAGCATGGGCATGATCTCCATCATCACCAGCGTGGCGTCAAGGTCCGTGGCGCCGCTTCATGGTTGTCCATCACCAATAGCAACTATTACAACTACTTAGAATAAAGCTATTACATGATGAATAGACACGCAGGTCTTAAACAAAATTTAAAGACAACCATTAGGCTCCTGCCGGTTGCCATATTACAATAAGGATCATTGCATACATCAAATATAATCACAATCACATAATGGCCATATCACATCACAAAACCCCTGCAAAAACGAGTTAGACGCCTCTAATCTTATTTGCATGTTTTACGTGGCTTGGGGCTTTCGAATAAGAACGGATCTTACCTACGAACATGAACCACAACGTTGATACAAGTGCTATCAAGTTGCAAAGTGTAAATTGGATCTATACTATGGTGAGAGAGACAGACACCCGCAAAGCCACTTGTGCAAAGCAAGTTACACGTCAAGCGTGGAGCAAGTCTCATGTGCGATGACATGTAAGGTTAGCCCGAGCCGCTTCATCCCACCATACCGCAAGATGCAAAGTACACAAAGCAAAAGACGGCACGAGCACCGACGCCCACAAAACCATTGTGTTCTACTCGTGCAACAGATCTATGTATAGACACGGCTCTGATACCACTGAAGGGTTCGTAGCATGGAAAACAAAAAAAATCTACCGCAAGAACGAACAAAACCCAGATCTAATCTAGATAAAAGCCAAGATCTAATCTATTAGACATGTGCAACGAGATAGATCTATACTAACCCTTGTAGATCCGAAAGTGTTACGAGATTGGATCTCGTGGTTGATGTAGTCGATCACTTGCCGATCTCAAGATTGAGTGGACGATCCTTCCAGCGCCGCGTTCCGGCAGCGCTTCCGTAGTCGGTCACACGTGCGGAGTCGAAGCAGACCTTCCTCTCCCGATTCCAGCGAGCAGTGTGTTCTTTTTAGTAACAACAACCAGTGTCATTGCATGTCTGTTATTTTCACATACCACATATGGATCCACAAGTGTCATTGAAATGTGTGTTCTCTTCAGAGACCACACATGGATCCACTAGTGTCATTGCATGTATGTTCTTTTCACTAACAACAACTAGATTCATTGCATGTGTGTTCTTTTCACATACCACATATGGATCCACCAGTGACATTGCATGTGTGCTCTTTTCACAATCCACCTATGGATCCACCAGTGTCATTGCATGTGTGTTCTTTTTAGTAATAACAACCAGAGTCATTGAAATGTGTGTTCTTCTCACATACCACATATGGATCCACCAGTGTCATTGCATGTGTGCTCTCTTCACAATCCACACATGGATCCACCATTGTCATTGCATGTGTGTTCTTTTTACTAACAACAACCAGAGTCATTGCATCTGTGTTCTCTTCAGAGACAAAATATGGATCCACCAGTGTCATTGCATGTGTGTTCGTTTTACTAACAACAACCTGAGTCATTGAAATGTGTGCTCTCTTCAGAGACTACACATGGATCCACCAGTGTCATTGCATGTGAGTTCTTTTCACTAAAAACAACCAGAGTAATTGAAATGTGTGTTCTTTTCACATACCACCTATGGATCCAACAGTGTCATTGCATGTATGTTTTTTTCACTAACAACAACTAGAGTCATTGCATGTGTGTTCTTTTCACATACCACATAGGGATCCACCAATGTCATTGCATGTGTGCTCTTTTCACAATCCACCTATGGATCCACTAGTGTTATTGCATGTGTGTTCTTTTTAGTAACAACAACCAGAGTCGTTGAAATGTCTGTTCTTTTCACATACCACCTATGGATCGACCAGTGTCATTTTATGTGTGTTCTTTTTAGTAAAAACAACCAGAGTCATTGCATGTGTGTTCTTTTCACATACCACATATGGATCCACTAGTGTCATTGAAATGTGTGTTCTCTTCAGAGACCACACATGGATCCACCAGTGTCATTGCATGTATGTTCTTTTCACTAACAACAACTTGAATCATTGCATGTGTGTTCTTTTTACATACCACATATGGATTCACAAGTGTCATTGCATGTGTGCTCTTTTCACAATCCACCTATGGATCCACTAGTGTCATTGCATGTGTGTTCTTTTTAGTAACAACAACTAGAGTCATTGAAATGTGTGTTCTTCTCACATACCACATATGGATCCACCAGTGTCATTGAAATGTGTGTTTTTTTACTAATAACAACCAGAGTCATTGCATGTGTGTTCTGTTCACATACCACATATGGATCCACCAGTGTCATTGCATGTGTTCTCTTTTCACAATCCACCTATGGATCCACCAGTGTCATTGCATGTGTGTTCTTTTTAGTAACAACAAGCAGAGTCATTGAAATGTCTGTTCTTTTCACATACCACCTACGGATCCACTAGTGTCATTGCATGTGTGTTCTTTTTAGTAACAACAACCAGAGTCATTGCATGTGTGTTCTTTTCACATACCACATATGGATCCACCAGTGTCATTGAAATGTGTGTTCTCTTTACAAACCACACATGGATCCACTAGTGTCATTGCATGTGTGTTCTTTTTATTAACAACAACCAGAGTCATTGAAATGTGTGTTCTTTTCACATACCACCTATGGATCCACCAGTGTCATTGCATGTGTGTTCTTTTTAGTAACAACAACCAGAGTCATTGCATGTGTGTTCTTTTCACATACCACATATGGATCCACCAGTGTCATTGAAATATGTGTTCTCTTCAGAGACCACACAAGGATCCACCAGTGTCATTGCATGTCTGTTCTTTTCACTAACAACAACCTGAGTCATTGAAATGTGTGCTCTCTTCAGAGACTACACATGGATCCACCAGTGTCATTGCATGTGAGTTCTTTTCACTAAAAACAACCAGAGTAATTGAAATGTGTGTTCTTTTCACATACCACCTATGGATCCAACAGTGTCATTGCATGTATGTTTTTTTCACTAACAACAACTAGAGTCATTGCATGTGTGTTCTTTTCACATACCACATAGGGATCCACCAATGTCATTGCATGTGTGCTCTTTTCACAATCCACCTATGGATCCACTAGTGTTATTGCATGTGTGTTCTTTTTAGTAACAACAACCAGAGTCGTTGAAATGTTTGTTCTTTTCACATACCACCTATGGATCGACCAGTGTCATTTTATGTGTGTTCTTTTTAGTAAAAACAACCAGAGTCATTGCATGTGTGTTCTTTTCACATACCACATATGGATCCACTAGTGTCATTGAAATGTGTGTTCTCTTCAGAGACCACACATGGATCCACCAGTGTCATTGCATGTATGTTCTTTTCACTAACAACAACTTGAATCATTGCATGTGTGTTCTTTTTACATACCACATATGGATTCACAAGTGTCATTGCATGTGTGCTCTTTTCACAATCCACCTATGGATCCACTAGTGTCATTGCATGTGTGTTCTTTTTAGTAACAACAACTAGAGTCATTGAAATGTGTGTTCTTCTCACATACCACATATGGATCCACCAGTGTCATTGAAATGTGTGTTTTTTTACTAATAACAACCAGAGTCATTGCATGTGTGTTCTGTTCACATACCACATATGGATCCACCAGTGTCATTGCATGTGTTCTCTTTTCACAATCCACCTATGGATCCACCAGTGTCATTGCATGTGTGTTCTTTTTAGTAACAACAAGCAGAGTCATTGAAATGTCTGTTCTTTTCACATACCACCTACGGATCCACTAGTGTCATTGCATGTGTGTTCTTTTTAGTAACAACAACCAGAGTCATTGCATGTGTGTTCTTTTCACATACCACATATGGATCCACCAGTGTCATTGAAATGTGTGTTCTCTTTACAAACCACACATGGATCCACTAGTGTCATTGCATGTGTGTTCTTTTTATTAACAACAACCAGAGTCATTGAAATGTGTGTTCTTTTCACATACCACCTATGGATCCACCAGTGTCATTGCATGTGTGTTCTTTTTAGTAACAACAACCAGAGTCATTGCATGTGTGTTCTTTTCACATACCACATATGGATCCACCAGTGTCATTGAAATATGTGTTCTCTTCAGAGACCACACAAGGATCCACCAGTGTCATTGCATGTCTGTTCTTTTCACTAACAACAACCTAAGTCATTGAAATGTGTGCTCTCTTCAGAGACTACACATGGATCCACCAGTGTCATTGCATGTGAGTTCTTTTCACTAAAAACAACCAGAGTAATTGAAATGTGTGTTCTTTTCACATACCACCTATGGATCCAACAGTGTCATTGCATGTATGTTTTTTTCACTAACAACAACTAGAGTCATTGCATGTGTGTTCTTTTCACATACCACATAGGGATCCACCAATGTCATTGCATGTGTGCTCTTTTCACAATCCACCTATGGATCCACTAGTGTTATTGCATGTGTGTTCTTTTTAGTAACAACAAACAGAGTCGTTGAAATGTGTGTTCTTTTCACATACCACCTATGGATCGACCAGTGTCATCTTATGTGTGTTCTTTTTAGTAAAAACAACCAGAGTCATTGCATGTGTGTTCTTTTCACATACCACATATGGATCCACTAGTATCATTGAAATGTGTGTTCTCTTCAGAGACCACACATGGATCCACCAGTGTCATTGCATGTATGTTCTTTTCACTAACAACAACTGGAGTCATTGCATGTGTGTTCTTTTCACATACCACATATGGATCCACCAGTGTCATTGCATCTGTGCTCTTTTCACAATCCACCTATGGGTCCACCAGTGTCATTGCATGTGTGTTCTTTTTAGTAACAACAACCAGAGTCATTGAAATGTATGTTCTTCTCACATACCACATATGGATACACCAATGTCATTGCATGTGTGCTCTTTTCACAATCCACCTATGGATCCACCAGTGTCATTGCGTGTGTGTTCTTTTTAGTAACAAAAACCAGAGACATTGAAATGTGTGTTCTTCTCACATACCACCTATGGATCCACCAGTGTCATTGCATGTGTGTTCTTTTTAGTAAAAACAACCAGAGTCATTGCATGTGTGTTCTTTTCACATACCACATATGGATCCACCAATGTCATTGAAATATGTGGTCTCTTTACATACCACACATGGATCCACCAGTGTCATTGCATGTATGTTCTTTTCACTAACAACAACTGGAGTCATTGCATGTGTGTTCTTTTCAAATACCACATATGGATCCACCTGTGTCATTGAAATGGGTGTTCTCGTCAAAGACCACACATGGATCCACCAGTTTCATTGCATGTATGTTCTTTTCACTGACAACAACTGGAGTCATTGCATGTGTGTTCTTTTCACATACCACATATGGATCCACCACTGTCATTGCATGTGTGATCTTTTCGAAATCCACCTATGGATCCACCAGTGTCATTGCATGTGTGTTCCTTTTAGTAACAACAACCAGAGTCATTGAAATGTGTGTTCTTCTCACATACCACATATGGATCCACCAGTGTCATTGCATGTGTGTTCTTTTTAGTAAAAACAAGCAGAGTCATTGCATGTGTGTTCTTTTCACATACCACATATGGATCCACTAGTGTCATTGAAACGTGTGTTCTCTTCAGAGACCACACATGGATCCACCAGTGTCATTGCATGTATGTTCTTTTCACTAACAACAACTTGAGTCATTGCATGTGTGTTCTTTTCACATACCACATATGGATTCACCAGTGTCATTGCATGTGTGCTCTTTTCACAATCCACCTATGGATCCACCAGCGTTATTGCATGTGTGTTCTTTTTAGTAACAACAACCAGAGTCATTGAAATGTGTGTTCTTTTCACATACCACCTATGGATCCACTAGTGTCATTGCATGTGTTTTCTTTTTAGTAACAACAACCAAAGTCATTGCATGTGTGTGTTGGAGATATGCCCAAGAGGCAATAATAAAAGTGGTTATTATTATATCTTTGTGTTTATGATGAATGTTTACATCCCATGCTATAATTGTATTATTAGGAAACACTAATACATGTGTGTTTTGTAAACATAAGAGAGTCCCTAGTAAGCCTCTTGTTGAACTAGCTTGTTGATTAATTGATGATCATGGTTTCCTGATCATGGACATTAGGATGTGATTAATAACAAGGTTATATCATTAGGAGAATGATGTGATGGACACACACCCATAGTAAGCGTAGCATAAGATCAAGTCATTAAGTTTGTATTGCTGTAAGCTTTAAATGCATAGTAACCTAATCCTTCGACCATGAGGTTGTGTTAATCACCATCACCGGATGGGTACTTTGATGACATCAAACACCGCTTCGTAACTAGGTGGTTATAAAGGTGTCATTGGGTATTCTGAAAGTATGTGTTGAAGCGCATGGACCAAGATTGGGATTTGTCCATCCATATGACAGATAGATATGCTGTGGGCCCTCTCGGTGGAATGTCATCTAGTTAGCTTGCAAGCATGTGACTAGGTCACAAGGAATGACATATCACGGAACAAGTAAAGAGTACTTATCAGTAACGAGGTAGAACTAGGTATGGAGAGACCAACGATCAAACCTCGGATAAGTATAGTATCGCGTGACAAAGGGAATTGGTTTCGTATGTAAATGGTTCAATCGATCACGAAGTCATCGTTGAGTATGTGGGAGCCATTATGGATCTCCAGGTCCCGCTGATGGTTATTGATAGGAGATGTGTCTCTGTCATGTCTACATATTCACGAATCGTAGGGTGACACACTTAAGGTTCGAAGTTGTTTTAAGTAGATATGGAATGTGCGTTGGAGAACGAATGTTGTTCAAAGTCTCGGATTGGATTCGGGACATCACGAGGAGATCTGGAATGGTCCGGAGAATGAGATTCATATATTGGGGATCATTTTCTGAGTTAGGAAATGTTCCGGAGTATTTGTATGAGGATTCTAGAAGGTTTCGGAATGTTCCGGAAGGTTCTAGAAGATTTCTTGGAGTTTGCTTGAAAATCAAGATAGGGATCAAGGAGTCCTGGTGGGTCAAGACAAGGAGTCGTGGGGGAGGAGGACTCCTCCCCCCCTCCCCAATCCGCCGGCCCTAGAGGAAGGAAGTCCTACAAGGACTCCCCCTCCCATGGCGCCTCACCCCCCTTAAATAGAGGGGAAGGGGCGCCCCCTCCACCCCTGCTCCATAACTCCCAATCTCTGCCGCCTCTCTCCTCCTCCTTTCTTCTGCACAGGCATAGGCGAAGCCCTGCAGAATTCTCTACTCCACCACCAACACCACGCCGTCGTGCTGCTGGGATTCCGTGGAGAAGATCTACTACCTCCGCTGCTCGCTGGAACGAGGAGAGGAAGGTCTGCTTCGACTCCGCACGTGTGACCGACTGCGGAAGCGCTGCCGAAACGCGGCACCGGAAGGATCGTCCACTTGACCGACTGCGGAAGCGCTGCCGGAACGCGACGCCAGAAGGATCGTCCACACGATCTTGAGATCGGCAAGTGATCGACTACATCAACCACGAGATCTAATCTCGTTAACGCTTTCGGATCTACGAGGGTTAGTTCCTATCTATCTCGTTGCACATGTCTAATAGATTAGATCTTGGCTTTTATCTAGATTAGATCTGGGTTTTGTTCGTTCTTGCGGTAGAAAAATTTTGTTTTCTATGCTACGAACCCATTAGTGGTATCAGACCCGTATCTATGCGTAGATCTGTTGCACGAGTAGAACACAATGTTTTTGTGGGCGTTGATGCTTTTGTTGTCGGTGTCTTAGCGTGTACTTTGCATCTTGCGGCATGGTGGGATGAAGCGGCTCGGGCTAACATTACATGTCATCGCACATGAGACTTGCTCCACGCTTGACGTGCAACTTGCTTTGCACAAGTGGCTTTGCGGGTGTCTGTCTCTCCCACCATAGTTAAGATTCAATTTACAATGAGCATCTGACAACACTTGTATCAACATTGTGGTTCTTGTTCGTAGGTAAGATCGATCTTATGCGAAAGCCCCAAATCACGTAAAACTAGCAAAGAAAATTAGAGGCGTCTAACTTGTTTTTGCAGGGGTGTTGTGATGTGATATGGCCATCATGTGATTGTGATTGTATTTGATGTATGCAATGATCCTTGTTGTAATATGGCAACCAGCAGGAGCCTAATGGTTGTCTTTAATTCTGTTAAGACCTGCGTGTCTATTCATATTGTAATAGCTTTATTCCAAGTAGTTGTAATAGTTGCTGGTGATGATGGACAACCATGAAGCGGCGCCACTGACCTTGGCGCAATGCTGGTGATGATGGAGATCATGTTCGTGCTTTGGAGATGGAGATCAAAGGCGCAAGGAGAAAAGGCCATATCATATCACACTAATTATGAATTGCCTGTGATGTTAATCCTTTATGCATCTTGTATTGCTTAGATCACGACGGTAGCATTATAAGATGATCCCTCTCACTAAATATCAAGTAATAAAGTGTTCACCCTTAGTTGGCACCGTTGCTAAGACTCGTCGTTTCGAAGCACCTCGTGATGATCGGATGTGATAGATTCTACGTGTGCATACAACGGGTGCAAGCCAGATTTGCACATGCGGAAACTAAGGTTATCTTGACGAGCCTAGCATGTACAGACATGGTCTCGGAACACGGAATACCGAAAGGTAGAGCATAAGTCATATAAATGATATGATGAACATGAAGATTGTTCGCCGATAAAACTACATCTTCTCTCGTGAAGATCGGACTTGGTGTAGTGGACTTGGTTCGTGTAATCACTAAGACAATCTGAGGGATGTTGTTTTGAGTGGGAGTTCACCTAGTTAGTTTAAGAATTAAAGTAGAACTTAATTTGTCATAAACTTAGTCTAAACTACTTGCAAATTGTTGTAGATTATGGCGACCCCCTCCATCAATTTCAATGCGTTCCTAGAGAAAGAAAAGCTTAAGAACAATGGAAGCAATTTCACGGACTGGTTCCGTGGACGGAAGATCGTCCTCAGGGCTGGTCAGTTGACCTATGCGCTCGAAGCACTACTAGGTGACCCACCTGCAGATAATGCCACCGATGACGAAAAGAATGTTTTCGCCACTCGGAAAAATCATTACTCCATAGTTCAGTGTGCCATCCAATACGGTTTAGAAGCGGATCTCCAAAAGCGTTTTGAGCACCACGACCCGTTCGAGATCATTAAGGAGCTCAGGCTAATTTTTGAGACTCGCGCGGCCATAGAGAGCTATGAGGCCTCCGAAAAGTTCTTTAACTGTAAGATGGAAGAGGGAAGCTCCGTTAGCGAGAACGTGCTCACCATGTCTGGGTACGCAAAGAAGCTCCAAGAGTTGGGAATATCGATTCCTAATGAATTGGGGATTCACCGTCTCCTTCAATCACTGCCACCAAGTTACAAGAACTTTGTGATGAACTACAACATGCACTGCATGAACAAGACGTTGCCTGAACTGTCGTCCATGCTGAAAACTGCTGAAGTGGAGATAAAGAAGGAGCACCAAGTGTTGATGGTCAATAAGACCACCAATTTCAAGAGACGGGGCAAGCCTAAGAACAAGGGAAACTTCAAGAAGGACGGCAAGAAAGCTGCCGCACCTGCTAAGAAGCCCAAGGCTGGTCCTAAGCCTGAAACTGAGTGCTTCTACTGCAAGGGTGCTGGTCACTAGAAGCGTAACTGCCCCAAGTACCTGGCGGATCTGAAGAACGGCAACATCAAGAAGAAAGGTATATTTGATATATGTGTTATAGATGTGTATCTTACTAGTAATCGTAGTAGTGCCTAGGTATTTGATACTGGTTCGGTTGCTCATATTTGTAACTCGAAACAGGAGCTGTGGAATAAACGAAGACTAGCAAGAGACGAGGTGACAATGCGCGTTGGAAATGGCTCCAAAGTTGATGTGATCGCCGTCGGCACGCTCCCTCTACATCTACCTTTGGGATTAGTTTTAAATTTAAATAATTGTTATTTGGTGCCTGCGTTAAGCATGAACATTATATCTGGATCCTGTTTATTGCAAGACTGTTACTCTTTTAAGTCCGAGAATAAAGGTTGTTCGATTTATATGAGTAATATCTTTTATGGTAATGCACCTGAGATGAATGGTTTATTCTTACTGAATCTCGATAGTAGTGATACACATGTTCACAACATAGATGCTAGACGAATAAAATTGAATGATAATTCTACATACATGTGGCACTGTCGTCTTGGTCACATTGGAGTGAAGCGTATGAAGAAACTCCATTCTGATCTTGAATCACTTGATTTTGAATCACTTGAAAGATGCGAAGCATGTCTAATGGGAAAAATGACTAAGACTCCATTTTTGGTACAACGGAGCGAGCTACAGACTTATTGGAAATAATACATACCGATGTGTGCGGTCCAATGAGTGTAGCATCGCGTGGTGGATATCGTTATGTTCTCACTTTTACGGATGACTTAAGTAGATATGGGTATATCTACTTTATGAAACATAAGTCCGAAACTTTCGAGAAGTTTAAGGAATTTCAAAGTGAAGTGGAAAATCATCGTAACAAGAAGATTAAATTTCTGCGTTCTGATCGCAGAGGTGAATATCTGAGTTATGAGTTTGGCATGCATTTAAAGAAATGTGGAATACTTTCACAGTTGACACCGCCGGGAACACCACAGCGTAATTGTGTGTCCGAACGTCGTAATCGAACTCTCTTAGATATGGTTCGGTCTGTGATGTCTCTTACAGATTTACCGTTATCATTTTGGGGCTATGCATTAGAGACAGCCGCATTCACTTTAAATAGGGCACCATCTAAATCCGTTGAAACGACACCATACGAATTGTGGTTTGGTAAGAAACCTAAGTTGTCGTTCCTTAAAGTTTGGGGTTGCGAGGCATATGTAAAGAAGTTACAACCTGATAAGCTAGAACCCAAAGCGGAGAAATGCATCTTCATAGGATACCCTAAAGAAACAATTGGGTATACCTTCTATCATAGATCCGAAGGAAAAGTTTTCATTGCAAAGAATGGATCCTTTCTTGAGAAGGAGTTTCTCTCGAAGGAGGTGACTGGAAGGAAAGTAGAACTCGATGAGGTTATTGAACCTTCTCTCGGATTTGAGAGTAGCGCAGCACCGGAAGATGTTTTTGTGCCGCCTACACCAATTGGAGAGGAAGCTAATGATAATGATCATGAAACTTCAAATGAAGTTACTGCTGAACCTCGCAGGTCAACGAGGGTTCGTACCACTCCTGATTGGTATGACTCTGCCTTGAATGTCATGTTAGTGGACAACGCTGATGACCCTGCGACATATGAAGAAGCTATGGTGAGCCCAGATTCCGACAAATGGCTAGAAGCCATGAAATCCGAAATGGGATCCATGTACGAAAACCAAGTGTGGACTTTGGTGGACTTACCGGATGGCCGTAAGGCTGTCGAGAACAAATGGATTTTCAAGAGAAAAACAGATGTTGATGGTAATGTTACCGTCTATAAAGCTCAACTTGTCGTGAAAGGGTTCCGACAAATTCAAGGAGTTGACTATGATGAGACATTCTCACCAGTAGCGAAGCTAAAGTCTGTGAGGATTTTGTTAGCAATTGCAGCATATTTCGATTATGAGATTTAGCAGATGGATGTCAAAACGGCGTTCCTTAATGGTGACATTGAGGAAGAGTTGTATATGGTACAACCCAAGGGTTTTGTCGATCCTAAAGATGCTGACAAGGTATGCAAACTTCAGCGCTCCATTTATGGACTGAAGCAAGCATCCCGGAGTTGGAATCAACGTTTTGATAAAGTAATCAAAAACTTTGGATTTATACAAACTTATGGAGAAGCTTGTATTTACAAGAAAGTGAGTGGGAGCTCTGTAGCATTCCTAGTACTATATGTAGATGACATATTGTTGATTGGGAATGATATAGAACTTCTTAATAGCGTCAAAACCTATTTGAATAATAGTTTTTCAATGAAGGATCTTGGCGAAGCGGCATATATTCTAGGCATCAAGATTTATAGAGATAGATCAAGACGCCTAATAGCGCTTTCACAAAGTACATACTTAGACAAAGTTCTAAAGAAGTTTAGAATGGAAGATAGCAAGAAAGGGTCCGTGCCCATGTTGTCAGGTAAGACCTTGAGTAAAACTCAAAGTCCAGCTACGGCAGAAGATAGAGAGAAAATGAATAATATTCCCTATGCCTCGGCCATAGATTCTATCATGTATGCCATGCTGTGTACAAGACCGGATATAGCACATACTGTTAGTTTGACTAGCAGATATCAAAGTGATCCTGGAATGGAACACTGGACAGCAGTCAAGAATATCCTAAAGTACCTAAATAGGACTAAGGATATGGTTCTTTCTTATGAAGGTGATGAACAGCTTGTTGTAAACGGTTACACCGATGCTAGTTGGAACACCGATCCGGATGACTCGAAGTCATAGTCGGGATACGTATTTATTTTGAATGGTGCTGCAGTGAGCTGGAGGAGTGCGAAGAAAAGCGTTGTGGCGAAATCTTCAACTAGATCGGAATACATAGCTGCTTCGGAGGCTGCACAAGAAGCCGTTTGGATGAAGGAATTCATTACTGAACTTGGCGTGGTTCCCAGTGCGTTGGACCCGATGGCCATCTACTGTGACAACACAGGTGCCATAGCTAATGCACAGGAGCCAAGGTCACATAGCAAGCTGAAGCACATCAAGCTACGTTTCCACGCTATTCGCGAGTATGTCCGAGATGGTGACATAAAGATTTGCAAAGTACACACAGATCTGAATGTGACGGATCCGTTGACTAAACCTCTCCCTAGGGCAAAGCATGACCAACACCAGAACGCCATGGGTGTTCGGTATATTACCATGTAATCTGGATTATTGACTCTAGTGCAAGTGGGAGACTGTTGGAGATATGCCCAAGAGGCAATAATAAAAGTGGTTATTATTATATCTTTGTGTTTATGATGAATGTTTACATCCCATGCTATAATTGTATTATTAGGAAACACTAATACATGTGTGTTTTGTAAACATAAGAGAGTCCCTAGTAAGCCTCTTGTTGAACTAGCTTGTTGATTAATTGATGATCATGGTTTCCTGATCATGGACATTAGGATGTGATTAATAACAAGGTTATATCATTAGGAGAATGATGTGATGGACACACACCCATAGTAAGCGTAGCATAAGATCAAGTCATTAAGTTTGTATTGCTGTAAGCTTTAAATGCATAGTAACCTAATCCTTCGACCATGAGGTTGTGTTAATCACCATCACCGGATGGGTACTTTGATGACATCAAACACCGCTTCGTAACTAGGTGGTTATAAAGGTGTCATTGGGTATTCTGAAAGTATGTGTTGAAGCGCATGGACCAAGATTGGGATTTGTCCATCCATATGACGGATAGATATGCTGTGGGCCCTCTCGGTGGAATGTCATCTAGTTAGCTTGCAAGCATGTGACTAGGTCACAAGGAATGACATATCACGGAACAAGTAAAGAGTACTTATCAGTAACGAGGTAGAACTAGGTATGGAGAGACCGACGATCAAACCTCGGATAAGTATAGTATCGCGTGACAAAGGGAATTGGTTTCGTATGTAAATGGTTCAATCGATCACGAAGTCATCGTTGA
Source organism: Avena eriantha (assembly GCA_910589775.1). Classification (NCBI taxonomy): domain Eukaryota; kingdom Viridiplantae; phylum Streptophyta; class Magnoliopsida; order Poales; family Poaceae; genus Avena; species Avena eriantha. The sequence continues at coordinate 479,319,345 of OU342741.1, read as the reverse complement.
GTATGTGGGAGCCATTATGGATCTCCAGGTCCCTCTGATGGTTATTGATAGGAGATGTGTCTCTGTCATGTCTACATATTCACGAATCGTAGGGTGACACACTTAAGGTTCGAAGTTGTTTTAAGTAGATATGGAATGTGCGTTGGAGACCGAATGTTGTTCGGAGTCTCGGATTGGATTCGGGACATCACGAGGAGATCTGGAATGGTCCGGAGAATGAGATTCATATATTGGGGATCATTTTCTGAGTTAGGAAATGTTCCGGAGTATTTGTATGAGGATTCTAGAAGGTTTCGGAATGTTCCGGAAGGTTCTAGAAGATTTCTTGGAGTTTGCTTGAAAATCAAGATAGGGATCAAGGAGTCCTGGTGGGTCAAGACAAGGAGTCGTGGGGGAGGAGGACTCCTCCCCCCCTCCCCAATCCGTCGGCCCTAGAGGAAGGGAGTCCTACAAGGACTCCTCCTCCCATGGCGCCTCACCCCCCTTAAATAGAGGGGCAGGGGCGCCCCCTCCACCCCTCCTCCATAACTCCCAATCTCTGCCGCCTCTCTCCTCCTCCTTTCTTCTGCACAGGCATAGGCGAAGCCCTGCAGAATTCTCTACTCCACCACCAACACTACGCCGTCGTGCTGCTGGGATTCCGTGGAGAAGATCTACTACCTCCGCTGCTCGCTGGAACGAGGAGAGGAAGGTCTGCTTCGACTCCGCACGTGTGACCGACTGTGGAAGCGCTGCCGAAACACGGCACCGGAAGGATCGTCCACTTGACCGACTGCGGAAGCGCTGCCGGAACGCGACGCCGGAAGGATCGTCCACACGATCTTGAGATCGGCAAGTGATCGACTACATCAACCACGAGATCTAATCTCGTTAACGCTTTCGGATCTACGAGGGTTAGTTCCTATCTATCTCGTTGCACATGTCTAATAGATTAGATCTTGGCTTTTATCTAGATTAGATCTGGGTTTTGTTCGTCCTTGCGGTAGAATTTTTTTGTTTTCTATGCTACGAACCCATCAGTCTGTTCTTTTCACATAACACATATGGATCCACCAGTGTCATTGAAATGTGTGTTCTCTTCAGAGACCACACATGGATCCACCAGTGTCATTGCATGTATGTTCTTTTCACTAACAACATGTAGAGTCTCTACATGTGTGTTCTTTTCACATACCATATATGAATCCACCAGTGTCATTGCATGTGTGCTCTTTTCACAATCCACCTATGGATCCACCAGTGTCATTGCATGTGTGTTCTTTTTAGTAACAACAACCAGAGTCATTGAAATGTGTGTTCTTCTCACATACCACATATGGATCCACCAGTGTCATTACATGTGTGCTCTCTTCACAATCCACACATGGATCCACCACTTGCATGTGTGTTCTTCTTAGTAACAACAACCAGAGTCATTGCATGTGTCTTCTCTTCAGCGACCACACATGGCTCCACAAGTGTCATCGCATGTGTGTTCGTTTTACAAACAACAACCAGAGTCATTCAAATGTGTGCTCTCTTCAGAGACCACACATGGATCCACCAGTGTCATTGCATGTGTGTTCTTTTCACTAACAACAACCATAGTCATTGAAATGTGTGTTCTTTTCACATACCACCTATGGATCCAACAGTGTCATTGCATGTATGTTCTTTTCACTAACAACAACTGGAGTCATTGCATGTGTGTTCTTTTCACATACCACATAGGGATCCACCAATGTCATTGCATGTGTGCTCTTTTCACAATCCACCTATGGATCCACCAGCGTCATTGCATGTGTGTTCTTTTTAGTAACAAAAACCAGAGTCATTGAAATGTGTGTTCTTTTCACATACCACCTATGGATCCACCAGTGTCATTACATGTGTGTTCTTTTTAGTAACAATAACCAAAGTCATTGCATGTGTGTTCTTTTCACATACCACATATGGATTCACCAGTGTCATTGAAATGTGTGTTCTCTTCAGAGACCACACATGGATCCACCAGTGTCATTGCGTGTATGTTCTTTTCACTAACAACAACTAGAGTCATTACATGTGTGTTCTTTTCACATACCACATATGAATCCACCAGTGTTATTGCATGTCTGATCTTTCACAATCCACGTATGGATCCACCAGTGTCATCGCATGTGTGTTCTTTTTAGTAACAACAACCAGAGTCATTAATATGTGTGTTCTTCTCACATACCACATATGGATCCACCAGTGTCATTCCATGTGTGCTCTCTTCACAATCCACACATGGATCCACCAGTGTCATTGCATGTGTGTTCTTTTTATTAACAACAACCAGAGTCATTGCATGTGTGTTCTCTTCACAGACCACACATGGATCCACCAGTGTCATTGCATGTGTGTTCGTTTTACTAAAAACAACCAGAGTCATTGCATGTGTGTTCTTTTCACTAAAAACAACTAGAGTCATTGAAATGTGTGTTCTTTTCACATACCACATCTGGATCCAACAGTGTCATTGCATGTATGTTCTTTTCACTAACAACAACTGGAGTTATTGCATCTGTGTTCTTTTCACATACCACATAGGGATCCACCAATGTCATTGCGTCTGTGCTCTTTTCACAATCCACCTATGGATCCACTAGTGTCATTGCATGTGTGTTCTTTTTAGTAACAATAACCAGAGTCGTTGAAATGTGTGTTCTTTTCACATACCACCTATGGATTGACCAGTGTCATTGCATGTGTGTTCTTTTTAGTAAAAACAACCAGAGTCATTGCATGTGTGTTATTTTCACATACCACATATGGATCCACCAGTGTCATTGAAATGTGTGTTCTCTTCAGAGACCACACATGGATCCACCATTGTCATTGCATGTATGTTCTTTTCACTAACAACAACTGGAGTCATTGCATGTGTGTTCTTTTCACATACCGCATATGGATCCACCAGTGTCATTGCATGTGTGCTCTTTTCACAATCCACCTATGGATCCACTAGTGTCATTACATGTGTGTTCTTTTTAGTAACAACAACCAGAGTCATTGAAATGTGTGTTCTTCTCACATACCACATATGGATCCACCAGTGTCATTGAAATGTTTATTCTTTTTACTAATAACAACCAGAGTCATTGCATGTGTGTTCTTTTCACATACCACATATGGATCCACCAGTGTCATTGCATGTGTGCTCTTTTCACAATCCACCTATGGATCCACCAGTGTCGTTGCATGTGTGTTCTTTTTAGTAACAACAACCAGAGTCATTGAAATGTGTGTTCTTTTCACATACCACCTATGGATCCACCAGTGTCATTGCATGTGTGTTCTTTTTAGTAACAACAACCAGAGGCATTGCATGTGTGTCCTTTTCACATACCACATATGGATCCACCAGTGTCATTGAAATGTGTGTTCTCTTTAGAGACCACACATGGATCCACTAGTGTCATTGCATGTATGTTCTTTTCACTAACAACAACTGGAGTCATTGCATGTGTGTTCTTTTCACATACCACATATGGATCCACCAGTGTCATTGCATGTGTGCTCTTTTCACAATCCACCTATGGATCCACCAGTGTCATTGCATGTGTGTTCTTTTTACTAACAACAACTGAGTGATTTCATGACTGTTCATTTCACATACCACATATGGATCCACCAGTGTCATTGAAATGTGTGTTCTCTTTAGAGACCACACATGGATCCACCAGTGTCATTGCATTAGTGTTCTTTTCACTAACAACAACTAGAGTCATTGCATGTGTGTTCTTTTCACATACCACATATGGATCCACTAGTGTCATTGCATGTGTGCTCTTTTTACTAACAACAACCAGAGTTATTGGATGTGTGTTCTCTTTAGAGACCACACATGAATCCACTAGTGTCATTGAAATGTGTATTATTTTCAACTACCGCCGTTGGCCATCAACAATCGGGACGCAGAACTAACCAGCAACCGCTCTGGGCTTCTAGAAGACCCGATCCCCGATTGTTAGGCGCCGTTGGATCGGAGTGCGTGGACGATAGTGATATCCTTCGCGAGGGCGGTCCGGGAGAAGTCTGTTCTGCGAACTGATTGGCCGTGGCAACTACGCTGGGCCTACGTCCTTGCCCTTATCCCCTTAACCTCGGGGCCGAAAATCATATCGTGTTCTTTCATCGCCATGGAGATGGAGAGGCCCAAACTCAGCTTGCACGAGGCTCACATGTTCGCCCACTACGACATACTCGCGCTGCTGTTAGCGAGGCTTCCGGCCGGCTTCAAGATCAGCTACGCCGAGGTTCCTGTCGCGTCTCTCTTGCGCGACAATGCGTTGGCGAGGCAGATCGAGGAGCGCCGCCGCCAGCTATTGGAGCGGAAGAGGGCAATTGCGCGGTACTCGCGTACGAGCGCGTACTAGCGAAAGTTGTTCAAGAAGGAGCGGGCTGCGTTGATTGAGCTGTGTGGAACCCACCGGCGGGAGATCCACCCGGATCTGTCCAACCCCGAAGGGAGGCAACGCTTCTGGGCAGTCCCTGGGCGTACGAACTCCACCGTTATCGATGTAGCATGTTGTGAAGAATCCATGAGGAGGAGGAACGCTGCCGGTAACGTCTGCATCGATTCCGACACGGAGGAGGCTAGCGGCGACGCGGACAACGTCGTTAATGATGGAGAATGCGGGAGCGTCATAGTCGATTAGGGCCACTTAAGCATAAAATAAATCTATGTACGGTATCTTAATGCGCTCTTTGGATCAGGGTCACCTGAGTCATGGTCGATTATCGTCATAATCTATATATGTTGGCCATGTTTTAGTTGTCTTTGTCTTTCAAACTAGTCGATTGAAACTCGTCCGATCTTGAAAATAAAGTTCGTGCGTTCCCTGGCATATCTGATGGGACAATACGCTGACTCTGCTCCCAGCACTTGATGGCATAGCCGTAATTTGGAGTGCGCCTGAGGAGAAGGGATCGAGCGTGTTGTAATAGTGTACTACTCCTGTCCAGATATAACTGACTTAGTTTTTTTAGATATTTAATAAATGTGTCTATACCTAAAACATGTCTAGATACATGTTTTAGGTTTCTCTGTCTTTCAAACTAATCAAAAGTCGTCAAATTCTGAACAAACAAAGTCATTGCGTTCACACCTGATGGGACAATACCATGACTCTGCTACTTGATGGCACAGCCATAATTCTGGAGTACGCTAGAGGAGATGGAAATGCAAGGGAGATGGGAACTAGTAGCCGCGTCCAAACGCAGGTAAAAAATGAATGTAATAATATTTTAAAAAAATGTAATCTGGTCCACATGACCCCATCACAGACACGTTGCACGCGCCAGATATAAATAAAGATGACACGGCTAGTTTAGTTTCAATGATATAATTCAACATACGACGTTACTGTGCCCGCATCTTTCTGCTCCTCTTATTAGTCTGCTAGCCCAGGCTGCATTAAGCATCAGTTGATGAGGATAAAAAATGATAAAATGGAAAATAAATCAATTTTAAGATTACCTTTCATCCGGAGAATCGTACAAAGATGAAATTGGCAGGGATTTATTATTTCTCCTGCAGTTAGCCGAAAGATCCTCAAGAACATCCTCAATCACCCCTGCAACTTCTTCATATTCTAATACACCTCCATTATTTGCCCTTTCCTCCCCGTTCCGCTTACCCTTTTGTTTCTTTTCACACCCTTTTCTCGCCGGCACCTCCACTTCTTCATAAATTGGCTGCTTACATACATTTTCCTCCGAGTGCTCATCACCGTCTTTGCGCTGCACTTCCGCCAGTTCTGGCTAAGAAGCCTCATTTTCTGCCACTGGGGTGTGAACAGGGACAATAGCATGTGTAACTGGGTTTTTGTACAACCTCTTGATATGGCCAAATCCGCCACAACGTCCGCATTTCCTTTTCCTAGCTCCCAGCCTTGGACCTTTATCGGTGGAGGCTTCGATCCTTAGCTTTCTAGGCCTCCCAAGTGGCCTCCTAAGAACTGGTGGTTGAAGTTTGAACCCTGGATCGACAATCTCCCAATCATTTTCATCGGCCATAGGTGGTACGTTTTCTGCATAAGTTACAGCAAACTTGTCCACGGAGACGACATAGTTCTCTATTTCAGCTCTGTTACCTCTAAGCTTTAAGATGAAGTAAATTGCATGGTGACATGGCAGACCAGTAATCTGCCACTGCCTACATGAACAAGTCTTATTTCCAATGTCTACAGTGTACCTCCGTTCACTTCCACGCTTGTATTCTGCATAAACCTCTCCCAATGTTCTGGAACTTCTGACCACCCTCATCTTTATCGTTCTCATTGCCCTGGTTCTTACATTCAGTAACATAACCACCTTTGGAACTATTTTATGGCCTAAAAAATTTCTTGCACAAATTCTTTGCCTTAAATCTATCTTCACCATTATGCACTGTCTTATTGCATCCAACAAAATAACAATTCCAAGCATCTTCATGCCCGAAATCTTATCATTGAAACTCTCTGCCAAATTATTGCATACAAAATCCACCTTGCTTAACTCACCAAACTTGCTTTTGGCCCATAGCTTGGTGTGATGTTCCTCAAGGTATTTTTTTCACCTTTAGCACTACATACATGTTCTGCAAGTAAGTAGCATGCGTGCTTGGGATGTATGTGTATGCTGATCGCCACAAGTCCTCTTCAAAGATCTGTCCTTTGAGCTTCTTCGTGAAGTTAGTAGCGAGGTGCCGCATGCATTCCCTATGCTCAACCCCAGGAAACACAGCATCAACAGCATTCTCAAGACCCTCGGATGCACAGGTGCGTATCACCAAGCCTTCAGGGTGACCAATTACTTCCCGTAGTCTCTGCATGAATCATGTCCAGCTTTCATTTGATTCACCCTCAAGAACAGCATAAGCTACGGGTAGAAGCCAATTATGCGCGTCCAAAGCAGAAGCAACATGTCCCCTGAACTTCCTTGTTAAAGAAGTTGCGCCTATTGGCAAGTATGGCCTGCAGCCTTCTAGGAACCCCTTCCAGCATGCCTTCAGGCAAACAAAACATATCCTGAAGCATATCTTATCTGCCTGCTTATACCTGACCCCCCTCGAGACCTTTTCTCTCCCTTTCACAACCTCGTAATCGATGTCAACAACACTACCAAGTGATGTTTTCTCTACCTGAGCTTTGAAACTATACAACATATGAAAACTGTCATTCCACTTGCCTTGAATGAAGTCTAGATCCATCTCCTTCCCATCAAAGACTCTGTGGTAAGGAATCAGAACATTAAACTTTTTGCTAATCTTTGCTCTAAGTTCAACGGGTCCAATGTTATGATCCTGCCTCACCTAGTCAAGTACAGTAGCAGCAATCCACTTGGTAGTCTCCAGTCTAATTTTACCACTTAAAGAAGTATTAGGGCTCTTCGTGTTTACTTTGATCTGCATTCGATAAGAATCCAAATAATTCAGAGCTAGTTATCAGCAGAATAAATATGAGAAAGACTGAAACTAAATGTAGCTATTGCAACCTGAAATGGGTGTCCACCCCACATTGTAGATGCATGTAATCTCCATTTACACACATTACTTTCCCTACAGTGCACCCTAAATCTCTTTTGGTCGCTCTTTTCAATGATAAATTCAAACTCAACTCTGATTGCATAGGTTGCAACTACATATCTGCAGTCCTCCACATTATCAAAGACAGTCCTCTCATCAATTGTAGGATTGTCCATGTCAAAGTGTATCACTGGCCTGTCCACGTCTTCGTCGTCGTATCTACATCCCATTTCCACATCTTCACATTCCTCTTCCTCATCAGTCCCATAGTCAGGCTCAAAGTTCAAATCAACCAAATATTCCCTACTCTCCATCCTATCAGGGTCAGCAGCCACGTCTGGATATGCTTTCTCATCATCATCCGCACCGCCACATGTTTCAGTGCCTTCATGCTCGCTTGACAAAGCATCATGCTCAAGGACAAGCTGTACAGACGTCCTGCGGTTACCAACACATATCATTGCCATCACCACGGGACTAGAAACGCTAATTGGGGTATGCAGATAAGGAATCACAGTTCTTACCCTTCAATGTGGACGCACGGCCCCTTCTCCGGGCTCCATACCTCCAAATCTCTGCACCCCGCTTCCTCTCCCCTCGTTTCGTTGTCCTATGTGCTCTCCAGAGTTGAAGGAGATTCCGTGCTCTCCAGCCGTGCAGGACCCATATCCGTGCTCTCAAGCCTCACAGGATCCATCTCCGAGCGGGATCCGGATCACCAGCGTCGTTAGGCCCCTAACCCAACGGCCGACTCTTGGTTTTTGTTTCCAGACGCGCCTAGGCGGTGGGCGGCGGCAAGGAGACAGGGCAGGGAGGGGAGGGGAGGGGAGGGGACGTGAGGGGATGGCAGGGAGGGGAGGGTGGGAGGACGATGGCCCAAGGGGACGACGAGAGCAGCGCACGACTGAGCGGAGTGGCGGCGGTAGGAGCAGAGGAGAGGAGCGGAGCGGAGCTGGCTGTGAGAAAGCATGTAAAATTACACAATAATGTGTTGGCGGGCGGCACCAGCCCTCGAACCTGGGACGCGCGCCGTCGTAGGTGGAGGAGGCGGGCCCGCCTATCAGAAAACATGCCACCTGTCAGTGCACTATGCACGTGGAGCACTTCACGGAATTTTTTAGCAGGTCCCACATGTCAGTCTGTTTGATCAAAACTTGCATGCAGTGCATGGCTGGTTCACGCGCTAGTTCTGAAAAAAAGCCCGTTGATCCAAACTTGAATTGGCAGTTCTGCTTCTTCTCCCCTGTCTCCTCGTCTCCTCGCAGTGGCAGTTCCGCTTCGTCTCCCTCATCCGTTATCCTCTTCTTCTTCTCCTAGCAGTGGTAGTTCTTCTTTCTTCCTCGATCAAAACATTCCCTCATGTAAGCCATGGCTAGTAGCCGGATGAAGAGGAACTAGGCCGATCTCCCGGCCGACCCACTTCGCAAGATCGCCGACTATTTGCTGCAGAAAGAGGAGTACGTCGACACCTATGCTGCTTGTCGGGAAGTCTGTACTGATTGGCGCCGCACTTTAAAGGTGCCCGAATTCCATCTCAACAACTGGATCATGATAGATCACACACTTCCAGACGTTGGCGACTTCACCTTCCTCAACCTCGCCACTGGTCGTTGCTTCAGGACAAATCTAATGGACGTCCATCGCAGGTTCACATTCACATCTGATATTTATTGGTATTTTCCATTCTAAACATCTTAGTGCTAACTAATGCCCTCTTCTTCCAAAATATTCTACTTCGTCGGTGTTTCTCGTGGCGTCATCGTGCTTGCTCAGAGGGTGGAGTCGTACCAGATTCAGCTTCTGAACCCAATCACTCATAAGTCTGACACTAGTTTCAAGCACAAATACCATCTGATCCTCTGCAATCTGTCATCGTGACGAAGTCCCCGACGATGGTGTTCGTTTGCACTAATTATCCAGATCGTATTGCATGGGCCGATGAGAGCACCCCAAAGGGGCAAATCAATGAATCATTTGGGAAGGATTGTATTCGCCACCTCCTGCTATGCTTCTAGACTGCATGACGACATTCCGAGGGGAAGTATATGCATTACTTGAGAATGGAGACATCTTTTTGACCAACATCAAGTTAGAGCAGCGTGCAAGCAATATCACGATGGCCAAAATAATTTCGGCCCCAGTCTTTGAACAGGTACGCGGAACTTACAAAGTTTACCTTGTGGAGTCAGATGGTGATCTGCTTTTTGTGTTGAACGGGGATTTCACCAAAGGGCAAGCGGTGTTGTACCGGGTGGACACAGAGAACCGCTCTCTCGAGGCCGTCGGTGACATTGGAAGTCGTGCCCTCTTTGTTGATTACAGTCGGTCTATCTCCATTGACACCAGGTTACACCCCACAGTTAAATCCGGTTGCATATACTACAGGAATTATATCAGACTGTATGATCATGAGGTTCAAGGCTGGGAAGAGGAACCAACAATGACGTATGGCTTAAGTCTGGAACATACACCAATGCCTTACCCTCAGGACGAGATACTGGCAGCACATTGTAGACAGAGAGACTTCTCTGAATGTGTGTTGCAGCACGCGAGAGCCGTCGACGACGAAATATATAGGGGAGAATGAATCCTATATTCATCCTAGGTTATTTGCTAGCATTTTCAGGTCTATTTTTCGAAGTAGAAATTTGTACTATATTTATATTATTTCGATGAGTAGTATGCGTATTAACTTTCAGACAAAATTGTAATGTATTCAAATTTAGTACTTTCAGAATTCAAAGTATTTATTTTTAGTAGCTTCTTTCAGAATTCTCTGTGTTCGACATGGGCATCAGCTCGGCGCCGAAATTCAGGTCCCACATGGAAAATTGCATAATAATGTGTTGGTGGGCGGCACCACCCCTCAAACCTAGGATGCACGCCATCGAAGGTTGAGGGGGCGGGCCCGCCAGTCAGAAAACATGCCACGTCGGCATCCCCTGTTTCTGATGCCCTTTAAAAAAATAAAACACGCCACGTCGTTATCCCCTGTCTCTGATGGTGTTGCTACATTCGACGGTACATGGTGGCATATAAATAATATCGTATAAACATAAGGGCACAGTCATCAACATTTCTAAAATGAAACTCGGTCCCGTCTCCTACCTGTCCTGGTACATTGCCCGATGAGGTGGATAGCCACGACCGATCTTTTTAATACGTTCGCACTCTTATGCTGAGAAGGGAAATAAAGATTGAGCTATTAATGCAACGAGTGTCGAATTATTACCCTCTAAGGAAATGGGAAATGGTTATTTTCACGCGTGCCCGTAGTCCAAACCTACTGTCAGTCTTTCACTCCCCTTCTCCGACTAACCACAGTGCACCTTGCGTAGCTCCTCCGCGCCGCACCAACTAGGGTAACATGGCCCCGCCTAAGCCGCCGCCGCCACGACAGCCGCCGAAACTGGGTATTTAGCCCCTCTAAGGCAGGCCATGAAGCTCTACTTCAAGGCCGGTCTCCCATTGCCCTGCCAGGCGGATGATTTCCCCGAATGTGCCGAATCAGCCGCGGTGGCGACTGCCCCGTCATCGGCGCCAGATGCGGAAAGCAGGGCCAAGAGAGCGATGTGGAGAAATCGCGCGGCGGCATTACGGCATGCTCTAGGAAGTGGGAACAAGGTACGTATCAAATCGTTCATGAGAGCATGCCGCCCCCGAGGGTACACACCCTCGAACAGGGCAGCGCCAAGTTCTAGGAACTCTCGCATCCACGCTTCGGCACGGACTACCTTACCTTAGTGGGGGAGGCTGGGAGCACACCGTCTGCGGCAAAGACGCTCCATCCTATGCACCCTCGAAGGTCGTACCGTGGCGGCGACCAAGCGTCTACACTCAGCATGCTGGATTGTTCGACAGCCGGAGCCGGCGGCGGGCATCAACTTAGCCCCGGAATTCAGGTTTGAGTTCACACGGACCTACGATCCCGAGAAGGAGATGTTGAATTTCAGTTTCGAAGAAATCGTTGCGGCGGCACGGATGGTCCAACTGAACCGGGACTGGCGCACGCAAATCACTCGTGCATGAACGATGCAGATTTCTTGTAGTTTGGCGGGAAGGCAATAGATCCTTTTGGGTTAAATGATCAAAGAACTTATGTCCTCTCAAGGCAATTGGCCAACCAACTTTTCTGGTGGAGATCTGTAGTTTCTTCCGTGTAGAATAGTTAAGTTCAGACTGAAGAATGGCTTTTGTAGATGAAATGCTGATGAATTGTTCTATAAACTAGTAAGAAGTTTAGCCCACTTCTGTGCAGGTATAAGACCCTTTTGTATGTAAGTACTACAGTTGTAAGCAAATACTATCAAGTATCTATTTCCTTCAATTACTAGTCGTGGTCCAGTCCAGTTAACTAGCATCTTTTTATTCCAGACTATAGATTTTGCGTCTGTTGTCTGTGCTATAAACCATTTTTTTCCTCTGTCTGGTGTTGCCTGCAAAATGGTCCCGTAGTTCAACATGTTACAAATGTAGCTACCTTGTACTTGAAGAGGAGATGGACTACATTTTCCTGGCATCCACAGAATTGACATTGCTCATTACCAGACCACCCTCTTTTCATGAGGTTGTCCTTGGTTATTCACAGAAATTATAAAGCACGATGTTCAACTACATTGATTCAAACTATTACACACACACTACATCAAATTCATTACCCACACATACTACATCGATTCAAACTATTATGCACACCTACTACTTCAAACTATTACACACACGTACTACATCGATTCAAACTATTACACATTTTTAGTCGATGCTAACTTCCTCCTACGCTCTCCATACTACAAATTCATTAGCCACACATACCACGGCAATTCACTAGAGCTCTGTCTTCACTCGAGGGAAATCAGAACCACCAGCTCGTCCAAGCCTGGTCCCCCCACCGAAACTGTGTGCGCCGTCACGAAACGGTGGTGGTCCTGTGCCATCTATCCTTCCAGGCCAACACTGCAGGTAACGAGGACACTTTCTGGCCCTGAATGCCATGTACCGATTCTAGAACCTCCTCCAGGTGGATGATGACCGGGTGCTTCCAGCAAAGTTGTCGCCCTGCCCTGCTTGGAATCTGCACATCGTACATCTTAGGTACGGCATCAGGATCTTTCAACCACGCCTTTACCTCGATGACCCATCTGTCGCTCGGTGGCACGATTTCCACCAGCTCGCCGCCAAGGCTACTGACGACCTTCTTGAGGGCCTCCGGCTCCCAAGCATCCAATGGGAGGCCGTCAAAGCCGAGTTTGGAGAAGAAATGAAGCTGCCCCAAGCAATCGTCCCACCCACAGGCGCGATGCCAACGCATGAAGCTCATTTTCTCCCCACGGCACTCGAAAGAATGGGAAGAATGCAGAACGCGCTCGGTGTCTGAGCTGTGCTCGAACCGGATGAAAAAATCGAATGGCAGCGCGCATACCTCAATGTTGACCTCATTTCGTCTGATCCCAAAACAAGACCTGAAAGCCGACAGCAACTCTGCCGGCAACACGGTGGGACGGACACCCAGCACGGTGGCCATGAGAGCGTGGTCGTCGAACTGTTGTGCCAGGGCTACCATGCCTGGGGTTTGCGGCAGCACGCAACTTCCCGAAGTCGGTCGCCGGCCTGGATCGCCCGACGAGACGCGCTCCACCATGCGAGAAGGACTAGCCAGAGGCGAGATATTAGTTCGGGGATGCGAAGCTCCGATACGGCGGACGATGCAACGGTGATGGCTGCGAGCTTCGATTAGAGGCGTGGGAGGTTGACCGGACATGGCAGGGATGCAAATTAGAGCAAGTGCAAGCTCCGATCTGAGACGAGCAGCCGGAGCTGAGCAAATGTTATGGGGAGGGGAGCAGGGGAGAATACCAGAGCAGAGCAAAGAAATAGATCTGGTCCACTCAGGGATCTGGTCCACGCAGGGGTAAGCTAGTCCACGACCTCAAAAGATAACGGGGAATACTGACATGGCGGGCCAAGAAGAGTTGACCTAACGACGGTATTTGAGTTCAACCATTTTTCGTCTGGTTCAAACGACCGTTTGGCTGTTAGATTTGTATTCACCCCCATTTGGCCCTTCTAGACAATTGGCGAATATACTATGGCTCCACCACGCGATTGATGACAACTCGGGTACCACGGTGCGCTCACCCACCAAGTTTGGTACCGCAAACGAACATTCCCTCTGGTTAGAGGTTTTATATGATCACCTAGTAGTTAGCGATCATATCCAGATTTGTATTCTTGCTTAGGGTGTGATGATTTGGACACATCTTGATCCTAGTGATGAGCTCCTAGAGTAGCTCATACTATCTCCTAAGCAGACAAATCAAGCAGCAGATCAAGGCAACTCATCTTACAAACCAAGCAAACCTACTACTAGGGTTACCATCAAGCCTAGATGGAGGTAAGGATGGGTATTTTGAAAAGGTTGTGGTTTGGATAAGATGAGAGTCCTTGGTATCTCTACCAAGAGTAGAATTCAAAAGCTTTAAAAAGAGGTTTTGGGAAACCTAAAGATAAGAATGGTTGAAGGTTTTGTCTATAAAACATAAGGAGATTATAATAGGTTGCTCTCCATAATTTAGGGAAACGGAAGCTACTAAAATAGTTGGTTTGCAAAGGCTTCTTGGCTCAGGTTTTGAAATGCCAGAACATTTGAGAATATGGAAATTAAGCCAAGACAGTTTTGGGAAGTAGCTTTTGTCAACTAGTGTTGAGCTAAGGAGTATATCTTCTAAAACACAATCATAATCATAAACATAGTCAAACAATAGGCAAGCACTTCATCACTAAACAAGAAAAGGTTTTTGTTCCCCCTGATTCTTGCATTCTGGACAACTAATCAGGGTTGCTGAAATTGGGATGTTACAGTTTTAGCCATGGATGGTAACTGCGGTTCAGGGAAAGAACAAATTAATACCTTGTGAAGAAAGTGTACCTCTTTACAACGGGCACTTTCTGAGTGCCCACAGAAACAACAGGAGCCTTGCACTTCCGGGTAAGCGCCTCTGGTAAAACTTCAAGTTCTTCATCCTCCTGAGGAACCAGATTCTCAGGTGGATATCCCTCAACTGGAGCAAGCTCTGACTCGGGGAGGTCAGCAAGCTGAAAGAGACACTATCTCAGTATTGCAAAACTATAGCAAACTATAAGGTGAGCACACTATAAAGTACAAAGGAAACAGTCGGGAAACTTACATGTGTCACAGGCTCTTCAGAAGTGTACATATCCAGGGATAGATCTGGAATCTTCCTCTCAACTCGCTCCTTGATAAACCATTTGATCCGGTGCTCATATTCTTTATCTGGGATGGAGAGCAAGCTGATCCTGAGACTGTCTTTTCTACTTTTGGTCACCATGTGCATAAGGCAATCACCATGGTGCTGAAGGGGTTGAATCTGTCGTGCCAGCCAGCAGTGAATCAAGTCGGATCCTTTCAGGCCCTTGTGCTTCATCAAGTACTCGATTCGTCTCTTGGCGAGAAGCAGATCGTCAGGAAGAGCCGGAGCTTCTGCATCCTAGGACTCTTGGGGTGTGGCAGCACCATCAACGAAAGCCGACAAAGCAGTTTCTTTGCCAAGATCCGGTATGTCCTTATGATAAAAGAACATGGACGGCCATTTGTTCACTGAATCACTAGCCTTAATCTTAGGGTAGACTCGGTCTCTCCTAACAGTCAGGCTAAGACTTCTGGTAATATAAGGATTACCGGAAGTGATGGAATTTCTCTGGGTACCGAAGTAGTACTAGAATAGAATAAGACTCAGTTTTATTCCGAGATAACCCTGACACAAGGATACAAAAGCACTAAGTTCAAGAATAATGTTCTGGGGGAAGTTGTGGAGTTGAACTCCATAATAATCTATAACCTCAGAAAAGAACTCTGAGGGGGGAAAGCTCAAACCTCTGTCGAGGTGAGTGATGAAGTGAACCCTCTCATTGACGTGAGGGGTGGGGATGATCTGGTCATAGCCACTCCGCTAGTCTTCAGTGCAGTGGAGGCCTTCTTTCTCAACAAAGCGGAGTTTCTCGTTGCCGAGGACGCATAAGATCCACACCCCGTGGAAGTTTTCTTTCTCCACCGCTAGAGAGGTCACCGCCGTACCGGAAGAGGAGGCATCGGCCATTTTATGGGCAATGGGGACCATGGATGGGCGGTGCTGTGTAGTTTGAGGAGGGAGCGGAGGGACTTGTGGCAGTGGCGTTGGGAGGAAGGAGAAGACAATGACACTAGTAAGGAAGAGAAAGGAGATATGGACCCCTTATATCCCTCACCTGCGCCAAGATTTGTGCAAAACAAATAGTAACCATGCCACGCGTCGTGGAAGGAGCTGAGTAATCTCCTCGTGAGGATTACACCGCCTTGATCTCCACGCATGCATTAAAATGATGCCTCAGTTCCTCAATAAGCGGACCCACCAACAGTCGTGCTATTAGGAATGTCTGTCAGTGACGTGACTTGACCTTGACTGATGTTAGGTTATGTTAGAGACCAAGTTTCAGCTTAGTTTGAATTTTAAGCTGGAAAACTAGATAATGTACTCACAGGTCCGACTCATTTCAAGACTCAGATCTTATCTTTCTTTTGAGTTTCAGGAACCCTTCAAGATTCTACAAGCTGAAGATGAATCAAGCTAGGCGACGAAATCCGACTCTGGATCTTGGAGGCTTCCGGGGGCTACTATTGGAGATATACTTTCCGGGTATACCAACTATGACTCGCTGAACAGAGTGGCCCACGTCAGGTGAGAGCTTTGCTCCATGGGCAACCCAGTCAGAGAGAAGAGACGAAAGTCCATCCAGCTAGGGGAAGGCCTAGAAGACTTACCAACTTAGGCATGTTTAATTACTTGTAGTCCAAGATGTACTTTGTAACCGACTCTTAGTTGTAGCTAGATAGGTCTCTCCTGTAAACCCTAGGCCGGATATCTATATAAGATGTCCTAGGGGCCAGCCTTTAGGGCAACCCAATACTCTACAATCTCAACTCTCACATGCGAAACCCTTGTAACCCATATTCCGGCTCTGCCGTATTACTGGATTGACAGCAGGAGTAGGATCCGTCCAAAGACGGCGAATTCGAACCTGCGTAAAGCTTGTGTGCCCACTGTCCTGGAATACCATCGCCTCACACCCCCTTTCTCCACACGCATCGAGTACCCCCTCTCGGCGTACAGGTATTCAATCCGACGACAGGTGGAAGCTGGCTATTTTTGGAGCCATCAACCTCCCCAAAGCTCAAACCTTGATCACCCTCGAGCAAGAAGAAACAAAACAACTATAAGGAATTTAGCTTTTAAACTTGAAACAACGAGAATAAGAATTCACTTATAGTTGGTAGTCATATGCGCTCATCACTTCATTCATTTGTGAGGCTTATCAAAGTTAGAGAGATGACAAGAGTTCTATACAAGCTTCGATAAGTCAAGATAATCAAAGTAAAGTTTAATATAAGTATTAGTAACTAGAAGTGTAGCAATCAATCCAATTCTTCTAGTTAACTCTCAGCTTGCCAAGGAACACTAGATTTTTAAATAGCATAATTGAGTAAGAGAGTTTCATGTCCTAAGAAGTATAACAGCGAAGTGTCTTATTTATACCCACATCAATAAATCAAATCTATCAAAAACACTTCTAATCCAATCATTGTCTTTCAAGAAAACTTATAAAGTAGTAACGAGATCATGCCAAGGACTTGTTATGTGGATCTTCATACATATCTCTTTCTTTTTCTCATAAATCATTTTTTTCTTCCTCTTTCAAGGATCATTGGCTATTTGTTTTACAAGTGCTTGCACAACCTTTAAGAGTACGAATACTGTTTCCCATATATTGACACGTATGCCATTCATGTCATCAACTCATAGCCGAAATCCAGGGTTATACCTTAGATCGTTCAAAAGGTAGCGGAGTTGTTAGCATCCCAAAGGTGTGCATGAGAAACATAGGACTTCTTATTTTTCTCTCTTTTTACTAGTATTGTGGTTTGATCCACAAGGTTAGCTTTGGCATGCATCACAATTACCACTAGACTTCATTTCAATCAAACAACTCCTTTCACGAGTGCCATCAAGACTATCAAAACATCTATAGGGTTAAGTATCTTCAAGGGTATACTCTCAAGACAATCATTCATCAAACAAGTCGTAAATTTCAGACTTTTTCTTATTGTACTTGTTTGGTAATATTATTTCCATGGCAAGAATCGGTTAGCTAAAATAACTAAATAAAAAGCTTCAACAAGTAATCATCATACTAATAAAAAGCTTTACTCTAACCATATTAAATTACTCCCACTAGCATGGCATCTTAGAAAATCAACCGACTAGGATAAACAACTCAAACTTCAAAAGTGGGAGACATAGGACATACCTCTCATAGGTGACTTCACGATCCTCTTCCTTATAGGGACGTGTTCCTTCAAAACTCAAACACGATTACTCTCATAATAATATTAAAGCAAAGAGGCAAAGTCTGAATCCACATTTACGAAAAAAAGGAAAAGAAAAATGGAGAACTCATTTTGTACATTCTGAGGATAGGGATTAAAGAATAGAAAATAACTTGCGACCAAGCAAGGGACTAAGAAAAGAAAAACAAACAAAAAACAAAAGCAAACTAAAAATGAAAACAAACTAAAAATAAAAGTGTTGGAGCAAGCCAACACGCAAAGCTCCCAAGGAGCTGGAGTACAACCTCGTTATTACATAAATAAATTTGTCGGGGGAACACATCCCCAAGCTCAGGATTTTGCAAGTGCTTTTGTTGCTCATTCTGGTGGCGGTGGATAGTCTCCCATGTTCCATTGGCTGCTCCAATCATGGAACTAGGTGGCGAGGTTTGTAGAAGCATCTTGAAGGTTGATGGAGAGATTGTTCATGTTTTGAATATTTCCTTCGAGCGCATAGATATGTTCATAGGTGGTGTAGTAGTTTGGTGGCTACACACCTTGTTCGGGTTCCTCTTATTCTACTTTTTCATCTTCTCCTCCTCCTCCCACGGGTATTTCTTGATGGGGTAGATTTGCCTCAACTTGCGTGTCAAAACGCAAACGTCCATTCTCGATAGAGAATAGACCATTAGGTAAGGGAGCTGGGATCAAGTGATCCGCTCCAGGTATATCAAGAAAGTATCTACCATCAGTTCTAGAAACCATACCACATGCTCTTAGAGTAGAAAGACCGAGACTGTGACTTCCTGTCAACGGTTGGATATTGCCTAGGTTGATATGAAGTGTGCGTACAAGAACGGTTACAACTCCTCCTCCGCATATGGGTCCTCGAGATTGAAGAGCCTGATGCTTAAGGTAAACATAAGAAAAGCACCCAAATTTGGCATTAAGTTACAATTAATAATAGCATCTTTTGCGAGGATCATCATGCCCTCCTCATTAACTCTAGTAAACTCACCATGTGCCTGCAAGGTGTTAGCAATGACATAAAACAAAGAACGAATAGTAGGATGATAAATTTGGTTTCCCTTGGGTGTGTTTCCACAAATTCTAAAGTACTGCCAAGGTGTAGGATTTAAAACAAAAGTAGTGGAGCATATGTCGGTGGTGTTGTTGGCAAACCCAAAATATTGAGCCCATTGGTCGAGTGTCAAGGAGTACTCACGGTTCATAAGACAGAACTTGATGGCATCAACTCCAGGCCTTTGATCCTCGGACAATAGTGAGGCTCCACCATATGTATCAAGGTGCTGAGGAACTCAAGTGTCAAGTGGCGGTATGTGGCGACATCCTGAAAGACAAAGTCATACAAACAAACATTGTTGCAAAGTAAATCGAAATCAGCATGAATGCCAAGTTGGTTCAGGATATAGGGACATGACCACTTGGTGGACTTGATTTCTCGAAGCTTGAGACGGTTGAAATGGTTCAGCTAAAACTCCTCGGTGAACTCGATACCAAGTGACTCGGGGGTCAACATATCAACGGTTGGTGCGGAAGGTTCCGTAGCCATCACGCGTGCATGGCTCCTCGTGTGCATCTAAAACAAAATAAAATTAATAAAGTTTGCTAATGAAAGAATTTAATCTAATAGAAACATAGCATAAATGATTCTCTACACTAGTTACAAAACAAACTCCTCGAAAACAATACTAAGCATGCTCAATATCAAGGTTAGATCAAGAACAAGACCTAAGTCTAGATTGACAATGATGAAATATTGAGTGAAGCTTTGGCAAGAATAAGTTGAAGATTGAAGGAGAATCGTACCTTAGATTGATTGACTGTGAGGAATCGAAGAAAGATTGAGTAAATTTGAAGATCTAATGGAGGTGGTTTGGAGTTTGGAGGAAGAAGAAAGACAAAGATTTGTTTTGGGGATTTTTAGGTTACCTCCTCGTGGTGATTATGGTGGCCGCGTACGTGGTACGGGCGGGTGGTACGGCCGGAGCCCATGCGTACCAGGTGACATACCTTGGGGGTGAAGACTCCCTTCCCGTGATGCACTTGGTACAGGCGCGCAGTACGATCGCGCGCGCCCGTACTGCTGGTCGTTATTCATTCATTATCTTTGCTTGAAATCTGATGTTTTGCTCGAGGGTATGGTACGGGCGCGTCCGACCGTACTAGTGGGCGTTAAGAGCACTGTTTCCTGTGACAAAAATCAGAATTTCTATCCCATGCCTCGATGTGGTATGGGCACACAGTACGGTCCCTTATGGCCGTACCGCAGATCATTAAACGGCCTGTGAGCTGCAAAACTCAAATAATTTAATTAGTAGCTTCGTGCGTCTTTGCACATCTTATCAAAGGACAAAAGAACAGCAAATATACTACGTAAAAATCAGCAATACTTTTTAGGCCATGTGTTAGCAACATAAGAGATCAAGGATTATCTTATTTCTTATCCTCTCTCCAAAGGTATTCTTGAACACTTTTTATTAGAAAATAAACAAAACAAAACAAAAACAAACAAATCTGACAAGACTAACACAAAAGTAAAAACTTTATTTCACATGGATTGCCTACCATGAAGCGCTTCTAGTTAAGGTCAATTAGCTGGACCCTGATGACAATCATTTAGGTTTAATGAGTGGAATGCCCACTCCAAAGTAATTGGCTTTCAAAGTAATTATACCATCGTCATCATTAGGCTTGGCCTTCTTATTCCTCGAAAAGTGGACTATAAAATAATCTCTAGATGGTAGCCCTATTCTCACATTCCCCTCATGTAAATTAATTAAAGCTTTGATAGTTTTTAGGAATGGCCTACCTAAAATTATAGGTGCTATAGGATCTTCAGGCATGTCCCTAGTAACAAGATCAATAAGAGTGGGACTACCTTTAATTTCAAAAACTATATTTTCTTTTATCCCAACAACTTATTTATATGTTGAATCCGCTAGATGGAGTCTCAATTCAATATACAAATGGCCCTAAGTTTAATTTATCAAATAGGCTTTTGGAAATTGTTGAGACGCTTGCACCAAGATCACAAAGTGCAAATAATAGTGGGCTCAAATATATCATCTAGCTTAGCAGGAAGCTTATCAGCTAGTCTTTTATACTCCATCTTTAAATATCAAACTTTAGATGCTACTTGTTGTATAAATTGTTGGTTCATAGCATCATTACCTTGTTATATACTAGGATTCTTCATAGTAATCATCTCTAGTAGATCTTCTATGGTAGATTCTGGTGTTGGCGTGTTGCTATAATCCAACTCTTCAGGATTTTCTTCATTGGTTACCACCCTCACCATCTTGAGGTCTTCTACCGGATTTGGATCGAGCTTTCCAGCAAACTTTGCTAGTATGAGAGCTTGGCTCTCAGCTATCTTGCCCAACTGAGCCTCCACGGTTTTTGTCCTTTCCTCGGTAATTGAACTTACTCCCTTTGAGGTTCTTTCCACATGCCATTGGGCATGATTATTTTGCATGTCATCAAGTAATTTATTTACAACACTCACTTTCTTTCCCATGATTGTTCCTCCTACTTCAGTATCTAGCATAGACTTAGACATTGGGTTAAGACCATTATAAAACAAATGTAAGATAAGCTATTCTTCCATCCTATGACTAGGACAATTTATTAGGGCTTCTTTCATCCTTTCCCATGCAAGCGCTAGTGGATCACGGTCTTCTTATTTAAAACTTGTAGTGTTGGATCTTAGCTCCATAATTTTAGATGGGGAAAATTTTTAGTCATAAACAAATTAGTAAATTTCTCCCAAGATTTAATAGTGCCCTTTGGTAGAGCTAGCAACCAATCCTTAGCCTTTCCTCTAAGAGCCTGTTTGATTGAGCTTTTACCTAGGCTTTCTACACTTTTAAGTTGAAGATGAACCAAACGACAAATCAAAGTACTTCATTTCGGTAGCCGAACATGCTTAATTGTACTACAAGGCTGCAATGTCGCCTGAGGAGCTTTTATGGCTTTTAACAAATCCCCCGCCCACATACCCCTACTACTTGCTCAAAAATTCCAGCCAGCTGCCATCCCATATATTCCCAAGGCACATCCAAAAACAGCCATGATTCCTCGCCTCATCTCTCATCCTCTCCTGTTCGGCAATGAAGGCAGCGTCGCTGTGCTATACGTGTCCCCTCCGACACCAGTAGGCCAGGAACCGGCTGCCGCCATCTGACCCCCACCTACCCCGCGTATCCTCCATCTCGTGGCCCACACTCCTGCATCTTTCGACCCAGCCAGGTCGCCTCATGTCCCCGCATCCAGGTCGAGGTCAAGCTCTCCGGTGGACCTCGACTTTTGCAGCTCCGGTCGGTCACCTGGACCTCCACGTTGCTTTTCCGGCCGACTTCAACTCCAACAAGTGGCGATCACGCGAGTTTGCCCAAATAGAGGTTGAATTCTACTCTGTTTTTTCTTTATTCACATAGTACCATGTGCATCAAATATGTACTGATTTTGGAAATGTGTGTGATTTATTAGGACATGCATATTGTGTAGAAATATTATGGTGATTGCTTGTACTGATTTAGGAATAATACATGTATGGCTATATTGGATAAATATTTGTTCTATGTAATTTTGTGGATGATAATTATGTTGAAATGCAATAGATGGACAAGGAAAATTGGGATGCATATCACACAAAGGTGTTTTGTGACATATGAAAGGAAGAAATTTTTAATAATAATAATAGGCCACTTGGGTGTTTGAAGAAAAAAAGGTTATAAGAACCTTGAGGAGAAGTTCTTTGCAACCACAAAGAAAAGATTCACACAAAAACAATTCAAGAACAAATGGGATTTGTTGAAGAAAGAGTTTACTCAATTCATGGAGTTGAAACTTGCCGCTACGAGACTTGGGTGGGATGAACAACGAGGAACTGTTCAAGCGGATGATGATTGGTGGGAGAATCATCTTAAGGTGAGGGTGTTTGTAATCTATAGAATTTACCGCATTCAACATATCTATGTGATGTACTAATTTAATGTTTTATATATGTTTTTAGAATTACCCTAAGCATGCAAAGTGGCGCCACATGGGACCTCCTAACCTGAAGGAGATGGAGGTCATGTTTTCTAGGATACATGTCACGGGAGAGATGGCTTCCATTCCTAGAGAAATATCAAGTATCTCGGATGATGATGAGGACATGGAAGTAAAAGAATCCGATGATGTGGAAGAGCTAACTCTGGGGCCATCATCGAGGAAGAGCTAACCCATGAGTAATGCTCCTACCATGGCCGATGTCCTTAATTTAATGGTGGAGTGTGGAGCCGAGGAGGGGACTCCTTTGTTTCACACCACCACCAAGATTGTGATGAAGCCGACATATCGTGAGCTAAGGAGGGACGCTTGGATTGGCTTCAAATGGAGCATGAAGAAATGAGCAAGTAGCAAACTGTATCCTTTTCATGAATGATCAAGTGGTCGTTGCTTGGAACTACTTTTGTTTGTATGTAATGAACTATCTTAGTGATCGTGTGGATGTAATGGACTATGTTTGTTGTTATGCATGTGTGCATGTGGTGAACTAGACGACTTGTCATGTGTGGATGTAATGAACTATGTTGGTTGTCATGTGCGGATGTAATGATCTATGTTGGTTACCACTTGTTAATTGTATTTCTATGTGAAACTTATCATCTACCGGAGTTCTGCAAATGTGGAAACCAGTGGGGAGGGAAGAGACATTCAATCACGCTCACTCTTCATTGCGTAACTCAGTCGAGCGTAATGTTGGTGTTCTTAAGGAAAAGTGGCGCATGCTGAAGAAGATTCCACGTTTCAAGCCTCGAAGACAAAAGAAAATTATTGTTGCTTGTATGGCGCTTCATAACTACATTCGAGACACCAAATTACGTGACCAGGAGTTTGATAAATGTGATGCAAATGAGAACTATATGTCATGGGTGATACGGCGAGCTACACCGATACCACATGATAGAGCACCACCTTCATTTGACGCGGTCAACATGAAGGCAGTCCGTGATAGGATTGCAGATTCCTTGTTTCAGGCGAGAGAAGAAGAATAGCTATCTTCTTTTTATTTAATTAAAAACGCATGTAGAAGTGATGTCTTTTGGTATAGATATGCGATAACATCTAGTATATTTTGGTAGTGCTCCTGTGATATATGGGTTATGTATAAATAACTTTCAATGCCATCTTTGGTTGTTTGAATCTCAAATTTAAGTCAAAAGTTGCTTCTAGTATGAATTAATTTGCATTCTATTGTAATACGAGTATACACAAGCATAATAATATTAAATAAGTATAAAAAAGACTCTCATCGTCTCAAAGGCATTCCCGACTTTCTATCACTAACAGCTAGCAGTTGAAAGCTAGCTTGCCAAACATCTTCACTACTCACAGCAGCTTTCTAGGACAGCACCTCTACCACAGCTGGCAGCCAAAAGCTACTTATTTGAAAGTCACAGCCCAACCAAACAGGCTCTAAGAGAGAAAGGAAACAATCTTAATTTAATAGCATTTGGATCTACATCCTTAATACACAACCTGTCACAAATTTTAGTAAAAGTATTTAAGTGCAAACCCGAGTCCTAAGAAGATGAGCCCCCAAATTGGCTTTGTTGAACCACTTAAAAGGTTAGACTTTATTTTATAGGTTTCCGCATCAATAGCGGGCTGAGTGATGGGTGCACGAATAAAATCATCAGTGGGAGTAGCATACTCCCCAAGTCTCTTTTGAGCCTGGCTCTTATATTTTTGGTAATTTTTAAGTAAATAAAACAAATAACAAGTAACTATTTTTTTGGGTTTTCAAATAGATACAAGAAAGAAAACTAATAATAAGAAATAAACTACAAACTAATAATAAAACTAAAAACAAGGTCTCTAGTGACCTCACCAGGATAGCGAAACTGCTTTTCCAGCAACGACACCAGAAAAAGGGTTGATACCTTCGATCCGGATTCACGGATGTAGTATAATAACTTTTTCTCTAGAAGACCTAGGTTTAATCGAACCTTGGAAAGCAATGGTAAAAGAAAATAAAAAGGACACGTCCACAAGACTTTGTTTGTTTGTTTTACCTTAATTTACCAGACACATCTAGTTTACTTTTATAATGGGTTGAATCAATGGATGGAGATAGGCCAGGATTGAAAATCCATGTGCAGCTGCACATCATATGGGATAAAAGATAATAGTAATAAGCATAGTCATGTGGAATGGTTGAATATGGATAATCTCTTGTGGGCAACACATCCTAATATATTAGATGTAGCGAGCATAGCAATAGTCTTTTAATCCAACCGAGTACACCACGAAGCAACGGGCTACAAACGATTATTAAGTGTAAAACACAGATCAAAGCATCAAGTGGTGATGTTGTTGTGATCCCGAATGGGTTGCTAAGCGAAGACCGTACTAGCCTCGTTGTCACTGGGGTTCCTATGAGATCGCCGCTAGCCAAGTATCTCACTTCAAGCTTTATCAATCTATGAGTTCTTGGGTACCTACAAGTTCACAGGTCGAGACACGAGACAAAGAAACAAAAGATACAAATCTCTATTTGCAAACAAAACACAATACTCTCATGAATTAGATGCATATAATTGCTGTGAGGTTTCTCCCCAACCCACAGCCCTGAGGACTACTCACTCATAACAAATAGATCTAAGATAGAAAACATTGTACAAAATACTTATATTAAAATCAAATATCCTTACAACGGTCACCGAATCACAAGAAGATCTAAAGTACAAAGCAATGGCTATGGGTAATGGAGGGGATGAACGATGTAAGTGATGAACAATGGATGAACAATGGCGTGGTTCTCCTTTGATGGTGTTGTGATGTAATCTGAGAATGGCGGCTCTCTAGCCGACGGCTGGAGTCTCAAAATATATAGGTATCTTCACGAAAGTGGTAGGGTTTGACGATACGAAGCCGTCGCCACATGGTACAGGCGGACAGTACGGGTGGGCTCTGCCCATACCAGTGGTCGATAAGCTTGCTGAAGCTTGAGAATGACTCCCCAATTACTTGGATGTGTGGTCTTCCTCAAAAACCTTCATTATGACTCCTGATCTCGCATTAAAAAGCGTGATTTCCTGCACAACACAATTTAAAGCAAGGCTTTGCATATCTTTGCAATTATTAGTCATTAGTGGCAAGGATTGAGAGTTTTTTGTCAATTGCTTGACCAAAAACAATGTTTAAACATGGTGGAAGATGGCTATTTTTGGTGACATCACGCGTCTGGTGGCACGAAAGATTGGGGAGGCGGTGCCATAGGTAACGGTCCCTAGAATTGCGGCAGCGTTGGCTGGAATTGTGGCGCTTGTGCCCGATGCACGGCAACACTCTTGCCCACTCTGCCTGTGCTCGCCTTGACATCGGAGACCTTCCCCTTCTTCACGGTGCCTCCACGGTGGCCATCGCAGCTGCCGACCGTTTGAGAGGCTTGGGGACGGACACCTGTGGCAGGACAGCGCCCTACGCGGTCGACGGCCACAGAGCATTGAAGAGGCTGCGGGCAACGCTAGGATTCGTGGAAACTCCGGCGGCGCTAGGGTTTCGGGCGAGGGCGCTAGGGTTTGTGGCATCTCCGGCGGCGGTGACACTGTTGGTGGAGTAGGGAGGGGTCAACGGAGAGGCGTCGTCGCCGTCCATGACCAGATAATCGCCGGCGGGAGCGCGAGAGTGGAGGCAGGCGGGCGCGCGGGGAAATTTTAGCGCGGTCGTTGGCGTCCGCTGTGCTTTTTGCCGCGCGCTACAACGCAAGCGCCAAATATGCTGCGCGCGATTGTGCAAAATGCCGCGCTCTCTAAAAAAATTGCAACGCGTGCGAATTTGCAGCGTCTGTTGGAGCTCCTAAAACACACCTGCGCGTGGTATATTGGCATTTTTTGAGCGCGGCGCTATTTTACCGCTTCTGTTGGAGGTGCTCTTACTACACTTGCAATACTAACACTACGAGGGTAGTAACTTAGACTAGTAACATGTGCATGTTACTAATCTAAGTTAATATGCACTATGACCAGCCTGAAGGTAGTAACTTGTTACTAGTCTAAGTTACTACTACCAACTATGACTAGCCTAAGTCAGCTTGATCTATTTCGTAGACTCACCTCAGTCCTCACACCTTTAGCCGCTTAAACAATAAAAGTATCACAAGGAAAACGAAAATTACAACGATATTCTTAAGATGCCCTTCGTCTTCAGCCTCCCGACCTCTCCCCAATGGTCTTGGTCTTGTTTCAGGCTAATCAAGCGGCTCAATGCTGCAAAAAAAAAGTGTATGCAGATGGACTCGTTGTCGTGGATTGTTTGAACCTCTGGAATTTTTAGATCACAGCCTAAGAGCTGATTGTATTCACGTTTCTTGTCTTGATTAATAAAGATTGTGAGTTCGAGAGAAGAAAAGTTGGGGTGAAGACTTTGGACATACAAAAGTCGAAAGATGATCTATATGAAAGACTTCGTATTGACAAATATATTAATTACAAAATAATTAATTACATCAGAGCAACCACCAAGACTCTAAATACAAATGACTCCTCTATATATGTTTCTTGATTTTTGTATGTTTGAAGGAGACCAGCCGCCTACTTATTTGTTCTACCACTACTGACAAGTGATAGAGATTTTCCCGCAGAACAAAATGCAACTGATATAAATTTACAAATAGAAACATATAATCAAATTTAAACACAAGACAACTATGAAGGCCAGCTCCACTCTTTAGCCCAATAGCACAAATGCTGCTCCCACCGTCGCTGCCGCGGTCGCCCACCGGCCGAACACCGCTGGCGCGGCAGCACCCTCATCAGCCGTGGCATCGTCGGAATCGTCAGATGACGAGTCTTCATCGTCCGCCCCCTTCTTGCCTTTCTTCTTTGACGGCTCCGGCGCGGGCGCGGGCGCCTGGACGACCTTGAACAGCTCCTTGGGCTGCAGAAACTTGGACACGGCGTAGACGGCGAGCGGCTCGAGGTCGCCGACGGTGGCGGTGATGGTGGATGTGACGACCTTGGTGGCCAGCGTGACGTCGTCGTCATCGTTCTTCACGTCGTAGCTGTAGTCCTTCTTGGCGTCGCTGGTGGTGGCGAGGGTGGAGACCATCCCGTTGTTGGACTTGAGCAGCTGCAGGGAGAAGTAGTCCGGCACGGCGTGGTATAGCAGGATGGCCGTCTTGGCCTTGGCCGTCAGGTTCTTGTACTTGGGCGCGAAGGCAGCGACGGCGGCGTCGACGGGGCAGAAGAGCGTGAGGCCGTTATCCTTGGTCTCGTTGAGCGCCCGGAACACGTCGGCGTTGCCGGCGACGAGCGTCGCGAAGGACTTGCAGTACTTCTTGGAGAGGAGCTCGACGAGGTCGACGGGCGCGGGCGGCGGGACGGGCGCCTCGGCCTCGGAGGAGGAGAGCACGGAGCTGACCTGGAGCACGGCGATGTCGTAGGGGAGCTCCTTGATGGACTTGACGTAGCGCGACGGCGTGGCGGTGTCGTCGGCGCCCTCGCAGAAGAAGTCGACCTTGCCGCCCTTGCGGGACGTGATGTTCACGTAGCCCGACATGCCGCCCGCCGAGCTGGTCGACTGATCGATCGAGGTGTCATATGATTTCAAAAGCATCACGTCAGTAAACAAGTATTTATCTGTTTCTGCATTTTGTTTTTGATTTGTGCCTAGATGTAATGTGAATTAATTTTTAATCAGTAGTATCCCTGTTCTCTGTTTGGCCAAATTATCGAACATGTGGCATATTAACCATTATTGCTCTGCTATTTGTATTTCGTATGACCGGACTGACGTACGTGGAGGGCTGGATCCATAATAAGGCAATAATGCATGGACGTTGGTACGGAAGATAGGAAATGTGTTGGTAAAGATGACAGCAACCGGCCGGGATGCATGGAGTTTCCAAGCCTACCATACCAAACATCTCCGTCGATGAACTAGTAGTACAACAGTACCACGGCATGCTTTAGTGACTTGACAACAAACGACCGGACCATCATATATGCAGCATTCATCGTTGAATTTTGTGTCCAAAATAATCAACAACTTGCGTTGAAAATGAGATACTCGGTTAATAGCATGGAAAATCCCCCTTGCTAAAAGCAGCTAGAATGCTAGGCATGCATATACGTGCTCTCCTAAAGAATACTACGTATCATAAGCCATCACAGATATGTGTGTATAACAACTTAACAAGCAACTATAGCTAGGAGTAGGAGGAGCGTGTGTATATACCTGGAACATGGACGCGGAGGCGGTGGCGCCGTGCGAGAGCGTGCGGAGCTTCTTGGCGCCGTAGTAGTCGACGAGGACGTGCAGGGAGAGGATGTGCCGGACGGTGGGCAGCGAGTATTGGTCCAGCGCCGCCATGGCCGCGTTGTCGATGGCCAGCACGGTGATGGTCTGCCGCCGGTTGATGTCGTAGGCGAGCCGCGTCTTGGTCAGCATCGCGTTGAACTTGGAGAACTCCGGGTGCGCCGCCAGGATCTTGGTGATGTTGTAGCTCTTCGCCGCCGCCGCCGGGGAAGCCAGCAGCGCCACCGCCGTCACCGCGATGGCGACGGCCAGGAAGACGGAGGACTGCCGGACTCTCGCCATTATTGCCGATCGATCGAGGATATAACAGTAGTATGTGCGGGAGCTGCGCGCTAGACAGAGCGAGAAAGGTAGAGATAGCAGGCAGCAGGGGAGATGTGAGGGAAAGGGAGCGTGTCAGCGTGTGTATTTGTAATGGCGGCAAATGGAGAAGCTCGGGCGTGGGTGTGTGTACGTAGTTGCGAGAGCCGGGAACGACGGAGTATTTTACGTACCAGCATTCCGGTGGCCTGTCGACTGTCGTTGTGCCTGTTCTCTTCTTACCTTTTTTTTGACGGACCTGTTCTTGCTTTGGTTTGGCTTGTTCTTTAAGCATCGTTTAGTCACAATTTTTTTTGTGGCGCTCCTGATCGATCGAGGTCGTTGCACCGGCAGCCTTGACGTTTGTTGGGGGTGTGGCAAAGCGACAGATACCAGGGATCAACCATTGTCCATTGGGCGTCGAGTTATTTTTAGCCGTTGTTGCACGAAAATGACGTTGCTAATGTCGTTCCGCTGGAAGAAAATGACGCTGCCCATGTCGTTGTGGCTCAAATTCTGGTCGGTCTTCCCTTCACTAGAGGTAGGGTTGAAAACGGTAAGGAAATTTTCCGTTCGTTTCCGGAGAAAATGGAAACAGAGAGGTAAAAACGAAACAGAAACGACATTTTGCGGAAAAGAAACGGAAATGGAATATTGTAAACGGAAACGGAAAAGGAAACAGGGAGCCATTTTTCAGCGGAAATGGAAACGGTAAGGAAATTCCGGATAAACATATGCGGTAACTTTCCGAAAACATAACTAGATAAACCCATGTACGAAATAGTACTTTGCGTCAGTGATTTTCCTCGCTCTTGTTGGGCCATAGAATATATACAGGGTTTACGTAATACATGCAAACGGCCTAGGCTAAATACTAATTAAGTGAATGTATTAGTGTTTATGTGAAATTATTTATGTGAACTTATGTTCTTGTCCAAGTGTTGAATTATGTGTGTTACTTTATGTTCAATTGTCGTTTGTTGAAGTTGTGAGCTGTTCTTTGTCTATGATATGTTCATTTTGGTGTATAGACCATGATATTACATCACTATCATATTCCAACAAATGTCCGTTTTCGTATCGTATCCGTCCTGTATCCGTTCCATATTCGTTTCCGATGATTTCCGATTTCGTGTTCGTTTCCAGAGTTTTCTGTTTCATTTTCGATTCCGGCGACACAAGAGGAAACGAAAACGATAATGCATGTTTCCGTCCGTTTCCTTTCCGTTTTCAACCCTAGCTAGAGGTCTCGTTCATCATCATCTGTGAGCTCCTCACAGCCCTGGCAACGGTAGGTCCTGATGTGTATATCAGTACATCCCATCTTGGTTAATTTTTCCTACCCTATCTACTCAGCCACCAATTTATTGTGACTCCAAGCGCAAAGTAATGTAGTAAGGGTGTTTTTTCAAAGGGCGACTTAGGGTTTATACCCCTGCCGAAGTGCAAGTTCCTTTTTTTATCGACAAAAGGTTGAAGCTTGTTGCTAAACTAGTAACACAATATTGACGAATACACAAGAGTAATAATCCAGATTACATCGAGTGAGTATTAGGTAGCAAAAAAGGAATAGTTCCTCGCGTCGCCTCGTCCATGGTGACCGGTCCCTCGCGTCGCCTCCTCCACGGCGGCCGGGAAACCAACCCTAGACCCCGCCGCCGCCACCCCTCCTCCCTCCCCTCTCCTCTGTCGTCTATAGAGGTGGCCGCTAGTGAAGGGGACGACAGGGCCCTGGCGTCTGGAAGCCGCTTGGATGGAGAGCAGTGCACGATGGCTAGAGGGTGGTGGCGCGAGTTCATTCTACTGAAGATCATCCTTAGGCGGCGCTCTAGTGGCATCTTGTGGGGCGGCTGGTTCGGCATGGGGTGGTGACTGGTGGTGCGAGGATCTCAGAGTAGCGGTTCTAGGCGTGGAGGTGGTGGTTGTGGCATATCCTTCGACATGGATCGTTGGCCAGGTGGAGGCTCCTGCGGTGGCATCGAAGGGCAGTGGATCATGGGATCCCAAAGCCAGCTTCTCGCAGGATGTGCGTCGCAAATGGAGCTCTCTCCAGCATCAACGGTGTTGGATGCAGGAGAATCGCAACCCTCGTGTATGTGGGTCGGAAGCCGGAGCGGTGGGTCCAATTAATGGTGGTGTCACCGACTTAGTGGTTGGTGGCGATCTAGTCAGTTGTGGGTTCAGGAAGGCACGACTGCCGGTGAAAACGTGTCGATTGGGCGATGATGGTGGCGTATTTGCGATGTTACCTTGGTGAAGGCATCGTTGCGGAAGTTCTCGTCTTCTCGTCTGGGATGGTCCAAGAGAAACCCCGGATCTAGGTCTCCCAAATCTGATGATGGTGACGCTCCACGCCATTCTCCCTCTTGGGGGCATCGTTTTTAGATCAGATGCTTGCTGGATGGCTTTGAGGTGGAGCAACGTGGTTTTGGCCCCGATGATGGTGGGACTCAGCAGCATGGCATGGAGGAGTCTCCTCAACTGACACGTGTTGAGGTACGAGCACTGGGTGGATGCCTGTCTAGCGCCATGGCGGCTTCGACGACAAGCTTGGCAGATGCGTTTGCTTCCTTCTTCATCATGAGATAGGTTAGTGAAAGATGACAAAGGCAACTTATGGAGCATGTGCATAAGGCGCTCTCTCTAGTTTTAGTCGGTGAGCTGATGATGCATGAGACATTCGTTTTGGCCGGAGAGTCAGCGATGTTTCTAGTTGGGGAACTAGGCCCTGTGTCCCCTATTGTCGAGCTAGTTGGTTGTGTGTTGTCACCTTGTTTGACGGCTTCGATCTGTATGTTCATTACGAGGCTTTTGCCAGTCTTTTGTTGGATAAAAGAAATAAAGGTTTTATGTATCACTTCGATACAGAGGCCAGGGTACTCCCCTTTTCAAAAAAAGCTGAGGCCAAGAATAAGCTAAAATCACATAGTGAACACGGTAGTACTTAAATTAAACCAAGTCAACGGAAGTACAAAACAGAAAGCAAGACAACTCCTAAGGAGAAGAGGATGAGTACATGTTGGCTGTTAGAGAAGTATCGTCTCACCTTCTGTCTTTGTCGCTGAAGGGAATCCATGTGCATGATCGAACAATAGAATCCAGCTTCAGCGCTCCCGAGCTCAACATAGAGCTCGAGCCAGCGCACCAACAAACAATGCACAACACATCATCACGCGCCAACAAGCAGTTCAAACTCAAACCTGAATCGAAGGGTCCCTGCCTTTGCAAATTGTTGATCTAGAGGTGGGAGAGGGTAGGGACTCTAGACCTGCACTTGGTGATATAATTAGGTCCCTAAAGTTAGATTTGGGTCAACTGGCATGGACATTACGGTGTCTATAGCGATGTTGTGCGGAAGAAGAATAAGGTTTTCCTGACTCCTCATCCACCTCGTCGATGATGATATCGCCGGTACCATTGAGAGAAGGGTGAGGAATCATCTGGTTGCTACTCCGTTGGACCGGTGGATCACGTTGGTCTACATGTGTTGTGGATAATTTGATGTTAGTAGATCCCAGATTGATTCAAGTGTACATTTGTAATGACTTTGTCTATGGGGTGTTGGTCCTTAGGACACGTGGACGAAGACTTTCCGGATGTCATCAACAGTCATGCTAACTACGGGTTTTTTCAAAAAGGAGGAGATCACCCTGGCCTCTGCATCCAAGAGATGCATACAACCTGTTTTACTAGATTATTCTCAATGTCTTCCAAGAGGGATTAGAAAAATCAAAATGAAGCTCACCCAACAAGCGACAACTCGCTAATCCTACAACACTAATGAAGGGGGTGTTCATGCACAGGGCCAATATCCCTGACATCATACCAACGCACATCATCTAAAACCGAAGAGCTCGACAAGTCGCCCAATGGCGAGCAAGTAGCACAACCGGTCCTGCAGTCCCTCAGCACATACCACCATACATGCTCTAGAAAGTCTTAGCCACCGCCTTCTTTCGCATACCCATCTTCAGAAGAGATTAATGCAATGACCTTGTGAGGCCTATCATTGACGCCACCATGATGCCAGATGGATCCACCGCCCTACGCGCGTCCATCAACAAGCACACGTGATCGCCACCGAGACCTCTCGGCACCATGCCGCTGAGTCCCGCCGACCGACGCAGCTAGAGACCTCTGTAAGGTCTGTCGTACGTAGCACCTACTGAAGCAGGCATGACTGAGCGTAGCACCTGGTGGGTAGGCATGACTTGACATCTCCGTCAGAGTCTACGTGCAACATGAAGCCGCTCCACCACCTGCCTCTGCCATCTAGCACTGCTCCACAAGCGATGCTCCCAAGAGAGAAAACAACATTGTAGCGCTACCATCATTTGATTTGGAAAAACTAGATTAGGGTTTCCCCTAGAGCAGCAGGAGTGACCTGACCTCTAGCCGACGTCTTCTCCAAAAATGATGCCCTCAAGAGGGGTATCGACGCTAGGTGCCGCCATCATCCGATCTGGGAGACCCAGATTGGGGGTTTCCCCTGGAGTAGACTGAGTGAAGTGATGAGACCATCAAAGACGATGCCTTCAACAAGGTAGCGATGCCAAGTGACGTCGCCATCGTCTGCCAAGATCATGGTCGAGGCACGGTTTTCACCGGTTGTCACGTCACCCCAAACTCGTTGTCAACTGGATCTTTATCGCCGAAGATCGGTGTGGGATCCCAATATCCCTCAAGCCAGATCCCACCGTGGCCGTCCACCACCGGAGGAAGAGAACGTCGCCACTACGTCCGGAACCGTCGTCCCGGCGCCCAAGTGGTACGAGCGGAAGAAGGCGGCCGTCTTCCACGCGGAGGAGTCAGCGTGCACCCGAGGATCCAGGCCCCGAAGATCCCAGCACCACCGAGTCGCCCATGTATTTCTGCCGCCTAGCCAAGCTTCGGCCATCGCTACTGCATGCCACCGCGACCAGAGGATCTTGAACGAACGCCGCCGTCGATCCCGAGTGCGCGCCCAACAGGAACCCCGTCGCCGCCAGGCCGCGCGGGCTTTGCACGGCGACCCCTCCGGCGGCGCCGGAGAGGAGGGAGAGAGGATGAGGAGGGCTTGAGGGGCGGCGAAGGTTTACCCTAGGTGGCGCGGCGCCGCCGCACGGGTTTGGGAGGGATCAGATCTCCCTTCTGTTGATTTGTGCTCACGGGCGTAGCTTCTCAGGCTGACTACGGTAAGGGAGCTCGCTCTAGCGGCGGTAATGGTAGTTAGGTGGTCCAAAGATCTTGGTGTAATTTTATGTTTGAGATGTTTTCTACTTCTTGTGAAATAATAGATCCATTTGTTGTTAGATACCTTGTCTTTCATGACCCATCCAGCGTCGTGATACAAGGGGAACCCTGGATCTACATCTCCTCATTGGTAGGTTTCTGTGATGGTGACAACGTCAAAAAATTGGTGTAGCCCAAAATTAGAGTTCCATGGTTGTATCTCCGTCCAGGTGTTGTCGTCGTGGCTAGCTCAGTTGTTATCAAGAAGCCTATGGTGTTTTGTTCCCCTAGATCATCAGCTCTAGATTTAGCAGTTTACCTTCTGGCGTTTCCACCAATCTTGGTGGTGCTGACATCAATGGTGATATCAAATTTTCTCGTGTTTCGCTGTTTGCTGCTTGGAAATTCTTCTCAAGCATTACGGCGGTCAATCAACGGTTCAACGGGTTGCCTTGCAAGGAGTGTGTCCCCGGCCACAAGATGATCAACGATATTAGGTTCTCACCTACTAGGGTGGGCGACTCAAGCAGCTCTTCAAAATCTTTGAGTTTACTGCAGCTTGTTTCTACTATTTGTTCGCCCGAGTTTTGAAGGCATATCGAGATGCAAAAAGAGAAGCTAGACATGACGATTTCGAAGGTCTTTGATGCAGCTTTTAGTTCTATTGGGAATATTTGTTGTTCACATGTATATTACTATTATTCGATTACATTGGTTAATTGATAAATAAAGTCGGATCTTTTCTAAAAAAAGAGAGATCGTCACTTAGATAAGAGAAGTCAAATATTATGTTTAGTTTTTTATTCTCTAACTCGGCAATCATCCCACGTGGAATTTCTAAGGTAACACAATTGTATATGCTTAAGTGTAACCATAAGGCCTCAGACATAATAAATGGAAGTAGAGCTATGTGCTTAGCAAATCAGATTAAAATCAAGTTAAATCTGGCTAACTCTTTAATAATGAGCTAACCAAGAAAACAATGCTCGCCACTTCGATGTTATGCACCTTTTAAGTATTTTTTTTGTTAGTTTGGATGCAAATCGGGATTGCACCAAAACAAAGCTCCCAAAATAAAGCAATGACCAACAGCACATAAACGAAATTTATCCCAGCGGAATAATCATATTCCATGGCAATGTCAATCCAAGGCTAAAAGTTCTCAGCCAGCTATTCCTCTGCAATTTGAGATTTTTGTTCGTTGGTTTTTTTTATTTCTAAAATGCAGCAACAACTGTTGGTTAGCTTAGCTGACGTGTGATAGGCTGACAGCGGCGTTTCCTGGCTAACTCTAGAGTATGGTTCACACTAATCATGAGACACGGTGAGGATTATTGTATGAGAACTCTTTAGAAGTTTAGATGAACTAGATAACATAGGGGCATAGACTAAAACGAATAATATGCATTGAAATTTTAGACGACCAAGACTTGAGCCTAGCTGTCAACACCTTCCATGAACCACACTACTATCATTTTTGGCGTTAGGTATTGAACTATTCGCACGTGATCTTATATGTTAAGCAGAGGAAAAGACTATGGCAGCCTCATTCATTCATACTTCATTGATCACTCTATTTTTTCCTACTCTAAACAGCTAACAAAAGGATGTTCCTTTTGCATACATGTAGTACATTCTTTTCAGTTGTTGGAGAACATCCTCATGAAATTTGACATGAATTAGTTATCTCTCAGTCCCATACCCATATCTACATGCGCGATGATTTATCAGGTACTATTCACTATCATCAATGTTTCGAACCTGTCTAGCAGGCACGCTTTAGCCCTCTGAAGAATGAGAAACACCTATCAAAACAAAAAAGAATAGGGAACACAAACTATTTTTTGGGTCCCTACTGGATTGTTCAGATGAATAACCAAATATTTGACATCATTAACATTACGGTGACACTAAACATTATTCTGCCCTCCGGCACATATTTATGTGAGTTTTCTGTGACTTTCGAAGATGCATGACCGGCATTCCTTGGTCAGAGTGCCAATGATCCACCATATAAATCTCAAAATTCCAAACGATATTTTGTAGACAGTTAGGAAGATTATGCTTACATAGATAGTAAGAGCCAGCAAGTCAACTAATGCTATACGAAATTCAAGTGCAAAAATAAATAAAATATTCCCTCCGTTCCATAATTCTTGTCGTGATTTTAGTTCAACTTTGAATTGAAACAACTACAAGATTTACACAACCGAGGGAGTAGTTATTATTGCTAAAATTGTTGACCCACATTGGTAAACTAAGAATGTGCTCTAGGACTAGGAGCACTATCAATAGCCGAGCATCCTGCTGAGCTCGTGTAAATTAAGGCAAACATTTCCGTTGAAATGCATATGGTTCTCGGTTTTTATAATAAGGGTACAAATAAGTCAATGTTTCTTGCATATATAGGCACACAGGATTACCGAGAGACAGATAACTTGTGGGTTTCTTGCGCGAAGCAAAAAGAAAGATGGAATTCATGAGTCAAAAACCTCACAAAACTAAAATCCCCAGTTCTCTCTTATAAGAGAGAGAACGTTTAGCTGTTAAATTCAAGTAATGACACGATTGCTACCTGGCACCAAGCCGAAATGAAGAGACCTGGATAAGAGTGGGCTACACATAGTAGTACGTCCAAGCGTGTTCAGTTGCCAGCGCATTTGAGTTGCCCACACTTCTTCCATGGCTTGTCGTGTGGAGAACTGGGGATTAATTAACAGTTCATGACTTGGGCGAACTCTTTCGTGCGACTGCGATTGATTGGCGCGCTTTAACCAGCAGGGGCGTACCAGTCTCATCTCAACCATTACTTAGACAGCAGAAATAAAATACTACGGGTGATGATAGTGAAACCCTAGATCATGGCCTGCCAACTTCTGTAACTACTCCCTCCATTTTAAAATATAAGGTGTTTTAGCTTTGTGAAATGAGTGTATTTAGACCCCTTCTAGCGTGTAGATTCGGAGTGAACCTATACATTAAAAGGGGTCTAGATACACTTCTTTCGCAAAGCTAAAACATCTTATATTTTAAAACAGAGAGAGTACTTGCCTTTCTGCGTCCCCTGCACGCCGTCAACGGTGTTGCAGACAAACGTGTTCTTTACAATAGCGGCCTTAGATCGTATTTTTCTTGGAAGATCAATGATGTCGCAATTCTTATTCTGCCTGAATTTCCCCCGCGCACATGCAAAGAGCGGACTGATGGGAAGTGAGAAGGTTGCGTAGTTCGCGTGTGTTGTAAGGACGAAGGTTAGGCTAGCAGGCACATCCAAAAACTCGAAGGAAATCATAGTTGGGTTGAACATGAAGGAATTTTTCAACAGGAGATTCGTTCATGATTTAACACCTTGGTAGGAAGCAATTAATAAGAAAAGTGACCCCGAGAGAAAAGCTTCATCCCAATATTTGAATGGTATGGAGGCATTAGCAAGTAAAGCGAGACTAACCTCGATAATATGGCAGTGTTTGCACTTAGCCGAACCATTTTTTTGGTGAGCATGGGGGCAAGACACATAATGTGTAATGCCAACTTTTTGAAAATGACACAGAGTTTTTTTACATTCACCACCTAAATCAATTTGTATGGTAACAATTTTGGGCCAAATTTTTATTCAACAAGTTGCTGAATATTAAGACACTTGATACACATCTAGACGCTTTTTAAGCAGATAGATCCAAGTGAATTTATTATAGTCATCAATAAAACTTAATAATAAGAGTGCTTGAGGCAAGAGTTGTACCCCATACATCAGAAAATACGTGTTCCAGAGGAACAATACACACTAGTGGATATAGGATACGAGAGTTGATGACTCTTTGCTTGTTGACAAGAATCACACACAGGTATTTAATTCAGGTAAATGCGAGAGATTAATTTTTCTAAGAACTTGTTGAACAATAAAATATGGATGCCCTAAACGATAGTGCCATGTGGATGAAGAAGGCTTGATGGTGATGAAGACGTGCTTGAAAGATCCCGTGGATGTAGGCACCAAGGGATAAAGTCCATTGTAACACCGACCTCTAAACATTATTTTCTTCGTAGCATGATCCTTAATCAAGAAGAAAAAGGGGTGAAACTCAATGAAAGCATTATTGTCTAGTGCAATTTTGTGCGTGGATAAAAGACTCTTGGAAGATGTAGGAACATGTAATATGTTACGAAGTTGTAAGAAACTATGAGGGGTATGCAAAGTTGAATGGCCAATATGTGCAATGTTCATACATGTACCACTAGCATTGTAGAATTGATCACGATCCATGTAGTCATCAAGATTGCACATGTGATAAGATTGGTAGCTCCAGTACGGATATTCACTTCGGCACGCATGTGCAAATGCACCCATTGTGAGAAAACATTTTTCGAAATATTAAAAAATTCAAAAAAAAATATTTGCATATATATATTCGAACATTTTATGTTGGTTCACAAGTTTTCGGGATCAAAGAACATTTTATATGTCTTGTATAAAAAAGACAAAATATGTCAGGAATACGACTATTCACATGATATTTTTTGTCTTTTTTATACACGAACCATAAAATGTCCTTTCATTCCGAAAACTTGTGAACTAACATAAAATGTTTGAATGTATATGTAGAATTTCTTTTCGAATTTTTTGATATTTTAAAAAATATTTTTTCATAATGGGTGCATTTCCACCCGCGAGCCGAATTGCCACCTCCAGCTCCAGTATCCATATACCAATTTGTATCAATACGACTCATCATCATTGTTGTCCGAGTAACGCCACCAACAGTCACGGCCGTACTTTTTGCATATTTGACATGTAATACAACAAAAGGAGTGGACGTGCGGCCACGGCCTCCCCGTGGTACGCCACGCCTTTGCTGACCGCCATCATCACGATGATCACAATCTCGTCTTCCACCATTACGACGATGTTGGGGATATACTTTCCGGGTATCCTCAAAGCTCCTCACTAACCAGGGTGGCCCACTTCGGGTTAGAGCTTTGCTTCATGGGCGGCCCAGTTAGGGAGAGAAGACGGAGTCCAATCCGACTACGGGAAGGTCCAGAAGACTTACCGACTTAGGCCCGTAATGTTACTTGTAGTTTAAGATGTACTCTGTAATCAACTCTTAGTCGTAGCCGGATTGATCTCTCCT
Source organism: Avena eriantha (assembly GCA_910589775.1). NCBI lineage: Eukaryota > Viridiplantae > Streptophyta > Magnoliopsida > Poales > Poaceae > Avena > Avena eriantha. Next base: position 479,279,480 of record OU342741.1, on the reverse strand, counting down.
GTAAACCCTAGGTTGGATATCTATATAAGCCGTCCTAGGGAGAGCCTTTAGGGCACCAGATAACACCTCAATAGTCTACAATCTCAACTCGCACAGGCGAAACCCTTGTAACCCATATTCCGGCTCTGCCGTATTACTAGATTGCTAGCAGGAGTAGAGTCCGTCCAAAGCCGGCGGATTCGAACCTGGGTAAACTTGTGTGCTCATCGTCCCGGAACACCGTACGTCTCACACCCCTCTCTCCCGCACGCCTCGAGGACCCCCTCATGGCGTACTTGTCCTCAAACCGACGACAGTTGGCGCCCACCGTGGGGCAAGTGAGCTTCGGATCTGCGTTCCGAGCGGAATCTGCAAGAATCGGAATCGGCGAGACCATCGCCGTCGGTCGCATCCTCTACGCCAGCGACATCCCTCTCATTGTTCTCGACGAGACTTGGATTCCGGCTAGGGAGGCCGTGACTGCCTATACTATCATGTCTTTTGGTGAGATCGATGTTTACATCGGTTTCGCTGAACCTGACCAACCCACCCCAGCGGTGATGATAGAGGCAGAAGAATCTTCTGGGTCCCCTTTGTCCGCGGAGGCGGCAGAGTTCCGGATCTCAGAAAACCCTAATCCCACCCAGCCCGCACCAGTTGTGGAGATAGTGGAGAAATCCGAGCCTGAAGAAGACCTCACGGTCCAAGTCGAATCTGGAGTGGATCTCCCTGGAGAAGCCGGATCCCAGATCGACCTACCCGTGGAAGTCGAAATCCAGGAGGAGCATATCAGTGACACTGATTCCGGCTCTGACGATGCCGGAAGAGACAGGCCTTTCCTCAGGTACATACTAAGATGTATGATACTGCAAGGCGCTAGCGCAGATGCAATCCTCGAAACCATTAAAAGTTTCGATATGGCTGATCGCGAAAGACGCAGGTACCTCAGGAAGCACGCATCGCACTTCGTCGGTTATGTTGGATCCGGATCCGGCTCTGCCGATGCTGGAGAAAACACCGACTCGGTGCTGGAGGCAATTGGAACAAACGCCGACGTTCCCGCATCCTCGGATGAATCCATGACATCGGCAGATTTCCAAAAGTTCTTCACGGAATATGACGAGGAGTACAACTCCAAAGCTACAGAAGATGGAGAAGCCAAGGACGAAGGATCCGGGGAACACTCTCCCAAAACGCAGGATGATATAGAAGTCGGAGACAATCCCGAAGTCCAGATATCCGAAAGTACCAATCAGAGCTTGACTCCGGGAAACGGACCCAAAGCCGTCTTTGCTACCGGAGCTGCCAAGAAGGCAAAGAAGAAGAACAAGAAGAACAAGACCCCGGCAAAAGACCCTCTAACAGAGGAGAATACGAGGAAGACTCGGATGGAGCACTTATCCCAGACGAGCCAAAAAAAGAAGCATCGGTGGATGGACACGTGATCACTGAAGGTGCGCGTAAACTCATCAATGCCGCATTAACCACACCTATCCCTACAGCTACAGAACTTACTGCAGATGAGCTAGACGAAAGGGCCCAAGCCCTAGAAGCGCGTCGTCAACAACTCCTTGATGAAGCCAAAAACATCGAGGTGGAGAAGAAGCGCATGTCAAACAAGGAGTATATGTCCCGTCTATATCAGAAGACACGGAAGCGCCACATAGATGACAACCAATTCCCACGTGTCCGTGCCGTCCTTTTTGGAGATGAGATGGGAAAGCCACGGAAGGACAGCAGGGGAGATTGGGTTTACCCAGCACCAGTGCAAAATACCGTGGCAGCTCGCGAAATTCTATCGGCTAATCCAGGACCAGAGGAGATACGTTTGGGTATCAAGATACTCAATAAGGGACTGGAGCAGCAAAAGGTCGCCCTGTCTAGAAGTCAAAAGCTGGTCTCGGATTCCGACCAATGTCGCACAGATCCGGCATGGGCTGACGTAAGATCTGACTACGAACGGGCGCAGCATCGTCACCCCGAACGCAGGGAAGACAATTATTCAAGAACCGGATCGTCAAGACAGCACCGCAGAACTACACATAACTGGAGCAACGTCGCTCCGGCAGCCGAGAAAGACGCGATCGCTGCACTGATTCCGAGGAATCCTCCCCGAAAAGGAGAAGATAAAGAGAAACGTCGGGAGGAGGATCGTCAGAAAATGCCACCTCCTAGACATGAAAACCGTCCGGCTGAGCCTCACCATGGTGGGAACGACGGACGAAAGAACGACAGAAACCACGTTGGCACAAACCGGCAGGGGGCTCGTCATAATCAAGAACCTCCCCGCAACTGGCATAATGACGCTCTGGACGGAGGCCGGCGATCAGCCGGAAACAACCCAGCTGCACCACCCTCTCCACGGCACAGTTATCACAACGGCCCCCAAGAAGGTCAAGGAGGACGACATGGCGGAGGAGGTGGTGGCAGAAGTCGAAGTCCGGCTTCAAGGCACCGCAGCCACAGCCGATATTCGGGACGATCCCTATCCCCGAACGACACAAGGCACAGGATCAACTCCAACATAGAGGCTCGGCGCTACGAAAACGATGACGTGTACGTGGGCCCAAAGTGTTTCGGACCACGCATCAGAGCTACAAAATTCCCGGAAGGATTTGCCATCTCAAGACATATCCAAGCCTACGACGGCATTGCTCGGCCAGACACCTGGGTACAGGATTTCTTCCAAGCTTGCTGCATCGCCAAAGGCGGAAACAGCCTGATCGCAACCCGATATCTCCCACTTATGTTGCGGAAGACGGCACGATCATGGCTCAATGAACTTCCGGCGAACACCATCCACAACTGGTATGATTTACAAAGTGCGTTCTTTCGGAATTTCGAAGGCACATATCGGAGGCCCTGTACGGTTGGAGACCTACAGCGTTGCACCCAGAAAGCCGGAGAAACTTGCCGGGATCACCTCGGACGATGGATTGACACCAAGAACTCCTGCGAAGGAGTAAATGATCAAACTGCGATTGAAGCTTTCATCGCAGGTCTCCCAATTGGTTTACTGCGCCATCGCTTGAAATGTGACAAGGTTACTGATCTGGGAGAGATGATAGAAACAGCGAGCAAATATGCAGATGCTGACGACGATGCAGAGGGATTCTTAACGTCCTGGTTGTACCTCAGTCAGCAAAGATAAAGCAACAGGCTCAGAAGCGCAAAAACACCTCGGAAGAAAAACCCAACGCGGAGACGGCAGTAGTCACTACTGTTTCTGGGTCTGGAGGACGAGGAGGACGTGGCGGAGGCCGCGGGCGTGGCCGTGGGACATCAAGGGTCCAAGGTAGAGGAGAGCAACAACCAGGCAAAACCTACACTTGGGCCGACATCGCCAATAACCCATGTGTGCATCACTTGGACGCCAATGGGGGCTTGTCCCACACCAACGCTGAATGTCGTTTTAACGACGACATCAAGAGAGATGATACCGCGGGCTACAAAGCTAAGCGGAAGAAGGGAAAGAAAAATCCCGAAAAAGACAAAGAGACCAAGGAAGATTCCGACATGGAGGAAGCCGATGCTTCAAATCCCAAGTCGGAAGGGAAGAAAAATTTTCCCACCAAGAAGGATACTTACGTCACCTTCCTCGGATCTCAACCAGGAAAGATCAAGAAAGCAGTTCTCCACGAGCTCAGCGCAATAGTTCCGGCTGTCCCTCAGTATCTGGACTGGTCGGAAGTGGCAATAACGTTTGACCGCGCCGATCATCCGCCTAAGCTACACAGGCGAGGAAAATACGCCTTAATCGTCAATCCACTTATTGACGGTTATGGTTTCTCCAAGACCCTCATGGACGGTGGTAGCAGCATCAATATTCTCTATGTAGAAACGCTGCGCCGGATGAAGATCTCGGAAACACAGCTTAACCATAGCTCTGTGATCTTTCACGGAGTTGTCCCAGGAAGACAAGCTAATTCCCTGGGAGAGATCACTTTGGACGTTACTTTTGGAACACCAAAGAATTATCGTTACTTACCACCTCCATCATTGTGCCGATAATCATCACGGTGGTACTAACCACCGCCATCTCTGTACTGGCCACCATCCTGACGACCATCACGGTGCGGAGGATCACGGCTGTCACGCTGATTGTTGTTGGGAGGGCTCGAGAAACAACGTTGGCTAAGGATTAAAACGGTCCAATGTTTGGCCCGGTTTAAGACAACATATTCTGACGGAGATCAGAGGCTTGCAGCTGGGCACACATGTCATTCAGCAAGGTGGAGGGCACTATGTTGATGGATGCCACGAGAGGGGTATATTCACCATCTAAGCCACCAAGCATGTAGCCCCTCAACTCATCATCATCAACCTTTTTTCTAGCGGTGGTGAGCTCCGAGGAAAAGCCCTTCATCTTTGTGATGAATTTTCTTGTCGTCATCTCTTGCTTCCTGGTATTGAAAAGAGCACCTCAAAGAAGATTGATCTTGGCGCGGGACTGTGAGGAGAAGAGATCTTCTAGAGCAGCCAAACATCAACAGTATGCTCAAGGATCATGACCTGAGCGAGCAGATCTTGATTCATCGACCGAGTTAATTAACTTAGGACCGTTTGATCATGTGCGAACCCAGACTGGTTAGGTTGGATTCTGCACGGAGATGTTTTTCCTGTGTTCACCATCAACCCTAGGGTCTGTCAGGGCGACGTCAGAGCCATCTAGTAGCCCCATGACTTGCGCGGAGTGCCGGAAGAATTTGGGTCTTCCAGAACAATTGGTTGGCTCTCAGGAGCTTCAGGAGGAGGGGAGCCACCAGAATCGCCATGGTGGACGACGAAAAGGCCATCAGGTTGGAGAGGAAGGGAGTGCCGGTGGATCTCGACCGAGATTGTTGGTTTTTGGTTTTGTTCTGTGAGGTTTTGTGGTTCAAGAATCACTGCGGACGGAATTTTTTCTCGAGATCCAATCTAGAGGTCCAGATGAAGACATTCTGCTACCATGTCAACCGAGCGGCCGCTAGACTCGCCATGGTGGACGACGAAAAGGCCATCAGGTTGGAGAGGGAGGACATGGCGGTGGATCTCGGCCGAGGTTGTTGGTTTTGGGGTTTTGTTCTGTGAGGATTTGTGGTTCGACAATCACAGCCGGCGGAAATTTTTCTCGGGATCCAATCTAGAGATCTAGACAAAGACATTCTGATACCATATCAATCGACTAGCCTGACTAGGCTAGGAACCGATGCCGGTGCATGGGCTCGGTTTACGTGTTAAATAGAATAGAGGAGGCCCCTAGAGACGTACAGTGTATGACCGTATCCGATTGGTATACCATACCATATCGGATACAGGTGTAATACATGTCTAACAGCATCCACTTCGTTGCCAAATACTGTGATCTTGCCAAATGTCCTCGGGTAGGATCCTCTTCACTGCTATATGTCGAGTGAGAAACATCACGGGAGGCTTCTAAGTTCTAATGTTTCTGTAAAAATAAATGCAGATATACATAAAAAGGAAAATTTGCTACAGGACACTGTTATTTTCCGTCATTTGCTGAAACACACTATTTGATTGTGTCTTTGCCAGATACCGTTACAATTTTGTGGCACATTTGCTAGAACACACCACGTGGCCAAAAGGAAAATTTTGCCACTTTTGCTTGGGTGACCATGTTATGGCCAAGTTTGAAGAAAATGTGCTAAACTTTCCCTTTTTAGCTGCGCAGTGTGTTCTGACAAATGTACCGCAAAATTGTAATGGTACCTAGCAAAGACACAATCCAAAAGTGTGTTTCAGCAAATGACAGAAAATAACGATGTCCTGTAGCAAATTTTCCCTACATAAAAAGATGTGTAGACCTACTTTTTTATGGCATGCCTAGACACATAATTTGCCGGTTCACAACATACATCTACAGACCATTTTTTTAAAAAGATCAAAAGTCCAATTTTTCAGCCACCAAACAAACTTACAAAGGGTAACAATAATATCAGAGTGTTTTGATCTATTCACACATCGCCCAAAGAATATGGCATCTGTGAAGACTGCCAACACACAGAAGTGATGTTTTTCTTTTGGCAAAACATGGGATACTATTGACTGTTGAGTAACAATGTGCAGGAAGAAAAGAAGAAATTTAGGACAAGCGATTCATCAAAATACTGGCTCTTGCACTTGGGCCTGGATTGTGAAAATACAGTACTCCATATTTACGCAATGTGTATGTGCTAGATCTGAGCGTGAAGTGACTTCAACACGAGCAAACGCAAAACCTAGTATGTTGTGCAACGTTTTTTTTAATAGAACTGAGGCAGCATATCTAGATAAAATCATTAGGCTTTCCTATCCTAATATTTTGCTCCTGCAAATAGCTTGTGATAGCGTTCTTTTGCCAGCCCTTGAAGCTCCTGCAAAGCAAACACCAAAATATAAGAATGTTAAACTAAAACAGATAAAGAAATTTGCATGATCGAAGTAGCATTAGCAAATTTTCATAGCAAGCCAAGTGAACCCTACACTAAATAGCCTTGCAGTAAGTCATAAATGAACCTTTGAAGCATAATGTTCACTGCTTTAAAGCTTCATAAGAACAATTTTGAGCAAGACGCCTCAAAACATTATTATATTGTAGATAAAAAAAGGTAAGAGCAATGTGGTAGTCATGGACAAAACTAATTAAATAGTTGAAGCAAAAGTTCAACTGATAATGTTGAACTTGAAATAAATGTGGACCGTTCAGCAGAAGAGAACAACTACCACTGGCAAGAATTAGCAGAAAACAAAATGATTCTTCAACATTCAACAATGTGTGATGGAAATGGATCTCGAGATTCTCTTGCTAAACAGTAACAGACCAGCGTGAACCAAAAGAACTGTTTATGTATGATATGAAGGAAAGTTTATCGGATGCGATATGAATTATGTAAAGGTGTAAGAAATAATACAAAAACAAGTACTGAACGTTCTTTTAACAAAATATGAAGGCATGAATTCAGTATACAGGAGCTATGTCACAAGAACTCCAATACCTATTTGTAAGAATTCCAATAGTATTTGTTATTTTTTGCTGTTTGGGAACAGATACAGAGTTTTCTTTTCTTTACCAAAACATTGCCCTTTTATCATTCAGTACCGATTGATGCCTGGATTTTAAGTTTCACCACATGGTGGGTTGGTTGGTACTGAACTGCTAATCAAGCAAATTCATGAACCTGCTAATACAATTTATTATCTTTGACCTATTGACTACCAAATTACATGCTATGCTGTTTCACAACTCAAAATTGCAATATCGAACACTAGCTGAAAAAATGCAGTGCTGTAAGGATTAGGTGCCCCAGAAGGAACTGGTTATGTTACTTACTTCTGATCAAGATGTGCTATAACCTCACCACCAGGAAACCCTGCCTTCGTGGCTTCATATGAAACTTTGATGGAATGCTTCCACGTCCCACCAACCTCAGCAGAACTCTTAACATTTCCTTGGGGAGGCGCCTCCATTGGCAACGAGTAACCAGACAGTAGATGACCCACCCATACACCATCTTTGCTGAAATAATTGAGGAAGTAAACCAATATCAGTCTACTAATACTGTTCTAGCAGGAGTAAAATGCTGATGTTTCTACCGATCTCCAGCTAGGAAAGACTAGTCACATGGGAATAGGGTTTCATAGACTAAACATTCACTTCAGCAAAAGAGATACCAAGAGTATGTCAGCAACTTAGCAAGTCAAGAGTCGATCAAGCCGTGCAGAATAATCCATTTTGTCTAGCATGGTTATCCATTTCAATGATGCCCTTTGTAAATGAAGCAGCTCCTTAACGCCATCATGCGATTCAAACTAAGTAACTATGGAAACATGTTCAAACAAGTTATATGATGTCTGGAATGCCTTTTGGCACACTGCCATTTGAGCATTTCATATTTGGCACATAATTTTACATGGTATATTTGGTTGTATAATTGGTAATTTATCTTCTTATGTTTCTGTTGTGACAGGTGGAACCACATGGAGTGCCTCTCCTCCCTTTCATCTCTCTACAGTGTTCAGGTTATAAAAGGAAGGAATCACAAGATTCAGTTATTAGATCAAAGACAAGCAGAATCTGATCTAACGTGAATAAACAGAAGTTCCCCCGGATAATATCATCATGATTCATGATCAATATCAGAGTGTATGGAGGAAGTGAGGAACTTCACACACAACACGGGCACGCAAAAACAGCCAATTCATCCATCTGTAACAGAGTGAGAGTAGATCATACACTTTACCGAATCATCACAACCAAAAAACATTATATAAGTCCAAAATTACAGGAGAGACAGGTGCATTATTAGAAACTGCCTGTAAGAATAAGTTCGCCTCAGTGCTTACACGACAATATCCATATGACGAGGGGCATAGTGACCACCACCAATACCTAGTAGAACCTTTTCACCATTCCTGCATAACCAGAAATATGTTTGGAGCCTTAAGAGGAAAGACTGAAGATAATGGATGAACTTGAAATAAAAAAGAAAGGTCACCATTTCGGATACAAAACAAACAAAATATGACAGTGACAAGATACAGCCCTGGTATGCAAGAGAATAAGATAACTTAACTAAGTCCATGAAGGATGATATAGGTTTCATAAACTAAGGTCAACTGAACTGTGTCACATATTGCTAAAAGAACCAATGCTTCTGGCTTATAATTTCAATTTGCAAACCACGATATAATGAACATAACATAACTCTCCATTTACTAAAACACTGATCCATCTCCATCCTGGTCTCTCTAGGTCTAGGAGTAACATTTTTACATGCTGACAGTCAAAATTTAGTGCTTAACTGTATGCATTCAAGGACAAATTATATTTATTGATGCAGGGAGTATGGAAGCCATCAGATCCCAATTTGTTTACTCGTACACCATTGCAGATGATCTAACAATTTCTTCGCATATTTTAGAACTCAAGCTATGTAATTTCGCTCATCCTGGTCTTCAGAATGATTCACAATTCCCATTAGAATTCTTACTTACCTCACCACTGACCCCCATAAAACAAAAATAAATTACTGCTAAGATTCCAACCGACCACACGACCAACTCCATTGTTAAGACTCCATAAAGAGAAAAGACTATGTTAACATACCCCAGCCAAGTTCCGACAGCATTTCCATCCTCAAGACCAAGACCTTTCCACAGAACCTGCAATGATTGGGAAACTCAGTTTCATGTTGTCCTATGTTGTTTTTCAAACAAACAGGTCACCAAATGCACGTTACATTAATTTTCAGATATTTATGAACATGTGGTTACGTTAAACAGTGACAAGAGTGATTTTTTGTAGGTTATGTTTTCCTGCTTCTACACATTGGGAATTGTGGTGACGGTTAAAACAATATCTTCACATTGGATAATTCGAATTACTCCAAAAGGTATTAGACACAATTTAAAATAGAAGGAAGTTTGACACTTTAAGGCAAAATTTGCATTTTACTGAAAGGTAAAAGCAACATTTGAATATAGAAAATGCACAAAAATAACTTTGAACAGTTTGATGCATCAGTAAACGTCTGCGTGCATTATGAGCTTTTTACAGGGAGGGGGGCATGCCATGTGATCTTACGTTTCGTACAATAAAATCCTTCGGGTTCTCTTGCAAATTCAAAAGAAGAACAAGGTACATGACATGAGAGACAGGGGGGGGTAGGGGGAGGGAGGGAGATAGACTCAACTAGAGCAATAGCCTGCGCAGCATCTTGTCTACCCCAGTATTCTTCTGTACTTCCTAGCATACAAAATGTTCACATTAGCTATTCTGCTACAACATACACATTGACAGTACCATAGGACTTTCTTATTTTTTTGCACTTGTATGAGAATCAGCTGCAGGAGTGGCCGTGCTAATTTTATACCAGGGCCAATGTAATCACTTTCTTGCATCTCAATCGGCTTATTTTTTCTGTGCAGCATCAGGAGTTGATTATTGGTTCCTTGGGTTTTCATGTGTCATGCAAGATGTTTTAGAGAGGCTGGTTGTTTGGCTGCTTGGGCTGCATAAGTGTGAGTATTTTAATATCTTATAATAGAACTTTCTCTATTTTTGAAAGTTTAAGATTTTAAACTTAAAATAATAATGATAAATGATTGCTGGCATTTATCAACTAAATGCTTGGACAGTGATACTGTGATATCCTTGTTATAGTTAGAACCATACAGAGCATATACTAGATAAACACTTTTCCACGAGTTTATGTGTAACTCTTAAATACTCAGCTTGATGGACAAGGCATAGCCGAACAACCAGCCCTTTGGCTGTGCTACTTAAAATACTACGCTGTCCACATAGTTGGATATATCTTTCCTATCTGCCTGTTAGCCAGAACGTGACTTTGAACAAGAATAGATTAAAACATAAGTGGATACGCATAATGGTAAAATAAATAAATAAAAGTTCCTACCAAAGAGGGTTATAACAATCCACAACAATGTGCCTACAATGTACATGACAGTTATTATTAGTCCGGTAAATGTTTCACAATTCTTGTTGATTCTTTCATTAATTGCAACAATTGCATCCTGCCACTTTTAGCATGTGTGTAGGTTTATAGGGGTAAGGATGATATCAAGTGACCAGCAAAAAGGCAGAAATAATATAACTTGCATAGCAAGTGAAACAGGCAAATAAACTAGTGGTAAAGGTGTTTCTGAAACTATGAGAGAGTCAATGGACAGTTAAAATTTAGCTTGTAAGAGTTTATCCAAAAAACTAACGTGCAAAAAGTGTAAGGAGCCAAGGACGTATATAGATATGTACCTATCTCAACAAACATCGTTGGTGTACTGGTAAGTGGTCCATGGTGAGTAGCTTCAAGTGTAATCTTCAAAAGCAATCAGTATTAAAATCAGTTGATTCAGAAGGAGGAAGGCATCATGTGAGCAAATTACCTCAAACTCTGGAACAAGACCTTGGTCTGCAGCAACTTTTCGCATCAACCGGAGCCATGGGCCAATTCGAGGGTTTGTCAATGCTGCCCATCCAGGCCTTCCTCCTTGAGGTGGGGTCTCATCCTCCCTCAGATGTGGCACACCTTCAGATATACATCCACACAAATGAACAAACCATGTTCAACATCAATCATGAACAATGATTGAGGTAAGAAGGAACCACTAGTTTGCGCAATCAAAATGTTTGCATGCATGTGATTAGAAAAACATGGACATTGGTCACAAACAGAACAACCAAAGTATACTGGGAAGTTATGGAATTTATAGAACCTAATGAACTGCCTGTGTGCTAAAGAACAGATTCAGTATCTTATTGTATATATTGAACAACGTCTATGTGGCTTTTTAGATATTCAATATAATGTTACAAAGAACATATCAAGCATTTGATTACACTATTGGGTTAAACAAAACAAAGACAAATGAATGAAGAACCAACCGATTGGATGGACAGTGAGTGCGGGGCGGTTGGAGACTGCGGTGTGTTTGCTGAGGAATATGACCTCGGAAACAACTTCTCCAGTGGCTTCCTGCCACCGAAGGTCAAGATCATCCTCTGCAATAATGCTGCGGCCATGCTTCAATAACCTAACATTCCCATTTGTAAAGCTCTCCATTCCCTCCTAAAAAAAAAATATCAGCAACAATTAGTTGGTAACTATGCCACAAACACAACATCTGTCAGCGACCTTAGGAAAAATAAAAATAAGACTAAAAAGTTGCAAGATAATTTTAACTGACACAGGAGTTATTGAAGCATAATGCACCATTGTTTCATTACATGATCCCAGGTATCGGTATAGCACTGAGGAATGCAAACTAAGGTTTACTTGTGGATTAATAAATTCTTGGAATAACGCACCTATTTTAACAGTTTGCTTCTTTGCTCCCTGCTTGCGCTCACTGTCACTGTGTTGCCAGAAACAGTGGGCATGCCTGTCGCAAGCAGATACCTAAGTCGGAGAACTGAGAGGCATCAGGACTATGACAGTTGTGGACTCCTTTTGGGTCCATACATGCCAGAGGTGTCAGCAAGGAAATTGATGATAGCAGCAACAAAGTTCATAGCAGCAGTTCTATTCTTTTTTTCACGAAAATAAGCAGTTCTATTCCAGACGGCGGAGATGGTGAGTCCAGTGTTGCGGCATGCAGTGCGCCAGGAGGAACAGCAGTTGATTAAGAGACCAGGCGGCAGATGGAGTTTAAGTCAAAGTTAAGTTCGTGGTCGCCCAAGTGGAAGGTTGGGAAAGGTCAGTTTAATTAAAACAGGTGTGCATTATCCGGGTTGGATACAGTCTAGTTAAGTTTAGAAAATACCCTAATTGGTTACTGATGCTGCTGTTTCCACCATCACCACTGTCCTACTCCTAAGCCTCCGGGGGCTGCTGCTGCCGGATTCACCTCCATCTTTCTGCCTCCTAACAGCATTACGCAGATAGTCTTATGCTATGTTGATCCACCTGCCTACCCACCACAAGTGCCCGACTGGATGTACACACCAGTGCATGTGGTTAGTGGCGCTAGCGCCGCTGCAAGAGGGGAAGAAGAAGCACCACATGGTTCAAGACAATTTTTGTAAATCGACTGCAATGCAGACGAGAAAATCAGTTTCCTGAATAATAGCAAATGTGCTATGGACTAAGGCCAAAACTAGGAGTTTCCTGAACCTACATACTCCCTCCAGTAAAAATGTCATTCTGGACACTGGAACGGTCCCCATAACAATATAACATAGCTTTGACAGCAAATTTCTATTTAATATCTGCAAAACCTAAAGAGTATAGGCTATAGCGTTGAATCTATTGTTCAAGAGAAATCTTATTCGACGATGGAAAATATGTTTTCTCCACGATTTGCTGCTTGAGGGCCAGAAATTTGCTCTTCGTTTGTCTTTTGAAAACCTCCCTTATGTGAAAATAAGTGTCAACCTAGAATGCGTGCAATAAAAACAAGAACATTCTAACTATGGCAAATAATCTGTATCAATATTTGCATTAGTCGAGCAAAAATTAATTTGGGTGGAATCCTGCTTCACACTCGCAACAACAACTATTTGCATATTTCTATACAGTGGGCACGGTGCCGACCGTAACCCTAACGGCCACCGCAATTCGTCGCTAATGACCATCCTTACTCAGCGAAGCAGAGCTAATCTTGCGGTTGATGCATACAAAATGCCAAGAACAGCGTATACAGCCCAACTGAATTGAGACGAAAAGCGACTGGATTAGCGTGCAACAGGACAGCTTTCTTACGGGGATGGGCGGGCCGGGGGACCAGCCGGGCATGGCCAGGAACGCGGCGGCGGGGCCGATGGACGCCGGGTCCGTCGCCGTCGCTACCACGAGAACAACCATTTTCTCCGACGCAGGCCTCCTCCGCCGCCTACGCTTCTCGCCGCCTCAAGCTGTGGTCGCTCAGCGCTTTGCCCACCGGTTTACCGCCGGGCTTGGGAGTTGCAGGTGGTTTATTTGGGGGATTTCGCGCCGTAGGTTCGGGTTTTCAGGGGGCAGACGGCGGCGCAAGCGTGTGGTGACAGGACAGTACGGTCGTTTGATCGGGAGAGAGGGTCGACGGGATTGACCGACTGGGTATTTTCTCAATTCAAACGAAATTCCAAAGGATTTTATAGGATTTCAAACGTAGATTTTTTTTGTTCAAGCTTGTTTAAATTTAGGATGAAATCTTTTAAAATGTTCATACATGTTAGGATGTACTCCCTCCGTTCTGATTTAATCTACATTATAGAAAAAACAGACAAATTAGTATTGTATTTATTAGTACTACTTAAATTTGTGAACAGCCAATCCAAGCTGCGTTGAAAATGATGACATCCAATAGAGAGAGCAAAACCACTTCGTTTTATGTGTTCTTGTTGACTAAAAGCTAGAATGTAGATTATTTCAGAACAAATTTTGAGGCTAGGATGTAGAGTATTTCAGACTAAGAGCATCTCTAGAAGATCCTTGCATCGCTTCGGCGGCATGTACAATGGGATAATGTGTTGGAATATTAGGCAATTTTCAAGGATTAATTACCGAAATCAGTATGATGTAAGCACTAGTAGATCTAAACACATGCAGCCAAACAACCACAGCTAGTATATCTGAAAATCTAGCAAGAACTAGTGCATACACAGAGAGGAATATCACGTACAGGTTGACCGGGAAGGTCGTCACCGCAGCAGCACCTTGATCCTTTTTGTTGTCGTCCATGGTGCTGATGAGATCGTTGGTTGATGAAGAAGAACACACGAACGGAGGCGAGCAGTCGCGCTGAGACGATCCTCAAAAATCTTATCGCCCGTCTCTCGGTGCAGAATCTCAACGGACGGGGTTTCGGAGGCCTGCTCTCCCGGACAGCAGTCCACGCAGCCGTCGGGGTGGAGAAGTCTAGAGAGCAGCACAACAAGAGGAACACAGCGAGAGAGACTGAGAAAAGAACTGGATACATCTAGATCTGTCTGTCTCTCGCTCTATAGCTTGGGAGGTGAGCCGATCGAGTCGCTACGCGGTGGAAGACAAGAACACGCGTCAAACATGCACACGAATGTTGACACGTACCCAACAGCTGGTGCACCAAGCAAAAATTTAGTCTTTCACAAAATAAGTTTCTAACTCAAACTCGATTCACAAAACACGATGCGCGTGCGGGCGAGGCGAGGCGAGGCGGGCGGCGGAGGAGGAGGAGTGCGCGTGGACTCCTTCTCTTCTCACTCACTTAGTGAGAGTGAAACAGCTCACCTTATAAGCTGGTCCAACTCTCTCCCAACTAGCAATGTGGGACTAAACTTTGTCTCCCAGAAAGCTCACAAGCTATCATAGTAGATGGGTCTTGAGATTTCAGGATTTATTAGACTAAATGGGCTGCCTACATGGGCCGCATCCCATATAAATCTAACAACCCCCCACTAGATCTCAGAGGCACATCATATGGCTCATTAGTTCCAATCACTATTTAATATACCTGTAGTTCAGTGGAGACTGTTAAGTTGAACTTCCACCTAGCCAAAGAGATACGCTTACTACAAGTGAACAATGAACTATGCCTTAAATTGCCAGTCTTGCGCGCAAGTTTCACTCAATACCGTTACCGGTACTTGGCTGCCATAGGCTACCCCTCGGGTGGAGCTTATAAGTCATACTCCTCGGCCTTTCATGAGCTTCCTAGAGATTCACCCAAATCTCATACACTGTGACCAACAGTGTAGCTCATATAGGTGTGTTCTTTCAAGATCGCTCTGTAGGATAGCGTCTTTGCTCTCAAGGAGACAAACAGAACACATTAAGATTTAATCAACCTTCCTTACAATTTGCTATGAGAGAATTGCATCTGCAACAGAGTGGGAGTTTTGAAAGTTTCTCTCAACTCAGTTGTTTCGGTTTGTTTTCCCAAGTCCTAATTCACGGGATCTCCGATAACATAGGTTGGGTTACCCCCTTGACAACTCACGTGGGTCTCAAACGCATCTCCCTCAATGCATTTTCTATCAAAATTCTTGATAGTCCTTTCGTAAAAGGATCTACCAGATTCTTAGTCATTTGGACATAATCCAATGCTATAACTCCAGAGTTTCTCAACTTTTTGACAGACTTTAGTCTTCTCTTGACATGTCTTGAACTCTTCATATTATCCTTAGAACTGTTCACTTTGACAATCACAGTTTGGTTGTCACGGTTCATAAGGATTGCCGGTATTGGTTTTTCAACCATAGGCAAATATGTTAAGAGTTCATGAAGCCATTCTGCTTCGACAGTCGCAGTATCTAATGTTGTAAGTTCTGCTTCCATAGTTGACCTCGTTAAGATGGTCTGCTTGCAAGACTTCTATGAAACAGCACCACCACCAAGAGTGAATATATATCCACTTGTGGCCTTTATCTCATCAGCATCTGATATCCAATTTGAATCACTATACCCTTCAGGTACTCTTGGATACCCGGTATAATGAATTCCATAGCTCACGGTTCCCTTTACATAGCGCATTACTCTCTCAAGAGCATGCCAATGATCATCTCCCGGGTTGGCCACAAACCGTCTAAGTTTGCTCACAGGAAACGAGATGTCAGGCATTGTAGCGCAAGCTAAATACATAAGTGAGTCAATAATCTGAGAGTATCTCAATTGATCTCTAGCTGCCTTTTGATTCTTTCGAAGCAAAACACTAGGATTATACGGTGTGGGAGAGGATTTGCAATCATCATATCCAAATCTGCTCAACACCTTCTCCACATAATGTGATTGCACAAGTGTAATCTCATTATTCTCATCCCTCAGTAGCTTGATGTTTAGGATAACATCAGCTTCTCCAAGATCATTCATCTCAAAAAATTGAGATAAGAAGGTTTTGACCTCATTAATCACTTTGAAACTTGTCCCAAAAATTAGTATGTCATCAACATAGAGACATAGGACAACTCCCTCACCCCCACCATGGCGACAGTACACACATTTGTCAACTTCATTTACAACAAAGCCCACAAATGTCAAAGTTCTTTCAAACTTCTCATGCCATTGCTTGGGAGCTTGTTTGAGGCCATACAAAGATTTTTTCAATTTACACACCTTTCTGTCTTGACCTTCTACTACAAAACCATCAAGCTGTTCCATGTAAATTTCCTCATCCAACTCTCCATTTAGGAAAGCCGTCTTAACATACATTTGATGAACGAGAAGACCATGTGAGGCAGCCAGTGATAGGAGTACTCGAATTGTGGTCAATCTAGCCACAGGTGAGTAGGTATCAAATAAATCTTCGCATTCCTTTTGGGTATAGCCTTTAGCCACAAGCCGAGATTTGTACTTTTCAATAGTACCATCAGCCCTAAGCTTCTTTTTAAATACCCATTTACATCCTATAGGTTTACACCCATACGGACGTTCAGATATCTCCCACGTTCCATTAGCCAAGATGGAATCCATCTTGCTTTGAACTGCTTCCTTCCAATAGTCTGCATCCGTAGATGCAAAAGCTTCTGAAATAGAAGTGGGAGTATCATCCACTAGATACACAATGAAATCATTACTAAAAGATCTCGTGATCCTTTGTCTCTTACGCCTCGTAGGAGGTTCATTGTCATCCTCATCCGAATTTGAACTCTCATCATCTGATTGTTCATCAGTCTCTATGGGAGTTTCAGGTTCAAAAACTGGATCATATTCCTTATTAGATATGCTAGGCATATCTCTCATAGGAAATATATCCTCAAAGAATGTAGCATCTCTTGATTCAAAAATGGTACCGACACTCATGTCGTCCATTTCAGATTTCACCACAAGAAATCTGTAAGCAATGTTGTGAGAAGCATAGCCAAGAAAAGCACAATCCACAGTTTTCGGTCCAAGCTTACGCTTCTTGTTTATTGGCACGTTGACCTTTGCCAAACAACCCCAAGAACGTAAGTAGGAGAGTGCCAACCTTTTCTTTTCCCATTCTTCAAATGGAGTAATCTCTTTATTCTTAGTTGGAACACGGTTTAGGACATGACATGAAGTCAATATAGCTTCCCCCACCATTCCTTGGATAAACCGACAGTGTCTAACATGGTGTTAACCAAATCAGTTAGAGTCCGGTTTTTCCTCTCAGCAATCCCATTGGATTGAGGAGAATTGGGAGGCGTCCTCTCATGTATAATACCATGTTCCGAACAGAATAAATTGAACTCATTAGAAAAGTACTATCCACCACAATCAGGCCGAATTCTTTTGATCTTTCTCTCAAGTTGATTTTCAACTTCTGCCTTATAGATTTTAAAGAAATTTAAGGCCTCGTCTTTAGTTTTCAAGAGATATACATAACAGTACCTAGTAGAATCATCAATCAATGTCATGAATTATTTCTTTCCACTAATTGTCAACACACCATTCATCTCACATAGATCTGAATGTATGAGCTCTAGAGGTGCCAAGTTTCTCTCCTCTGTAGGCTTGTGAGGCTTGCGAGGCTGCTTTGCTTGCACATAAGCATGGCACTTAGAGCTTTTGACAATAGTAAATTTTGGAATTAAACTCATACCAGCAAGCCGTGTCATACAACTAAAATTAATATGACAAAGTGGTGAATGCCAAACATTAGTTTCATTACTAGTAGTGCAAACATGGTTCACTACATCATCACAGAAGTCTACCAATAAAAAACAGAACATGCCTCTGCATTCATAGCCTTTCCAACACAAGTTCCATACTTAGACAGTACAACTTTATTGGAATCAAATACCAACTTAAACCCATCTTTCATAAGACGAGATCCACTAACGAGATGCTTCTTGATAGAAGGGACATGATGCACATTCTTCAATTCCACGATCTTGCCCGAAGTAAACTTCAGATCTACCGTGTCAGCACCAAGAACAGTAGCATGTAACCCATTTCCCATCATGATTGAGGAATCTCGAGTCTGATAAGAGGTGAACATGGAAATGTCAACACACACATGGACATTGACACCTGTATCAACCCACCATTCTGTGGGTTGAAATACTGAAAGAATAGTAGGTAATAAATTACCGTACCTAGAACCTAAAGTTCCTGCATCAGTATTGCCAATGACCATGTTGACAAATTTAGAACTCTGTCCAGCTTGACCCTTCTTGCCTTTCTTCTATGGACAACGATGAGCGCAATGGCCAATATCGCCACACACCCAGCAAGGTTCTTTCTTTTCCTTGTTCTGCCCCTTCTTCTTCTTAAAGTTGGTAGTCTGGCAGACTTTGTTATTTCCCTTGGACTTGTGGGCATTTTTCTGCACCATATTGGCAGCAGATTGCCCCTCGGTTCCACTAGTGTGTTTGTCTTTTGCCCTCGCCTTCTCTTCAACATCTAGAGAACTAATTAGGTACTCAACAGAGATCTCATGCCTCTAATGTTTTAGAGAAGTGGCAAAGTTCCTCCATGAAGGGGCAAGCTTAGCGACAATGCATCCCGCGACAAACTTGTCCGGAAGCACACACTTGAGGAGTTCGAGTTCCTTTGTTATGATCTCTAGCTCATGAGCGTGTTCTACTACAGATCAGTTTTCAACCATCTTGTAGTCATTGAACTGCTCCATAGCATACAGTTCACCACCGGCATCGACAGCACCGAACTTAGCGTCCAGCGCATCCCACAATTCCATGGCATCACGAATATGCAAATATGCATCAACCAACTTGTCTCCAAGCACACTGAGTACAGAGCCCACAAAAAGTACAGTGGCCCCCCTGAACGCTCTCTCTTCCTCGAGAGTAAGCGGACCTTTGGGAGTGCCATCTGCAACTTTTTCTATGCCCATTGCAGTGATCCACAAGAGGGCTTTCCCTTGCCATCTCTTAAAATTAGCACCCGTAAATGGGCTCGGTTTGAGCGACGCAGCAAAGGCAGATGACGAAAATTGCCTAAATAAATAAGGTTTTTGGATTGTTGGAATATTAGGCAATTTCCACATGAGATTAATTACCGAAATCAGTATGATGTAAGCACTAGCATATCTAAACACATGCAGCCAAACAACCACATCTAGTAGATCTGAAAATCTAGCAAGAACTAGTGCATACACAGAGAGGAATAGCACGTACAGGTTGACCGGGAAGGTCGTCACCACAGCAGCACATTGGTCCTTGTTGTTGTTGTCACCCATGGTGCTGATGAGATCGTTGGTTGATGAAAAAGAACACACGAACGGAGACGAGCAATCGTGCCGAGACGCTCCCCAAAAACCTTATCGCTCATCTCCCGATGCAGGATCTCAACAGACGGGTTTTCGGAGGCCTGCTCTCCCAGACAGCAGTGCACGTAGCCGCCGGGATGGAGAAGTCTAGAGAGCAGCGCAGCAAGAGGAAGACAGCGAGAGAGACTGAGAAAAGAACTGGATACATCTTGATCTGTCTGTCTCTCGCTCTATAGCCTGGGAGGTGAGCCGACCGAGTCGCCACGCGGTGGAAGACAAGGACACGCGTCAAACACGCACACGAATGTTGACACGTACCCAACAACTGGTGCACCAAGCAAAAATTTAGTCTTCCACAAAACGAGTTTCTAACTCGAACTCGATTCACAAAACGCGACGCGCGTGCGGGCGAGGCGGGCGACGGAGGAGGAGTGCGCGTGAACTCCTTCTCTTCTCACTCACTTAGTGGGAGTGAAACAACTCACCTTATAAGCTGGTCCAACTCTCTCCCAACTAGCAATGTGGGACTAAACTTTGTCTCCCACAGAGCTCCCAAGCTGCCATAGTAGATAGGTCTTGAGATTTCAGGATTTATTATACTAAATGGGCTGCCTACATGGGCCGCATCCCATATAAATCTAACATAATGTCATCAACGTCGGATTTTTTCTCAGTTGGAGAAGAGAATTAAAAATAAAAGGTTGTCTTCACTTAGCTAAGAGATGATCTCTTAAGACTAATAGAAGACTATTCACATTAATTCTTAGAGATGATAATAAGAGAAGACCCATTTTACAACTAAAAAGACTATTTGTATTGTCTTCTCTATATGAGGTGGAGGGCTAAGAGAAGACCCGCCTTCCCTACCATCGTACATGTCCTTGAAATAAATAAAATATGGTTTCGCCTAAAAAGAAAGAGCCCAAAGAATTCCTCATTTTTGGTTAAGGCTTAAAAGAAACTAGGCAACATTGTCGCCACGTTTTGAGCCTGCCGCTAAATTCCATTGAACACATAACCCGTTGTACTTCAATCTTGACCGAACGGTTAGGACAACAGAAGGAGTGAACTATCACCACCAATCTTGTGTCACATAACACAGAACGTTATTGTAATGAAAGATTAAGACACAAAATGTTATTGTAAAGAAATATTAAGCCAACAACGGCGGCTCGTAAGGGCATCTTTACCGGATCGACTCAACCCGTCCCGGCGTGTCCGAAACCGTCCGCGCGAATGCGCGTGACATACACGGCGCCACAGTGGCACGACTCATCCGTCCCAACGCGTCTGGCTCGACATATTCGTATACCTAATTTGCATGTCCACTTGGTCGGCCCAGACAACGCGCGCTGCCTCGCGTGTCCGACCCCTTGTTCAGCTGGGCCCTGTAGCCAGTGGCACAAAGACACTCCTCCCCTCAAACCCTCGCCTTCCATATCCCGCGCGAAGAGCAGATACAACTAGCGCCGCCCCCTCCTCCCCCCCGGCGTGATATCGAGCAGGACGACCGCAAGCCGCGCGTGGCGCCGGACTTGACTGGACACTCCATAGGCAAACCTGCCGCCCCGGCCTCTGCCTCTACATTGGACGCGCCGGAGGTTGTTGCATCACAAGATCTCTGGATTTGGTACTCCTTTTTTGGCATGGCTGGATCAAACAATGTCATCAATGTGCTGCAGAGGTCTCCGATGTTTGCTAGGCTGTTAGAAGGCAATGCCCCACAAGTTTCCTATGAGATCAATGGCAATTCATATGATATGGGGTACTACCTAGCTGACGATATCTATGAAGGGAATATGCCCTGAGAGGCAATAATAAAGTTGTTATTATACATATTCCAAGTATATGATAGATGTTTATTTTGCATGCTATAATTGTATTAATTTGGAAATGTTAATACATGTGTGTTTAATAAATAAAAGGAAAAGTTTCTAATTATGCCTCTCTTATAAACTAGCTCGTTGATTAACAAGATGATCAAGCTTTCCTGATCATGGACATTGGATGTTGTTAATAATGAGGTCACAACATTAGTGGAATGATGTGATGAACATTCATCCGAAGTATAGAATTACGATCAAAGTCGTTGTGTTTATATTGCTATAACATCTAACGAAGTAATCCTAGTCCTTAGACCATGAGATCATGTTAATCACTAACACTGGAAGAGTTTCTTGATAACATCAAACATCACACCATGAAAGGGTGATTATAAAGGTGGGTTCAATACTACGAAAGTGTTATGTAGAGGCTCATGGATCAAGAGTGGGATTCGTCCATCCTGATGATGGATAGATATTCTCTGGGCCCTCTCGGTGATATCACATTGGTTAGCTTGCAAGCAAGTGGTGAGATCACTAGAATGTTATATCACGGGAACGAGAAAAGAGTACATGCCGGTAACGAGATCAAACTAGGTATGAAGATACCGATGATCGAATCTCGGACATGTAATATATCGCGAGACAAAGGGATTTAGTTACTAACGTTAAAGGTTCTCACGATCACAGAAGTCATCGTAGAATGTGTAGGAGTCAATATGGATCTCCAGGTCCCGCTTCTGATTATTGATCTAAGAGGGGTCTCAATCATGTCTGCATTATTCATGAACCGTAGGATGACACACTTAAGGGACACCAACACCATTTAGAACAAATATGTTTAAGACGAATGAATTGCAAAGCACTAGAATTATTTCAATAGACACCGAAACTGTTTCGGGTGAAATTGCTGAAATTGGTTCTGCATGTAATATTGAAATGTTGCAGGGGTTTTATATGAATGTTTGTTAATTAAATGAATTAACAAAATTCTGAATAAAATTAATAAAAGAGTTTTATTAAATGAGAGAGCATTAAATTTGGAGAAATTTAATGCATTTAAAGTAAAGACTTTAAAGAGGAATGTTAAGGGACAAATTTATGTGGAGGGGGTTACCACCACATGAATGGGGGAGGTGAGGGGTCACCCCCCATGGGGCGCCAGCCATGGGGAGGGGTACCCCCTCCTCCTATAAAAGGCCACCCATCTCACCCTTCTTCCTCACACCTCCTCGTGAAGGATCTCTCTCCCCCTCTAGTATTATTCCCCCATGGTCTCAGATTAACGAGATACATGTTCCCGGTGGCATTTCATCTGGAAGGAGTTGCTTCTTCCGCTGCATCGCTGGAGCGAGGAGGCGGAGGTTGTTCAGAGGTTGTTCGGTGGCATGAATGTGTGTGCGAGTGCGGAAGCGCTGCTGGTTTGCGGCGCTAGGACTTCCACACGATCTTGAGATCGACAAGCGAACGACTACATCATCCATGAGTTCCTACTCGTTAACAAAACTTTGTTGTCTTCGAGGGTAAGTTCTCCATGGATGTATATCCACCCGTTGCTTATATCTAGTAGATAGATCTTGGCCTATAGTTCCCGTCGTAGGAATTTTTTTGTTTTCTATGCTACGAACCCTTCAGTGGTATTAGAGCCTGATCTATGCGTAGGTGCTTTGCATGGGTATAACACATAAGAGTATGTGGGTGGTGATGATCATGTTATTGCTTCTTATATGTACTTTGGATATTGGTGGCATAGTGGGATGAAGCGGCCCGGACCAACCTTAGATGTCATCGCACATGAGACCGGTTCCACGACTGACATGCAACTAGTTTTGCATAAGTGGCTAGCGGGTGTCTGTCTCTCCTACTATAGGAAATATCTGATTTACAAACGAGTTGCTAATAATTTTGTTCTCATCGTTGTGGTTCTATGTTCGTAGGTAAGAACGGTTCTATCTTCGAAAGCCCTAAGCCACGTAAAAACTTGCAATTGATAAATTAGAGGTGTGTATTTTAGATCGTTGCTGGGCTTGTGTCATGATATGGTAATGTTGTAAGTTGATGTATAGTTGATACTCTTACAACACACCTAACATGTAAGTTCCATAGACCTTGGCCTTACACACAAAGGAATGATAAAAATCATACCACGATGCATATGATAGTGATCAAATGCAAGAACCATACCATTTCACTTTACACATATGCTGTTTGCATCTTATATTGCTTGTTTGGCGTTTTAGTTGCATTATAATATGATCCCTCATTTAAATATCAAGATAAAAATGTGTTCTTCCTTAATTATGCACCGTTCTATGGATCGTGTTTCGAGACATCACGTGATGATCGGGTGTACTCGACTCTGCGCTTTCATACAATAGGTGTAAGACAGTTTTACACACACGAGTACTAAGGTTCTTACTTGGCGAGCCTAGCATGTACAGACATGGCCTCAGAAAACGGACCGAAAGGTTAAGCATGAGTCATATAGTTGATATGGTGCCCATATAGATGCTCGGCTTTGAAGCTACACCGATTCACGTGATGATCGGACTTGGTGTAGTGAATTTGGTTCATGTAATCACCAAAAATACACGATGAGTGTTGTTTTTGAGTGGGAGTTTAGGTGAACTCAATCTATCATAAACTTAGTCTAAATAAACTTTACAAATTCTGTTGTAGATGACACCACTTGCTTTTAATTTCAATGTGTTCATGGAGAAAGAGAAACTTGCTGCGAATGGTAGCAAGTTCACCAACTGGGCCATGAATTTGAGGATTCTCCTCTCTGCTGCACAAAAGCAATATGTGCTAGAAGCGCCGCTAGGCCCCCCACTAGCTCCTGATGCCCTGACGAGGAAAAGAATGTCTTTGTGACTCGTCAGGAGGACCACAACTTAGTTCATTACGGCATAATATATGGGCCAGAGCCAGAACTTCGAAAGCGTTTCAAAAATGGCAATGCCTTTGATACCATGGGTGAATTGAAAATGATTTTCGATACCCATGCTGCCGTAGAGAGTTATAATGCTTCAGAAAAGTTCTTTAGCTGCATGATGGAAGAGAACAGCTCCGTAAGTGAGCACATACTCAAAATGTCTGGGTACGCCGATAAGCTTGTGTCCTTGGGAATAATGATTCCCATTGACTTAGGCATACATCGTATTCTCCAATCTCTGCCACCTAGCTACAAGAGCTTCGTGATGAACTATAACATGTAGGGCATCAAGAAGACTCTCCCCGAGCTTTTGTCAATGCTTAAGACTGCAGAAGTGGAGATTAGGAAAGAACATCAAGTGTTGATGGTCAATAGGACCACGGTTTCAAGAAAGACAAGAAGGGTAAACAGAAGGGAAAGAAGGTCGGCAAATCTGTTGCTGCGCCTAAAAAGAAATCCTGGGCTAGCCCTAAGTCTAATACCGAGTGCTAATATTGTAAGGGGACTGGCCATTGGAAGCGCAACTGCCCCAAGTATTTGGCGGACAAGAAGGCCGACAAGGCAAACAAAGCTATATGTGATATACATGTTATTGATGTGTACTGGACTAGTACTCGCAGTAGCACCTGGGTATTTGATACTAGATCAGTTGCTAATATATGTAACTCGATACAGGGGCTACGGAACAAGCGACAACTAGCAAGGGATGAGGTCACGATACGTGTCGGCAATGGATCAAGAATTGATGTGATCGCCATCGGAACGTTTCCTCTCCATATGCCATTGGGATTAGTGATAAACTTAAATAATTGTTATTTGGTGCCTGCGCTGAGCATGAACATTGTATCTGGATTGTGTTTATTGCAAAGTGGTTATTCGTTTAAATCAGAAAACAATGTTTGTTCGATTTAAATGGATAATATCTTTTATGGTCATGCACCCGTGATTAATGGTTTATTTCTGTTGAATCTCGATAGTACTCATACGCATATCCATAATGTTGATGCTAAAAGGATTAAACTTAATGATGATATATTTGCATATATGTGGCACTGCCGTCTAGGTCATATTGGCGTTAAATGCATGAAGAAACTCCATTCCGATGGACTCTTAGAATCACTTGATTTTGAATCATTTGATACATGTGTGCCATGCCTTATGGGCAAGATGACTAGAATGTCATTTTCTAGTTCAATGGAACGGGTGACAGATTTAGTGGAAATCATACATAACTGATGTATATGGTCCAATGAGTGTGTCGGCGCGAGGTGGATATCATTATTTTGTTACTTTCACGGATGATTTGAGTAGATACGGGTATATCTATTTGATGAAACAAGTCTGAAACCTTTGAAAAGTTCAAGGAATTTCAGAATGAAGTGGAAAATCATCATAATAGAAAGATCAAATTTCTGCGGTCTGACCATGGAGTAGAGTATCTTAGTTACGAGTTTCGCGCACACATGAGAGATTGTGGAATAGTTTCACAACTCACGCCTGCCGGAACACCACAACGTAATGGTGTGTCGGAACATCGTAATCGTATTCTATTAAATATGGTTCGATCTATGATGTCTCTGACTGACTTGCCACTGTCATTTTGGGGTTATCATTGGAAATCACTACATTCACTTTAAATCGGGCACCGTCTAAATCCGTTGAAACGACACCGTATGAATTATGGTTTGGAAACAAACCTAAGCTGGCATTTCTTAAAGTTTGGGGATGCGATGTTTATGTGAAGAAACTTCAGCCTGATAAACTCGAACCCAAAGCGGAAAAATGCGTCTTCATAGGATACCCTAAAGAAACAATTGGGTATTCCTTCTATCATAGATCCGAGGGCAAGGTTTTCAATGCCAAGAATGGATCCTTTCCAGAGAAAGAGTTTCTCGCGAAAGGTGTGAGTAGTTGAAAGGTAGAACTCGAAGAGGTTATTGAACCTTCTCTTCATGAAATGGCGAGTTGCGCAGCACCGGAAGTCGTTCTGGGGTTAGCTTCACAAAATGAAGAAGGAACTAATGATAATGATCATGAAACTCCGAAAGAGGACACTACCGAACCTCGTAGGTCAAGCATGACATGTGTGATATGTCCAAAACGTATCTACTTTCCCAAACACTTTTGCTATTGTTTCTCCTCTAAACTTGTATGATTTGGATACAAATAACACGGACTGACGCTGTTTTCAGCAGAATTACCTTGGTGTCTAGTTTTTGTGCAGAAAATCAACTATCAGGAAAAATCCCGGAAAATATGCCAAAAAATCTTATTTCACCAGAAGACTCACGGAGCCATAAGACGAGACAGAGGAGGGCCACGAGGGGCCCATACTGCCTGGCCGTGCGGGCCAGGCCTGGCCGCGCCATGGGGTGGTGTGGCCGCCTCGGCTACCCCCTCGGCCTCCCTCTTCGCCTATAAGATGCCTCTTGACCTAAAAACCGAGGGGGTTCGACGTTTTTCTAGAAAAAGTTCCGCTATGCCGCCACCACCAAATTCCGCAAATCGGAACTAGAAACTCCGTTCTAGCACCCTACCGGGACGGGGAATTGGAGGAGACCATCGCCATCATCGTCACCATCGCTTCTCCATCGACCATCCATGTTTCCCCCAAATATGAGTGAGTAATCCCCCACTGTAGGCTATGGGGATGGTAGGGATTGGATGAGATCGTTCATGTAATGGCATTAGATTGTTAGGGCATGGTGCCTAGTATCTATTATTAGTGCTTTTTGACTTTGTTGCAAGTTGTTATGCTTAATGCTTGTCACTGGGCCCGAGTGCCATGATTTCAGATCTAAACATGTTATTGATTCATTATGATAGTATCGTTTATGGTCTTACCTGCAAGTTGTATACACATATTGTTTTCCGGAACCAAAGGCCCTGAAGTGACAATAATCGGGATAACCGGAGGGGATGGCTTTGATGTGAGGATCACATGTGTTCATGGAGTGTTAATGCTTTGCTCTGGTGCTCTATTAAAAGGAGCACCTTAATTGTCAGTAGTTCCCTTGAGGCCCCGCTGCAAACGGGCTGACAGGACAAAAGATGTTGTGCAAGTTCTCATTGCGAGCACGTATGACTATATATGGAACACATGCCTATGATTATTTAGTACATGGATGATTTATCTTATTTATCTGCAAATGCCCTATGTCTTGATTCCTATATGAATTGTCTTGTCCATGCAACGCCCGTCCATCCATCCCTATGCCTACCATGCTTTAATCCTACTATTTGCTGCTATTGTTACTACCGTCTTTACTTTTACTACTGCTATTACTTTGCTATTGCTATTACAAAACTATTGCTACTGATAAACTGCTGTGAGCAAGATTGTTTCTAGGTGCAGCTGAATTGACAACTCAGTTCTTAAGGCTTATAAATATTCGTTGGCTCCCCTTGTGTCGAATCAATAAATTGGGTTTCACTTCCCTCAAAAATACTGCGATACACCCCCTATACTTGTGGGTCATCAAGACTATTTTCTGGCGCTGTTGCCGGGGAGCATAGCTCTATTTATCAAGTTCACATGGAATCACTATTGGTCGCTGTCATCCATCCATCATGGGTAAGTCTCATGATGGCAAGGCCCCTATTTTACCATCCACTACAAGGAGAAGTACGGTTCTGAACACCTCTGTTGCTCTTGATTCACCATCTGTTATGAGTAAGCTCTTTACACCACCACATACACATGCTACACATACTGCTACTACTGCTGAATCTAGATGCTTATGATGTTGCTTCTACTGTGCTTGATAAAAGTGGTTCATTAGGTCCTTTCCTAGATCCTACGATTGCTAAAACTATAGCTGGAAATACTTAAACTCCTAATGAATACACTGCTACACCTGTCAGTTCACCAGAGTCTAGAGAAAGCTATGATATTGAAGATGGTTATATAGAGATGACTAATGAATTTATTAAAGAATGTCAAAACACTCATGATAAAAGTGGTATTAAGAGTCTTCTTGAGAAACATATTGTTAGACCTAAATTATCTCCTAATGCTAAGTTTGCTACATCTCCCATAAACATTAAAGATAAGGATTATGATTTATCTCTTAATTTATCTTACATAACTATTGTTGAGAAAGAACCTTTTCGTGGGACTAAGAATGAAAGTGTTGTAGCACATATGACTGAGCTTTCTACCATGAGTGGTTTATTTTCTGATGATATCAAGATGCGCACCTACTTTGTTGCTAATTTTTCCCTTTTTCACTAAAAGGGGAAGCTAAAACTTGGTTTAATAATTTACCTCCTGGATCTATTGATAGCCCTGATTGCTTGATTAGTACCTTCCTTCAGAAATATTTCCCTCCTAGTGCTAGACATGCTATTTTGCAGGAACTTTTTGATTTTAAATAGGGAGAAAAAGAGATATTGCCTGAATCATGGGCAAGGTTTTGTGCTTTGATTCATGCACAGGCTGGATGTCCATTACCTAAAAATGAGCTTCTTGATAATGGACTAACTGAAGAATCTAGGACATACCTGGATAGTTGTGCTGATTGCGTTTTCAGGAATAGAACTCCTAAAGAAGCTGAGGAATTAATGGCTAAAATAAGCAAGAATTATGATGATTGGACTTCACCTAAGCCAACTGCACCTGAGTTAACTGTGCCTGCGCCTACACCAACATCAAAGAAGAGGGGACTTATTGAACTAAATGATGAAGTGATGAAGGAAGCTAAGTAATGTCTTAAGGAGAAGGGTATTAAAGCTGAAGATGTGAGCTATACCGGCGCCTATACCATTATCTAAGAAGAGGGGAGTTATTGAATTGAATGATGAAGTGATTAAGGAAGCTAAGAAATGTCTTAAAGAGAAGGGAATTAAAGCTGCAGATGTCAAGAATTTACCTCCTATAGAAGAATTATGTAAGCCAATCTCCCACTCATCCACTATTGAGGTACACTCTCTCCAACATTTTGATGAAGGTGATATTCCTTACTCTAAACCTCCCGATCAATGCTTAGAAGAATTTGATGTTTTTATTGTTAAGCAAGATAATTTTAATAAAAAGGTGCAAAATCATTTAATGGAAAACTCTAGAGCTATTATTGAGTTAAAAGATATTGCAGAAAGAACATCTAATGATGTTTAAATGCTTGTTAAACATTTCCAAATGGTTCAAACTCAAATTGATCAGCTTATTAAAGTACAAAGATACTTACTAGTTAATGATGCTAAAGAAAAACATGCTTATGAAATTAGAACTAGAAGTGGTGCTGCCACCCAGGATCCTCTATATCCTGAAGGGCATCCTAAAAGAGTTGAGCAGGATTCTCAACAAATTGAAAATAGTGGTACTTCTCCTAAGAAAAGGAAAAAAGAAACATAAAACTATTGTAAAACCTTCTGAACCTGCTAAAGATCCTAATAGTATATCTGTCTTTGATGCTGAAACTGAAAGTGGTAATGAGGAAAATGATGCTCCTGATAAAGAAAAGTTGAAGAAGAACCTGAAAGGCACACTAAAATACTAAATACACTAAAGAAGATTTTGTTGCTAAGAAACATGATAGTGAAAGAGAGCCTTGGGTCCAAAAACCTATGCCTTTCCCTGATAAGAAACACAAGTCAAAGGAAGATGAACACTATAATAAGTTTTGTGAGTGGATGAAACCTTTATTCCTGCAAATTCCTTTGACTGATGCTATTAAATTGCCTCCTTACTCAAAGTATATGAAGGATATTGTCTCGAATAAAAGGAAGATCCCTAATAAAGAAATTTCTACTTTGCTTGCTAATTATTCCTTTAAGGTAAGGTTCCAAAGAAACTTGGAGACCCAGGGATTCCAACTATTCCTTGCTCTATTAAGAATAGTTATGTTAGAACTGCTTTGTGTGATTTGGGAGCTGGAGTTGGTGTTATGCCTTTTTCTCTCTACAAGAGACTTCAATTGGAAAAACTAATACCAACTGATATATCTTTGCAAATGGCTGATAAATATACTACTATTCCTATTGGTATATGTGAGGATGTACCTGTTCAAGTGGCTCATAATTGCTTGATATTAACTGATTTTGTTGTGCTTCAAATGCCCGAAGATGATAATATGTCTATTATTCTTGGGAGACCTTTTCTTAATACTGCAGGATCTATTATTAATTGTAATCAAGGAAAGGTTACTTTTAATGTTAATGACAAGGAGCATACTGTCTATTTCCCCAAGAAGATTGATAAGACTTATGGTTTAAATTCAATTGAACATGTTGAGGGCATCCAAGTTGGAGAAATATATTGTCCCATACCACGAGAAAAATATGAAACTATTATGATTGGGACCATTGCTATCAAGGTTGAGGTAACATAATCATTAGTGGAATACAAAGTTTTGTTTCATATAAAATTGTTTTGGTAACAAGACCTGATCAACCTTGTTAATAAAGGGATTGTAATGAACAAAACAATGTTTTCACCATGGTTATCTTCGCTTACTTTTATTTTATCCATTTTAGTTCTTGCCTTCACTTAGTTTACTTTTATGTTGCTAGTTGCTTGTTTATTAGAGTGTCTGAGAACTTCTAAAGTTTTAGTTTAGTTTTGCTTTTGCATCTTTTCGGGAAAATCTTTCTGTCAGAAAATCATTCATCTTTACCTGAAAATTGCTAAAAAATAAAGTGTCTCGAAAAATTCCAGAAAATTCATATTAAATTTTTACGTGAAAAAGGGGCAGAGAAGTGTCTGGAGAGTACCAGGGGGCCCACCAGGCAGGCACACCACCTAGTGGCGCGGCTACCCTAGGGGCGCGCCTGGCCATGGTGTGGGCCACCCCTAGCCCTCCACTCACTCTCTCACTTGCCACTTCTCTCTCTCTCCCGAGAAAACATCAGTTCATAGCTCGAAATCGCGTTCTTGCTGTTCTTGTCCATGATTTTTTGATCTCCTGTCTCAACCCATCTTTGCTGCTGAAATTTGGAGCATTTGTTCTCCGCTATGTGACTCCTCTGCTTGTCCAAGTAGATTTGTGTTTAGTGAATTATATCTTGAGTATTTAGCTACTATAGGTGACATGTTATGTGAGATTTTAAGCTTGTTCTTGCTTAGAGATATTGTTTTGATGCATGTTTAGGCTTCTTATAAGTCCCTATGAGTAGTTCGCTTTATTATATAATCACTTTGCAATCACTTGTATGATGGTTGTCCAAAATTTCAGAAAATAAGATGAATGAACACCAACTAAACAAACATGAATTAAGGGTGCCTGAGATTATGAAGGTTCACCGAGAGGATGAAGTTATTCCTTCCATCTATCTAGGCCCCGAGTTCATGAGGGCTGCAGGGATTTCTCATGACTTCCATACTTTAATTACCAATGCAGGATTGGAGAATTTTGTGGGAGATGAACCTTACCAATTTGTGAAACTAACTATGTTTGTGGTGCATGACTTTCGATTTAGTTGCTCCTTACCTAACCCCATGGTTCACTACAAAATTTACAATATAGTTGTCGACCTCCCTTTTGATGATTTTTGTGCAGCTATTAAAGGACCCAAGTGGGGTTCATGTGAAAGGATTAGAGAGTGACCTACACCACTCATGGACTTGTATGCGGAGATTTCCCAAGGTAGTAGTTTCTCAAAGGAGAGTGGTAAAATTTATAATATTCATCTCCCGTCTATTCGCTACTTTGCTTACTTTATTGCCAAGTGTGTTCTTGCTAGGAAAATTGCTAATAAATTATCCTCTTATGATCTAGCATTCATCTCAGCTGCTTTAAAACGAGATAGGACTTATAATTTGGGTGCCTTGATAGCTTTTCGTCTTGCTGCTAACCGCGAGAAAGGTGAAAATTGTGGAGGCATCATCGCCTCTCGTTATTAGCTTTGCATGGTGTAGTGCCTCATCATTTAGAGCTATAGTTTCCCATAGAGAGGCTTGACCTTAATTCCATGATACAACATAAATTTGTTTCTTCTTGGGCTAATTTGAGTGATTTGTCTTATGAAATAACATTTCTCAAGGCTGGTTGGAGAAGGAGTAAGTCCGAGCGTGTTGTTCTTTTGCCTGCACCTGCTTTGTTTAACCTTGATGCCAGGGTAGGATAGTCACTCACTGAGGAAGAGCTCGATACATACCTGGGAGAGCTCTCCCAATAGGAGCAGGATACTGGAAGGGAGGTTACAGATGATTCGATCTAGCCCTTGAATGAGGGGGAGTCTTTTTACTTGTAACTACCTCGGTGAATTACGCTCTTAGTTGCATGCCTGGATGAGCGAAAGTGGTTAAAATAGTACGGTGGGGCCCAGGGGCCACTCACAGGTAGACCTTTCGGCCGTCCTAACCACTTTCAGAACATCAGGACAAGAACGAGCGGCGTAATCGGCAGGCGAAGGGATCAACTACATACACAAGTGAGTATGTATGCAAGCCACCATACAACTGTTCACAGAGCCATTCCCTCTAAAAGAAATAGAAATATTGCAACGCCATATGGCAAGATCCAAATATCCTAGATAGAGATAATAGTTTAGGATAGCTCCGCATACATCAAACATCAGAGTATCAGGCGGAAGCGGAAAACAAGATCCGAGTACGGACACGAAGCAAATCGGCATAAGATGCCACATAAATAAACACATCCCGCCCACAGATCTCACGGATCCCCGTTCCCGGAATCTCTACACCGAGTGATCATTGCCAACATCATCCGTCTCCTCCACCTAGTATCCATCTTGCGAATACACCTGTTCATCTGAATCAAACAATTTATCGTGTGAGGCCCTAGGGGTACTCAACAAGTCTTTATGCCTCTAAAGGGGACATATACCTGGGGTGACGCAATTGCAGCAAAAGATAATAACTAGCAAGCCTAGAGATACTCGCTAACCATCCGCCTAACCAATGATAGACGGATGTCCGTTAATTAGAAACAACAGTTATAACAGTATAATTAATAGATCCATCCTCCTTCTCGCTTACCAATGAGAAAGCGGACGAACAACCCATCCGTTGGCAGTTTTATTAACCATTCCATGAGTATTGCACTATTTACTAATCAGGTACTTAGTCAGATTAAAAACGGTACTTTAGTTATACTTGTCTATGATCAAGAAACTGTGCTCCAAGTCGTCCATAACCGCAGACACGGCTTTCAGAAAGATTTACCCTGCAGGGGTGCACAAATAGCAACACACACTCGATCAACCTCGGAAAAACCAACTCAAAACCCAATGAGGCATTCACGACAGAGCGATCACAGGATTCAGAAATATTTCAGGGGGCCACCCCATTAAGCTACCCTCAACGAAGTTGGCCGGCTCCGAGACGGACCCAAGGTTTGCGTCAATGGCTGTAAACGACTAGGAACCCGAAAGTGTGACTGGGCTTGTCGATACCGCGAAAACACTCCGCATCCAAAACAGTACATGTGCTCCATGCACAATCTTAAATAAAATGGTAAAGCATGGCATACGTACAGGATAGTAATAAAGCCCCAAACTACTTTGTGGCCCCAAGAAATAGAAATGAATCAAGCTCTAGCTCAGGGGGGGTCCATAAGGCCTCCCGGATGTGGATAGTGCGAATAGTCAAGGAACAGGAATCAAGTACTCGGGGTCCTACGGGACACAAGTGAGCATGAAAAACCAAATAGCAGATATTGCTCACCGGTGCCTCTTTCATTAGTTATCCCATTACTACTCAGGTTAAGTTGTTTAGGTACCTCGTGATCCATCAGACACTCACATACCCTACACATGCTTTTCTACGACTCGCATGGCTGAAACAACTCCTGTAGTAATGGCTCATGGGTTTGAGGAACAGGCTCGGTGGGGTTTAAAAGTAAAGGCTATGCAGTACTTGGGATTCAATTTAATGCAATCGCGACTCAATGATGCAAGAATAAGATAGAGGCAGTAGGTACTATATGTATGCAATCATGTGGTAGTGCTTGCCTGGTAGCTCAGTTGAAGCGAGAGATGGATCTGGGTAGAACTCCTGTGATTCCTGATAATTCTCCTGCTGGGCATCTATTCGAAGAAGAACCAAACAAACAAGGGCCAACATAAATAAAGTGCACAAGCATACGAATAAAATGCGATAAGCAAACAAGCATGCCATGATAAATGATGCACAACTTACATGGAAATAAAGTAGCATGGCATGGGTGAGGTGTGGGGACAAGAATAATTCATTTTATTATTTATTTGATCAAGTTTTATTGCAATAAACAGTTCTAGTTTTTAATTATGACATGATGCATGCTTCAATTCAGAACAAGGAATGCATAGATAGAATGGCCTCGTCACGCTGATCGATTTAGACATATTATTTGTCAAATTTGGAGTTGTAGGATTAAAGTTATTAATTTATTAAGAAAAGGGCATTTTAATGTAATTTTAATCATCTCGAAAATATAAAGTGCTCAAATAATATTTTGAATGGCATATTTGGATTCCTCACATTTTTCTGATTTAAAAACATATATCATTTGCATTATTTGGAATTAGAATTTAAAAGTTATTAAAAACAGATTCAAATTTGTATTTAAACATTTCTGAAATTGTTTTTATTTAACAGAGAAACAGAAAAGCTTTTTATACCCAGCCACTTCTAGTCATAGCCACAGACAGGTGGGGCCGCTGCTGACTGGGCGTGAACGGCGCGCAAAAACTTTTCGTACCGCGAGTTGACCCAGCCACAGAGAGTGACAAGCGGGACCGGCACGCGCGCGGGCCCACAAGCGAGCGGCGAACGGGGCACAGCCACATGGCTCGGACGGGGACGGCGGGTTGAGGTTTTTGGAACCTGGGGTGCCTATCTGTAAAAAGAACAGGGAGGATGACCGGTGGGGCCCGGTGTACCGCGGGTTAAGAGCGAATTAAAAAGGGGGGGCTATTGTAAAGTGACCACATACCCACTGTTCTTCTCCTTCTCTGAATCGACCGACAGATCCGTGATCGACAGGCGAACGCGCGACGCGCGTGGTGCGGGGGTTCGACCTCGTGACCTGCGGTGTGCGCGACGAGGGTTGGAACCAGTGCGGCTGGTGAGGGAAGGTTGACAGAAGGGAGATCAGGGCCTAGCTAAGGTGTGATGCGGCGCGGAGACGAGCCGAAGCCAACGCCGCCAGCGCACACAGCGTGTTCGACACGATGACCGGTGAGACCAGAGGGTGTTAGCGAGGGAGGGGATGTCAGGGAGGTGGGTCAGCTCACCGTGAGTTCAACGGAGAGGTCGGATTGGGCCAAGAAGTAGCAGAACGACGACAACACAGAGACCGGTCGGAGCTAGGGTTTGCGGTGGCCGTCGGCGATCAACAACGCATGGATCGGCTCCTCCTCGCTGGCGTGTACGGGGGCGACGCAGGGGACCTCGCTGTCTTCCTTGACACCTCTCACACCGCGCCCGCCTCCCTCGATCCGTAGGTGGCAGCCGAAGCCGAGGGTGGTGGCCGGAGTAGGCAAAGGTGGTAGCGGGGAAGAGAGGAATGGCGCAGCAGCCAGGGGTGGAGCACTGGGACAGGGCAGAGGCGAGGGGGTGGAGATAAGGACGGGAGTAGAAGGGAGGATGCCGTGAGGACTCGGGGTGGAAAAAGGTGGCTCGGGTGGTCACCTTTCCCTCCTTCCTCACGTGCTGGGCATGGGGAGGCCAGGCAGGCAGCTGCAGGTGGGGCTCGACAGGGAGAGGGGTTAGGCTCGAGCTGGTGGGGCTTCTTGGCAGCGAGCGAGAGAGGGGAACCGATGGAGAAGGGTAGATGGCATGTGGCTAGGGTTGGGGTGATGGCTCGGGTTAGGGTAGGGGAAGTGGATGGGGTAGCT
The DNA here is from genome assembly GCA_910589775.1 of Avena eriantha. Taxonomy (NCBI): domain Eukaryota; kingdom Viridiplantae; phylum Streptophyta; class Magnoliopsida; order Poales; family Poaceae; genus Avena; species Avena eriantha. The sequence continues at coordinate 479,243,375 of OU342741.1, read as the reverse complement.
GGGTGGGTCCCTGGCTGGCACAGAGAGAGAGAGAGAGAGAGAGAGAGAGAGAGAGAGAGAGAGAGAGAGAGAGAGAGAGAAAGAGCAACTAGGGGTGCTCGGCATGGTGAGGGTAAGGTTAGGTTAAGGTTGGCATGGAGGGCTCGGCATGGTAGTGAGGGGTGGTAGGGTGGTTAAGGTGTGAGGTTGGGTGCAACTAGGGTTTAGGGGTATGTGAGAGATGGAGAGGATTAAGAAGAGGTAGGGGTAGGCTTAGGTTTGAGTTAGGGTTTAGCTATGTAGAGAGAGGGGGAAGTGACTCATGGGCACATGTATGCACACATGCACGTGTAGATGATGGACAAGATGGAAGGGATAGGTGTAGGAGGTAGGGTTTTGAGAAGAGATGAATCACCAAAGAAGTTTGCATTAAGAAAAAGGAAGAACCCAAAAGGACCAAAAATAGAGCGAGAGGTGGAAGGGAAAGTGATCTTGCATGTCCCATGCATGTGTAATAAATGTCATCTTTATTCTTGTAAAAACATTAACAAAGTCCCATGACATTTATTCATATGCATTCCCTAATATGGAGTAAGGTCAAGCAAAAAGGAATCAAAAGTAGGTCCCATGTGGAGTAGATGAAGATGATCATATTTGAACATAATTGGGACTTGCTAGTGTGTATATTCCACTAGATGTTTAATAGTCTCAAAAAATATTCCAACATGAGCATACATTCATACTAATCCATATGGAAACTAGGAAAAAGGGGTCCCACTCACAAAGCATGCAAAGGTGGCTCCAGATATTAATAATGTAGAAACAACATGATGCTAGTGTGAGGGCATGTGGAAAGTAGAAGTGGATCCATCCCAACCCACATGAGCTAGATTTAAATGCAAAAGGAAAGGTAAAGCTCATGGATAATTAGGATGGTGAAATTATAAGGTGGTGACAAAGAAAAGGTGGTGGAGTGGAATAAAAGATATGCCCCCAACTCAATTTGGGCATCAAGCATTTATCAAGAACCAAATACAATATATCAAGAGCCAAATACAATTACTAATGCATATGAGAGAAGAACCAATTGAAAGGGTTTTATATGATGCTCAAATGCAAGGTGGCATGATGACATGAGCATGACATAATTATGATGTAACAATTATAAGTAGGAAGTAGCCATTATATTACTAGACCATGTAGCATTACATATGTTATACAGATGGGATGCTACAACTCTCCCCCACTAAACAGGAATCTCGCCCCGAGATTCTAGGAAGAAGAAGAAGACACGAAGAGGGTAGGATACTTGGCACGGAGCTCATCCTCGCGTTCCCAAGTGGCTTCATCAACGGAATGGTGCGACCACTGCACCTTGCAGAACTTGATGGACTTGTTGCGAGTCCTTCTTTCTGCGACTTCTAGAATTTTTATGGGGTGTTCTTGATAAGAAAGATCTTCTTGGAGATTGATGAGTTCATGGTCCACGGTCCTGCCGGGATCCTTGAAGCACTTCTTGAGTTGAGAGATATGGAAAACATCATGGACCTGGAGTTTTTCAGGGAGCTCAAGAGCATAAGCAACTTCTCCTCTTCTTCCACGAATTTTGAAAGGACCGATGTATCTAGGAGCCAGCTTCCCTTTGATACCAAACCGGTGCGTGCCTCTCATGGGAGTGACACGAAGGTAAACGAGATCACCCGGCGCATACTCCATGTCCGTGTGCTTTCTATCATAATTGCTCTTCTGGCGACTTTGAGAAATCTTCAGGTTTTCAAGAATGATGTGAACCTTCTCCTCCGCTTGAGTTACAATGTCGGGGCCAAACAATGTTCTTTCCCCTGCGCCCGACCAACCAATCGGAGTTCTGCATTTGCGACCATAGAGAACCTCAAATCGTGACATCTTTAGACTTTTCTGGAAGCTGTTGTTGTAAGAGAATTCAGCATAAGGAAGGCATTCTTCCCACTTCATGCCGAAAGAGATAACACAAGCACGGAGCATATCTTCTAGAATCTGATTGATCCTTTCAACTTGTCCTTGCGACTGAGGGTGGTAAGCTGTGCTGAAGTTCAATTTTGTTCCCAAAGCATTTTGGAAACTTCCCCAGAACTTGGAAGTGAAGATGCTTCCACGGTCTGAACTGATCTCGAGAGGAACCCCATACAAAGAGACAATTCTGTTGATATAGAGCTCAGCCAACTGAATTGCAGAAATTGTTTCCTTGACGGGAAAGAAGTGAGCCACTTTAGAAAGCCTATCGATGACAACAAAGATTGCATTGTTGCCCTTTTGCGACCTTGGAAAACTAGTTATGAAGTCCATCTCTACTTTCTCCCATTTCCATTCCAGAGGCTTCAATGGTTGTAGAAGACCGGAAGGTTTCTGATGGACAGCTTTAACTCTGCGGCAGACATCACACTCCGAGACATACTTGGCACAATATTGTTTCAACCCAGGCCACCAATACTGTGTTTTCAAGTCCATGTACATCTTAGTGCTGCCAGGGTGGATAGAAAGCACAGAATCATGCGCCTCCTTGAGAACTTGCTCTCTTAAACCCGGGTAGTTCGGAACAAACATCCGGTGTTCAAAGAAAAGAGTGCCTTGGTCGTCAACGTGGAAAAACTCATACTTCGGAAGCTGAATGTTGGAGATGATCTTTTTAGTGCAAGGATCACCTAGTTGAATGGAGCAAACTTTTTCTTCCAAGAGTGGGGTTGCCAGAAGATTCAGAAGATACCCTTGATCCACAATTTCAAGGTTGATCTTGCGGAATTCCTCGCACAAGAGAGGCTGTTGTTCTTCCACCATGAGATTGTTGACATAAGCTTTTCGGCTGAGAGCATCGGCCATGACATTAGCTTTTCCCGGAGTGTAGTTGATGGTCAAATCGAAATCAATAATTGCTTCAATCCACCTCCTCTGACGAAGGTTGAGATCAGGCTGTGTGAAGATATACTTCAGACTCTTGCGATCAGAAAAGATCTCACAATGGTTGCCAAGCAAGTAATGCCTCCATACTTTCAAAGCAAAGACAACTGCTGCGAGCTCGAGGTCATGTGTAGGATAGTTGATCTCATGCGTCTTCAACTGTCGAGAGGCATAAGCAACAACTTGTTTTTCTTGCATAAGGACCGCACCCAATCCTTGCAAGGAGGCGTCACAAAATATCTGGAAAGGCTTTGATGTATCTGGAGGAATCAAGACTGGTGTGGAAGTGAGCTTCTCTTTGAGTGTTTCAAAGCTTGCTTGACATGCAGGAGTCCAAAGATATTTCTTGCCTTTCTTGAGGAGATCGGTAAGAGGCTTCGCAATCTTCGAGAAGTTATTATGCATGTGGCTCATGATAATTATTTTATGCATGTGGCTCATGATAAGAATGTTTTATGTGATAGTTATATTGTTAATTTTATTCATGATGCTACTGAAAGTTATTATGAGGGAGGGAAACATGGTTTTATGCATCACAGCAATATTAGGTTTCCCCTCTTTATGTTGAAAATTTTGAAGTTGCGCTTGTTTTGTTTTCCTATACTTGTTGCTTTGTGCTTTCATGACTTGTTTCTTTACAAGATTATTTTTCATAGGAAGTGGGTTAGACTTAAATGTGTTTTATATTTTCTTCTTGATGCTCTCTTTTACTCTAAATTCATATTTCTTATGTGAGCATCATTGAAATTATCATGCCTATCTTAATGGCTATAAAGAAAGAGCTTTTGGGAGACAACCCATTATATTTTTACTTTCAGTTTATTTTTGTTTTGTTGAGTCTTGGAAGTTATTGCCTCAGTAATAACCTCTCCTTATTATTTTTGTGTGGTTTTTGTACCAAGAGTAACCTCTAATGAGAGAGAAGTAATGCTTGGGAAAGTTGCTATCCCGAAACAGATTTTTGTGCTTCGCTGTAAAAATTAGTGAAAAATGTCTGTATGTCGGATTGAGCTGTAATTTTTTGTGCTTCTGCCCCAGGTTGTTATCTAACTTTCGTTAGTTCAACACTTTTCGATTTGAGGAATAGAAGGTCTTCAGAAAAATTAGTTTTCACCTGCTGGTCTGTTTTGACAGATTTCTGCTATTATTTGCATTTGCTTCCTAAATCTCTTTCTCTTTGAGTTCTTGCCAATTTCTTGAAATTTTTAAAGGAAGTGATATAGTAGCTTTTGTTTTAATGGAAGTTTTACTTCTGTTGAAACTAAACCAAAAGACTTATTATCTTGAGTGCACTAATGTTGCTAATGAAGATTGTGTGAAGTTTTGTATGAAGGAAATATTTGAGTGTAGGGAAAAGAAATGTGATGAGATGAAGTATGGACAAAAGCTCAAGATTGGGGATGCCACCCCGTGTCACCCCAAGAAATATCCAAGAAGTACAAGCGTCAAAGCTTGGGAATGCCCAAGGCATCCCCTTCTTTATCAATAAAAATCTCATGTTTCTTCCAAACAGTTCATTTTTATTGTTTCATGCATAATTGTGTTGTTCTTGGAGCGTCTTTGTTTTTTTTTAGTTTTATTTTGCTTTGTTTGCTGCAATACGTTGGTTGGATCCCAACACTTCTTTTGGAGAGACACACCCCGTTATTCATTGCCTAGAACACTCTAGTTTTCACTCTTATTGCTCTTTGAGTGTTCTCTTTTGCTAGCACTGTGTTTAGCCTTAGTTTTCTTGTGCTTTCATCTTAAAATTTTTAGTTATTCTTTTTGGGTTTGTGAGACAAGCTCACTGATCTTCATTTATTATTATATTTGTGAGTTCTTTCAAATAAGTCGATTGGTGTTGGAAAAGAGTAGGAAAAGTTCATGCTTAAGTGGTAAAAAGGAGCTTGTTTTCGACTGTGACCTATGCTTTGTCATGTCATGCTTGATATTGTTTTGGCTTTATTGTCATTGTATTGGGAACGGCAGTACCTGAGGAGGTTAGATAGAGGTGTGGGGACTAGCAGGGAAGCTATCGACGGTGTCCGCAGGCGGGATTGGATACAAGCGAGCGTAGCGGGACGCAAGAAGTACCCAGGTTCGGGGCCCTCGTGATGAGGTAAAGCCCCTACTCCTGCCGAATCTGACTATGTGGAATACACGAACTACAAGTGCTCCTTGAGCTATATGTGCTAGCTACTGCCTTAAATGATGTATGACCAACCCCTTCTACTGAGGCCTTGCCTCTCCTTATATAGGCAGAGAGGCAACGGTCTCACTGGCTAGTCCGACTGGCGGGCCCCACAGGCGGGTCCCAGCCGGCTAGTCATCTACAGTATCCAGTATGGTATGTCTTATCGGAGTACGAGCGGTATGGCTGTCGTAGGCATAGTGGACGCCGTGCGAACCCGTCGTCAGCACATGCCACTGTTCCTGCGTCACCCTCGCAAAGTCTTCGGTATGGCCGGGTGGTTGCCAGTCTTGTCATCGTACAGGGCGTACCGTGCACTGATACGCACGTCGTCCTGTCTCACTGATTGGGTCCGGCTACGTCGCCGTATCCGGATGTCTCTTGCTGATCCGGCTACCGGGGGATAGCTGGCCTGTCTTACCCTGTCTGGCTGCATCTGGCCAGCCGGACGTGATCCGACTGCCTGGTTTCTTGTCCGGTTTGGGTACACTAGCCCCCGAGCGCCTGTGGATTCCGCCCTTAGGCGGAATGTGCGCGCGCTCCTTCTTGTTTTTGAATTTGTATCCGGCTGAGCTTGGCGGTTGCGCTACCCGTGACGTCAGTGCTGACGCCGGCCACGCGTGCACGCGCCATCATTGCTCTGCGGCGGGCAGCGTAACGTGCCGTCGCACGTCGCCTCGGGAAACCGCTGTCCGGCGCTTCGGTTCCTACTCCGGGATCTTCTGCGCATCCTGCTTCGGCACACCGGATCCTGGGCGGCGGTTGGGGTGTGGGTTGCCTGGATGCGCGCCACGTGGCCCCGTCGATGGTTGCCCTTCCGGCCCTTTAAAGGGACGCCGCGGGGGAGGCAGTTCCTTTCCTTCGCCCCCCCGCTGCAGTCTCCTCCTCCCCCGCGTGCTCCTGCTCCTGCGCCCTTGCCTTCTGTGCCGTAGCCCACTGCGCCGCCCGCTCGTCATCGTCGTTGCTACGGGCCACCACCAGTCTTCCGTCGTCGCTCCCCCCAGTCAGCCGGAGATGGCCACCGACCGCGGTGCTTGGTGCGGCTCCTCCGTCACGAAGGACCACATCGCGAAGTACCGCGCCACCCGCGTTCTTCCGCCGGTAGAGGAGGTGGCGGTGCGGTTGGCGCCGACTGGGGAGGTGTCGCCGCACCCGGCGGAGGGGGAGCGCGTCATCTTCCTCTCTCATCTGGCACGCGGGTTCGCCCTTCCGGTGAATCCCTTCCTCTTGACGTTTCTCGCCTTCTTCGACCTCCGTCTTCACCACCTCGGCGCCAACGCCATCGGGACGCTGGCGCACTTCATGGCGTTCCGCAAGAGCTATCTCGGGATCCAGCCGGATCTCGGGCTCTTTTGCCGGCTCTTCCGAGTCCGGCCGCAGGTGCAGTACACGAAGGGGCCGCTAGTCGTCTGCGGCGGCGCCTCCATCTACTCCCGCTCCCAATCCGGCTACCCCAAGTTCTTGCTTCAGGACACGGTATAGCTGTGGCAGCAGTCGTACTTCTATGTCAAGAACGTCACCAACGTCGACCGGATAAATCTTCCGGCCTTCCAGGATGTCGAGTCCAGCCGGCATAACTGGGACTCGAAGTTCCACAGCGACAAGGCGGAGACAAACGCGATGCTGCAGCGCATGCGCTCCCTCGTCACCTGCCGGCTAACCGGCCTGGACATCACTCTTAGCTGGATGTCCCGGCTGATGATGCCGACGCAGCAGTGGGCCCACAAGATGTGCTATTACTCCGGGCGGCTGGACCCGACCCGGCTGTCGCGCCGCGATCCCCGCTACCACAACTTGAAGGACTGGTTGTGGACGATCAGCAAGGAGCGGCTGCCAGAGAACTGGAAGTTCAGTCTGGTCCCCTACAGCCGGGAGAACCGCGTGCCCCGGGTAAGTTGCTGTAGCCGGAAACTTTATTTGCTCTTTATGTGTTGTTTTCCTATTCTGTCTGACTGACTTCTTGTATTCGGCAGATCTTCGATTGCATCCTTCGCGAGGAGGGCGAGGCTCCCCTCGAGGTATTCACGCCTGACTTGCCCGAGCCGCGCGCTCGGCGGTCCAGCGAGGAATCGGACGGAGACGGCGGTGCCTTCCCCAGCCGGAATGACGAGCCGGCTGCCGACCCGCACGCGGAGGTGCACGAGGAGGAAGAGGCCACGCCGACCGTGGACCCGGCGACACGCTCCGCGACGGACGGCGAGGCAGGCGGGAGCGGCTCCAATCGTTCTGGCTCCCGCTGGCCTGCGACGCAGGAGCCGACTCCCAAGAGGAGCCGTTCCAGCGCCCTGCCGCCTTGGTCAGAAGAAGGGGCCGCCCCTAGTTGTGTCGGGGTACGTTCCTTCTCCCCCTTTTTCTTTCGGCGCTTTCTGTCTGCCTGCCCTTTTTCTTCTTTTTCTGACTTTGGTTTATTTTGCCTTTGCCTTCTCCTCCTTCTCTTTAGCATGCTGGTCTCTTTCGGAGCTGCGAGCCCGGCACGAGCATCGACCGGGTCGCCGCTCCATGCCCCGACTGTGCCAACCAGCGCCCCTCCTTCTTCTGAGGCGCAGCCCTCGCCTCCCCCTCGAGCTGAGACGACCGCCCCCGCCCAGCCAGAAGGTCCTCAGCCGGAAGCGGAGCCCTCCCAGCCGGAAGGCTCCTCCGCAGGCGCGCGGAGGGCTGCCGGCAAGGAGCTCGTCATTGTTGGCGATGACAACTCCAACGAGGAGCCTAGGGAGGAGTGGCGAACAGCGGTGGTCGCGGCGAAGGAGTCCTTGGCCGTGGACGACGATGCTTCCTCTGCCGCCTCGCTGTCGGACCTTGCCACCACGCTCGAGCTGGCGGTGAAGGAGATCCGGCTGCTGGAGGCCGCAGCCGGCGGGAACCGGACATTGGAGCAGAAGCTTGCTACCGCCAACGGGACTTCCTAGAGTAAGTTCGCTTCACCCGGCTTGCTTTTTTTTGTACTGATAGCCGGTTTTGTTGCAGCCATCCTCGTGTGCGCTCAGCGCGAGATCGATCGCTTGAAGAAAGCGAACGACCGGCTGAGCAAGTCCAATTCCACTCCGCGGCTGGAGAACAAGGATTGGCACGCGAGGGTAGACGGTCTGGAGGCCACCATTAAGGAGCGCGACGCCTCGCTCGCTAGCCGGGCTGAAGCCTTCACCCTTCTCGAGGCCTAGAACAAGGACCAAGAGAAGGAGATCAAACGGCTAGCGATCAAGGAGAAGGCGCTGGTGGAGGAGCTGATGCAGGTCGGCCACACTGCCAAGGGTGAGTTCCTTTTCCCGTCTTCCTTTCTTTCCGGATCCGGTAGCCGGATCTGACCCTTTTTTCTGACAGCCTTTTACCCCGGCATAGACCTGCTGGCCTATAACCGGCTGCAGGAGAACTGGCCGGGAGCGCAGCCGACGGCCCAGGAGCTCATCGTCCTTCTTGGCGAGCAAGCTGCCAAGCTTCGTCAGGCGGCGCGGGACATCTTCTCCTTCATGTGGCCGGAGGCTCCGGTTCTGGAGACGATGGCGCAGCTGGCTGCGAAGGTGGGAGAGGTGCCGACTGTGGTGGACCGCCTGCGGGAGTTGGCGGCGCGGGCCGGAGCGGAGATGGCTCTGGCCCTCATGCTCTCCTGGTACAAGGACGCCCGCGTCGAGAAGATCGACGGTGGCTTCCGTGCCGTAGCCGATCTTGCCGCCATCCGCCAAGCCCATCCAGAGCTCCGCGGATCCGCCATCAAGATTGCCGACTACGTGGATCCTGACGAGGTGCTCACCGACTCGGAGTCCGTCGGCACTCCTGACGTGGAGGGCCCGATGCTGCCGCCCGCAGGCACTGGAACCGGATCAAGCTCCACGCCTCCTCCTCTGCCCGAAGCTTCCGTCGGCCAAGATCTTCCTCACGGCAAGGGTCCTGCCGTCTAGTTATTGCCCCGGGATGCCGGGTGTATTTGGCTTGTCTTAGATATCCATGAACCTTGTCTGTCTGTACCGGCTATCTTTGACGCCGGGTAACTTATGGGAGCTTCGTCTCCCTTTTGTTTGTTAACGTTGAAATTCTTGAGTCTCCCTTAACTTGTGTGTTGAGTTTCCTTTTGATATTTTGCCGGCTTCCTCCACCCGGCTAACCTCGTCCGGCTACACACTCTTAGCCGAACGAACTACACCTCCAGTGGGGGCGCGCTAGCGCACCCACTGGGTGTAGCCCCCGAGATTCGGAGTAGCTGGCGTAGCCAGGTGCTTCGAATCTTCCTTATTTCTCCTAAGTCTTCTAACTTTATCTGACTGGCCTCGTCCCAGTCGGCTGCTTTCGTCGGCTGAACGCCTTCAGCCGGGGGAACTAACATTCCAGTGGGGGCACGCGAGCGCACCCACTGGGTGTAGCCCCGAGATTCGGAGTAGCTGGCGTAGCCAGGTGCTTCGAATCTTCCTTGTCTTCTCTTGCTCCAGCCCTTGCCCTCACCTGGGCTCCGAACGGCCGGCTAAACGCCTTTAGCCGGTCGGGAACTACAAGATTCCACTAGGGGCACGCGAGCGCACCCAGTGGGTGTAGCCCCCAAGATTTGGAGCGCTTGATGAAGGCAAGGACCTCAAATCTTCTTTCCTTCTCCTAAATTCTGACTCGAGGTAGTCGGACAAGAATGTACATACGCATACACACATGTCCACATAGGTTAGTAGGTTAGTTTGCCAAATTGTAGCCGGAAAACGGCTTGTTTTTTTGAAAACTGGCTTGTCCCTTTCTAGACACTTAGTCGCTTTCCCGTGCGCTCTGCTGTTTTCGCTGCATCCTTGCCGGGCAGCTGGGTTGCGGTCTGCAGCCGGAATCGAAGGGAGCTACAGTACATTGCACACGGTACTAATGGCTTAGCAGCTGGATTGGTTCGAATCAGTCGCAGGGCCGGGACGCCCGGTCTACTGCGTCTCCTCCCTGTTTTTCGTGTGGGATGCCTCAGGCTTTTGCTCTTGCTAGCCGGACAGCCGGGTTGCGGTCTGTAGCTGAGACGAAGAGTGGCCTGACATCGTCACACACTACTCAGCCGGTTTGTTGACTTAGCAGGCCGGGCCAGCCGGCGAGCCCCTAGGTAGGGGTTGCCGGAGCCGGAAAATTTGAACCAGAAAACAGGTGCACACACATTTCTAGTAAGGAGCCCTCGAGATTCTCATGGGGGTCTGCATTTTCATTCATGGGGTTTTTGGGATACATACACTGCCTGGCGATTAGGTGTAAAACGGGCGTAGCAGGGCCGCGTTCCAGGGACGCTCGGTCTCCTCGTCTGATTTGTCCATCTTGTTCTTGCGCGGCTGCTGCGCGTCGATGAGGTAGTAGGAGTCATTCGGCAGCGCCCGGCTGATGATGAAGGGGCCCTCCCAGGGTGGTGATAGCTTGTGCATGCCCTTCGTGTCTTGCACCAGCCGGAGAACCAGGTCGCCCTTGCGGAATGCGACTAGGCGGATCCGGCTTGAATGGTAGTGACGTAGTCGCTGCTGGTACAGGGCTAATCTGGACAGGGCCAGCTCGCGGGCCTCCTCCAGGAGGTCCACTCCGTCCTCCCACGCCTCCCTGCTGGCCTTTTCGTCGTACAGGAGCTTGCGAGGGGAGTCGAACTCGATGTCGACGGAGAGGATGGCTTCCGATCCGTAGACCAGGAAGAATGGCGTGTAGCCGGTTGACCTATTCGGCGTGGTGCGGAGGCTCCACAGCACAGCCGGAAGTTCTTCGATCCAACATCCGGGTGACCGCTCTAACGGCTCGATGAGGCGTGGCTTGATACCGGCTAGCACCAAGCCGTTTGCTCTTTCGACTTGCCCGTTGGATTGCAGGTGCGCGACGGAGGCAAGGTCCAGTCAGATGCCCTTGTTGCTGCAAAACCGAGCGAAGGCCCCCTTGGCGATGTTCGTGCCGTTGTCGGTGATGATGCTGTTGGGGTAGCCGAAGCGGTTGATGATGTCGGTGAAGAAGGTAACAACCGTCGCCCCATCCAGCTTCCGGATAGGCTTTGCCTCGATCCACTTTGTGAACTTGTCCACCGCTACCAGTAGGTGGGTCATGAACGCGCGTTCTCGCTTGAAAGGACCGACCATGTCGAGGCCCCAAACTGCGAAGGGCCAGGTGATCTGTATGGTCTTGAGTACCGAAGTTTGCATGTGCCTGAGCTACCCGAAGCGTTGGCACCCATTGCATGTGCGGACCAGCTGCTCAGTGTCCTCGAGGGCGGTGGGCCAATAGAAACCATGGCGGAATGCCTTGGCGACTATCGCCCTTGACGAAGCGTGGTGCCCGCACTCGCCCTGGTGGATATCTTTGAGTAGCCGGTAGCCCGTGTCCACATCAACACATCTTTGGAAGATACCGGAGACGCTGCGCTTGTACAACTCGCCGTTTATGCTGGTGTACATGTGCGCGCGGCGCCAGATTTGCCTCGCCTCCACCTCGTCGTCCGGGAGTTCTCCATTGGCGATGTAGCTCATGAAGGGTTGTGCGCAGGATGGCACTTCCCGAATGATGAGGACGCTCCTGTCTTCCGGCTGACGGATGTCGGGGGGTCGTCCGGGTGGCGTACCCGGGACGGCAGCCCCCGAGCCACTAGGCGAGCCGGCAGCCCCTGGGTCTTGCGAGCCAAAAGGCACTGCCTGGCCGGAATTGGTGCGGGTCTTCTTCTTCGGTGGTTCTGCCGGCTCCGCTTCTGCCGTTCCGTCAGCCGGAACGCTTCCTGCCCAGATGGTGGAGTCTGATTCTGGTGACGAGTTGATGGATGGCTTGCGCAGGTGCTCCAAGGAGACCCCTGGTGGGATAGCCTGCCTGGTGGATCCGATCTTGGAGAGTGCATCGGCTGCCTCATTGTTGATGCGGGGGACGTGGTGAAATTCGCACCCGTCGAAGGAGGCGCTGAGCTTCTGGATGTGGAATCGGTAGAGAGCCATGTTTGCATGTCTGGCGTCCCATTCTCCGGACACCTACTGCACCACCAAGTCCGAATCATCGAAGCACATGATCCGATTGACACCGATCTCCTTGGCCAGCCGGACCCCGTGCGCCAGTGCCTCGTATTCGGCTACATTGTTGGAGGCCTTGAAGTGGATCTGTAGCACATACTCTAGCCGGTCTCCTTTGGGCGAGGTGAGCACGATGCCGGCTCCCAAGCCCCCGAGCATCTTCGACCCGTCAAAGTGCATCCGCCAGTGGTCCGAATTCGGAACCGGTGGGAGATACTGGGTCTCGGCCCAGTCGATGAGGAAGTCCGCCAACGCCTGCGACTTGATCGTGAGCCGGGGCTCGTACTGGATGGAGTAGGCGGCAAGCTCGATGGCCCACTTGGTGACTCGGCCGGTGGTGTCCTTGTTGGGGATGATTTCCGAAAGGGGTGCAATGCACACAACCTTAATCGGGTGCTCCTGGAAGTAGTGATTGAGCTTCTTGCATGCCAGGTACACGCCGTAGCACATCTTCTGGTAGTGGGGGTAGTTCTGCTTGGGGAGGGAGAGAACCTCGCTGAGGTAGTAGACGGGTCTCTGAACCGGCTGAGCCTTACCTTCCTCGGGGTGCTCCACCACCAGTACGACCCTGACGACCCGGCTAATGACTGCTATATAGAGCAACATCGGCTCCTTGCTAGCCGGCGTGGCTAGAACCAGTGCTGTGGATAGCATGCGCTTGAGGTCGTGGAACACGGTGTCGGCTTGCGAAGTCTAGGAGAACTTGTCCGTCTTCTTCATCAGCTAGTACAACGGGAGTGCCTTCTCCCCTAGCCGGCTGACGAAGCGACTGAGGGAAGCCAGGCATCCGGTGAACTTCTGGACCCCAAGCAGGTTCCTGGGCGGCTGCATCCTCTCGATGGCCACGATCTTCTCCGGATTCGCCTCGATACCTCGTTGTGATACGAGGAAACCGAGGAGCTGGTCGGACGGCACCCCGAAGACGCACTTTTCCACGTTCAGCTTCATCCGGTACTGGCGGAGGTTGCCGAATGTTTATCCCAGATCCTCGAGGAGGGTGCGCTTCTCCTTGGTCTTGATGACAACGTCATCCACGTAAGCGTGCACGTTTCGGCCTATCTGCGAGTGCAAGCATTTCTCCATACATCGCTGATAGGTGGCGCCTGCGTTCTTTAGGCCGAAAGGCATGGTTATATAGCAGAAAGCCCCGTAGGGGGTGATAAATGATGTCTTAATCTGATTAGCCGGGTTTAGCCGGATCTGATTGTACCCGGAATAGCAATCTAGAAAATACAACAAATCACAGCCGGCCATGGAATCGATGACTTGATCGATACAGCGTAAGATGAAGGGGTCTTTCGGGCACGCCTTGTTCAGGCTGGTGTAGTCGATACACATGCGCCAAGTCTTGTTCTTTTTCAGCACCAAGACTGGGTTCACCAACCGGTCCGGGTGGGACACTTCCATGATGAACCCGGCTGCAAGGAGCGGATGATCTCGTCACCGATTATCTTTCTCTTCTCCTCTGCGAACCAGCGCAGAGGTTGCTTGACCGGCTTGGCATCTGGACGCACATGAAGTGAGTGCTCGGCGAACTCCCTCGGCACACCCGACATGTCCTTGGGGGACCATGCGAAGATGTCCCGATTCTCACGGAGGAAGTCGACGAGCACGCCTTCCTATTTGCTGTCCAGGCCGGCACCAATGGTGACGAACTTAGTCGGGTCGGAGGGGTCGAGCAGGATCCTCTTCGTCTCCTTCGCCGGCGGGAAAGCTCCTTCTCCAGCCGGTTTGCTGCTAGCCAAAATGTCCTGCTAGGCCATGGTCACATTGCGCATGATCGCGCGCTTTTCTTCGGCTATGATGAGGGCCTCTGCCAGTTTGGAACCGGCTGAGGCGCACTCCATCGACCGCCTGAAGCAGCCGGCGACGGTGATCACGCCGTGGGTCCCGGCATCTTTGTCTTGAGGTAGGCGTAGTGGGGGATGGCCATGAACTTGGCGAGGGCAGGGCGCCCGAGGAGAGCATGGTAGGAGCTCGTCAAATTTACCACCTCGAACCAGATTGGTTCGCTGCGGAAGTTCTCCTTGGTCCCGAAGATGACATCCAGCTGGATTTTCCCCAGCGGGGCGTAGGCTGGCCCCGGCAGTATGCCGTGGAACGTCGTGGTAGTCGGGCGCAGGTCGCTTTCGTGAATGCCCAGCTTCTCCAGCGAGGACTGGTAGAGGAGGTTGAGGCTGCTGCCTCCGTCGATGAGGACGTGCGAGAATCGACAGGTGCGCGCGTTAGAGACGATGAGAGGGTCGAGCACCATGGCGTAGCCCCCAGGAGTCGGCAGATGCTCAGGCTAATCCGCCCGGCTCCAGGTGATGGGGGTTTCCGACCAGTTCAGGTACTGGGGGACCGGAGAGACGATGGCATTGACCTCCTTGGAGCGTCGCCTGCGGCTGTGCTTGTCGTCCTGCTCCGTCTCGAAGATGTGGTAGGCGGCGTGCGGCTAGGGGTAGCCGTCGTTGTTGTTGCCACCATTACTGCCGTTACCATCATTACCGGCTTCCCTAGCCAGTGGTGGAGGTCCACCCGATGGGGGAGGGGGAAGACGAGGCTGGTTGCCCTGGTCCTTTAGCTGGCGGGTCCAGCTACAGTTGCGGGTGGTGTGCGTAGCCGGTTTGAAGGGACCGCTATGCCACTTGCACGGGCCGTCAAACATCTGGTCGAAGGTGAGCCGTGGCTTCTGCCTTCTTGCCTCATTAGCCGGTGCGTCGGGCGCACCCTCCACAACATTGACCTGCCGCGCGTGGTAGCGAGGCTTCTGCTATCCAGCCTGGCGGTCCCCATGGAACCGGTTGTCGTTGCCATGGCGTCTGGAGGATCTGGCTTCTCCTGCCGGGTTGCTTGGTCGGTTGCGAGCCGGCTCCGTGGGAGTCGGACGCCCGTCCGCGTTTACCCAGAGGGGCTTCTTCATGGCGGCATCCGCCGTGGCGTACTGGTCCGCAACCGTCATGAGCTCTGCCATGGTTTTCGGCTCGTCACACAGTAGCCGGTGGCGAAGCATGGTGCCCTCTCGGCAACCCTCGATGAAGAAACTGATGGCTTGGCTCTCCAGGATGCCCTCACAAGTGTTGCGCAGCTCCGTCCACTTGGCGAGGTACTCGCGGTCGGTCTCGCGGTCACCCTGGACGCACAAGGCCAGGTCGCGCGGGCACCCTGGGCGCTTGTATGTGCTGTTGAAGTTGCGGACGAACACTTTCTCGAAGTCAGGCCAGCGTTGATGCTGTTGGGCACAAGGCTATTGAGCCATGTCCTTGCCGACCCGGTTAGCATGAGGGGGACGTAGAGCACGGCTGTGCGCTTGTTCCCGTGGGCAATACCGACTGCCGTAGCATAGTCGGTTAACCAGTCTTCCGGCTTCATGCTTCTGTCGTACTTGGGGGTGTCCCTGGGCAGGGAGAATTTATCCGGAAACGGTTTGTTCCGGATGTGGGGTCTGAAACAAACCGGCCCGGTCGAATCTTCCTCCTCCATGACGCGCGCTTGAGCGAGGAGCTCGATGCGGTCGCGGGCATCCGGACAATCCGGGTTGGGCGCTCCCACCCGGCCCGAGAGACAGGAACCGGCTGGTCTGGGCGCTCCAGCTGGCGGAGGGGGAGGTGGCGGGTTGCTGTTCACCGTCTGCTCCTGGCGCGGCTGGCCCATGTTGCCAGAGCTGTGACGCCTACTGCGGGCCCTGGGCAGCTGAGGGGAGGATGCCTGCTAGGTGTCGCGCAGCGCGCCCCTGCTGTTGGCAGGTAGCTTGCTCCCCCTGAAATAGCTAAGGTCTTCCTGCATCTGCCGGTTGGCACCGGCCTGCTCGTCCGCGACGCGGAGGAGCTCCTGCACGCGAGCGTACTGGCAGGCTCGCTCCTCGCCCTCCAGGCTGGGTAGTTCCTCTGTCGCGGCTCGTGCCGCGCGCAGGTTCTTGATGGGCGTGCTGTAGGTGGTCCGTGTGAGGGCAGGCGCGGGATCCGGTTCCCCGTCCTTTTCCATCCTACCGCCCAGCTCGCCGCTCCGACGCCGTACCTAGCCGCGCCAGCTCGGCTCCGTGGTAGCCGGAGTAAGGCCATGCACGCGGTCATACTCGCGCCGGGTGATCTCGAGTTGCTTGCGGGCTGCCGCCAGCTCCATGGCCTCCTAGAGGAGGATCTGTCTCTCCATGGTGAAGTTGGCCTCCGCTTCCTCCGGGTTATCCCCGAGGTTAACCGGCATTAGGAGCCGATCAATGGCATCCTCCACCGGGTTCCGAGGCTGTGGGGGAGCGGAAGTTTCGACCTCGTCCACGCCTCGCTCCCGCGGCTGGCGGGGATGGGAGCTGGAACTGGCCATCATGACCTCCACGCCGCGGGATGCGACGGAGGCGCTGCCGCCTAAGCGTGGCAGCTCCGCGATAGAGACGATTTCCCTAGGGAAACGCTCCGAGACGGTGGCGACGTAGACGGGGAGATCGCCGAATAGCAGGACTATGTCGTTCGCCGGGAAGGAGGTTCCGGCGAAACAGGAGGCGTTGTCGATGACGCAGTCGAACTTGCCAAGCGTGAGCGCCAGCCCGGAGGCCACGCACTCACCGGCTGAAGTGCGGGGTCCCGTGCGGAACGTGACTCCGGTCGAAGCCATCTCGCCCCACGGTGGGCGCCAACTGTCGTTGTATTGGGAACGACAGTACCTGAGGAGGTTAGATAGAGGTGTGGGGACTAGCAGGGAAGCTATCGACGGCGTCCGCAGGCGGGATTGGATACAAGCGAGCGTAGCGGGACGCAAGAAGTACCTAGGTTCGGGGCCCTCGTGATGAGGTAAAGCCCCTACTCCTGCCGAATCTGACTATGTGGAATACACGAACTACAAGTGCTCCTTGAGCTATATGTGCTAGCTACTGCCTTAAATGATGTATGACCAACCCCTTCTACTGAGGCCTTGCCTCTCCTTATATAGGCAGAGAGGCAACGGTCTCACTGGCTAGTCCGACTGGTGGGCCCCACAGGCGGGTCCCAGCCGGCTAGTCATCTACAGTATCCAGTATGGTATGTCTTATCAGAGTACGAGCGGTATGGCTATCATAGGCACAGTGGACGCCGTGCGAACCCGTCGTCAGCACAGGCCACTGTTCCTGCGTCACCCTCGCAAAGTCTTCGGTATGGCCGGGTGGTTGCCAGTCTTGTCATCGTACAGGGCGTACCGTGCACTGATACGCATGTCGTCCTGTCTCACTGATTGGGTCCGGCTATGTCGCCGTATCCGGCTGTCTCTTGCTAATCCGGCTACCGGGTGATAGCCGGCCTGTCTTACCCTCTCCGGCTGCATCTGGCCAGCCGGACGCGATCCGACTGCCTGGTTTCTTGTCCGGTTTGGGTACCTGGGGATCATCCCCCCGACATTTATGATTAGTGATTTTTTCTATAGCATGACTTGTTACAAATAATTGAGATTGCTTAATGTGCCTTAAAAGAATCACGCGATGTTTTAGCATATTAAAGCATAGTATTGTGGCATTCTCCTTTAATGCTTTATTTGGGTTGACTTGGCGCATGCTCACACCATGTTAAGACTATACCAAGTCACCATAGCCTATATGATCATTTAGTTTTCGACTTGTAATATCACTTCATGCGTTAATTAATGATGTTTTGTCGCTTTGCATGATTATGGCCATTATTGCTCTCTTAGTTCGTCGCTCCCAGTCTTTTGCTAGCCTCCGTACCAAGTATGAGTTCCACTCATCCTTCCAACTCCAAATAAAACCAAGTTATTCCAAAGATTCCACCATACCTACGTATTAGCATTTGCTATTCCAAGTATACTCATGTTTTTATCTACCTTCCGAATTAAACTTGTTATGTGAAAATTGGTGATTAAAGATCTCACGAACTTGATGGCACACTTTACTTTTCTTGCCCCTAATAAACTTGAACCATTGTGTCATCTATGTTGTATCTGCTTGCACTTATACGTTGGGGATTAGCAGAACCATGCTATCATGGGGAACACTTTCAACATTGCACTTGTACATTGTACCCATTTGATATCATGTTCTTTTGTTTATGGATGTCATCGGTGTGAAATGAAAGGGGAGCTTGTAAGTCCATGGAGTTATGTATATGTGTTAGAGAAACGCCTGGGCAGCTGGTCTAATCCATTCCTAATCATGGTGGAAACCTGCAGAGTAACCATAATGGGCAATCTATGAAGCATTCTTCTTATAAAAAAGAGATAGAGATTGAGAAAAAAAGAAAAAAAGAGATGAGAAAATAGGAAAGAGAGAAAAAAGCACCATTTTCCCATGGTAAATAAGAAGATTGCTGAGATGCTTATTGTCTGCTTTCCTTGTCATTTTGATATGGGGATTCTTCCGTATCATCGGGCAAGGGGTACCCCGTTGGCGGTTCTCTATGATACACATGTACTTACTATGACAAGAACTTACCGGTAACTAAAATTGAGTAGCATGAGGAGCGGCCCTCGTATTCAAGGGACATGAGATTGCCAACTTATGCTTTGTCAAGCATATACTCCATGGTTTGTTCACTTTAACCTTAATCACCTCAAGATGCTTATGATAGGGGCAATGAGAGCTGAAAGCTAATAAGTACCATAATTTTTGGAAGCTCTTTATGAGACTTGAATCCCTACTTCCTTCCATGAAGGCCTTTCTTTTACTTTTATGTTGAGTATAAATAATATCTTTATGCACCTATTAAGAGAGCATAGTGGCCATTCTTAGTTTAATGTGCATTGTCCCAAGACTTGTTGATTGATGCATAACTTTGATATTGCTTGCTCCTAAACTACTTGTATCTAGTCACCATTATGAACTTTGAAGGTGTCCTATGCATTTATGTTTTGCTACACTATGAGGGACAAGATGAATACCATTCTCATTATGTTTTCTATATGTGAAATAAACAAACGTCTTTCAATGCATTGTTACTCAAAAACATTTGTTTGTATCCTTTCATGTTGCAACATAGTTACTTTCTTTTATTATTAGAACTTCATCTTTCAGGCTCATGTTTAGAGTTCTTTGATCCCAGCTTTCAATGCTTGCTAATGGTTTGATCAAGATTGTGATGGTGCATGTCACCTAAAAATTATTCTTTCTTTCTATCACTTACCTACTCGAGGATGAGTAGGAGTTAAGCTTGGGGATATTGATACGTTGCAAACGTATCTATACTTTTTGATGTTCCATGCTTGTTTTATATCTACTTTCTTATGTTTTCTTCATAGTTTGAGATACTTTTATGCATTTTCTGGGACTAACCTATTAACAAGATGCCACAGTGCCAGTTGCCTGTTTTTTGCTGTTTTTGGTTTCAGAAAAGCTGGAAAAGAAATATTCTCGGAATTGGACCGGACAAAAGCCAAAGTCGATATTTTACCGAAAGACTCACGGAGCCAGAAGACGAGACGGAGAGGGGCTAGGGGCTGGCCACACCATAGGGTGGCGCAGGTCCCCCTTGGCCATGGCACCAGGAGGTGTGTGCCCCTGGTCCACTCTCTGACATCGCCCTTTCGCCTATAAGAAGCCTCCGATGCAGAAAACCTAAAGAATCCGGCAGAAAGCCACGAAAAGTTCCGCAGCGCCGCCGCCACTGATACGTTGCTAACGTATCCATAATTTTTGATGTTCCATGCTTGGTTTTATCTACTTTCTTATGTTTTGTTCCAACTTTGGAGTACTTTTCATACACTTTCTTGGACTAACCTATTAACAAGAGCCATAGTGCCAGCTACCTATTTTCTGCTGTTTTTGGTTCCAAGAAGTCAAAAAATGAATATTCTCCGAATTAGACGGGACAAAAGCCAAAGTCAGTTTTTCACCGAGGGACACAAGGAGACAGAATACGAGATGGAGAGGGGCCAGGGCGCCGCCACACCACCTGGCCACGCGGCCCAGCCTGGCCCGTGCCAGGGGGTGGTCTGGCCGCCCTAGGAACCCCCTCGGCCTCCCCTTCTGACTGTAAGATGCCTCCGATACAGAAACCCTAAGTACCCGATCAAAAATTCCACGAAAGAGTCTACAGCCGCCGTCATCTCCATCCCTAGATTGAGAGGGATCTGAAGCTCTTCCCGGCACCCTACCGAAGGGGAGAATTCACCCTCGAGGCCTTCTTCATCACCATGCAAGCCTCCGGTGTGATGCGTGAGTAGTTCATCCCTGGACTACGGGTCCATGTAGTAGCTAGATGGCTGGTTCTCCTTCTTTGTGCTATCATGTTTAGATCTTGTGAGCTCTGTTCATGATCAAGATCATCTATTTGTAATTCCTACATGTTGTGTTTGCGGGGATCCGACGGATATTGAGATGCTATTTCAGATTGATTATTGATTCTATCATGTCTTTGTTGTTTGTGATCTTGCATGCTTTCCGTTGTTAGTAGCTATCTTGGCCAAGTAGATATTAGCAACTCCAAGAGTTAGTATTTATGCTTGATAGTGGGTTCATGCCTCTAGTAATCTGGGAAAGTGACAGAAATCTCTAAGGTACTAGATGTGCTGTTGCTACTAGGGAGAAAACAACAATCCTTTGTTCATAGAACAATCATATTGTTTACTTTACATGCAATTCGTAATGCAATTATCTATTGCTTGCAACTTAATACTAGAGGTGGTTCGGATGATAACCTGAAGGTGGATTATTAGTCATAGATGCAGCTTGATGGCGGTCTATGTATAATGTTGTAATGCCCAATCAAGTCTCGAAGGAGTCAAGATGATTAGTATATGCATATTGCTTTCTCGATGTTTGTCAATTGCCCCGCTGTAGTTTGTTCACCCAACATGTTATCTATCTTAAGGAGAGCCACCACTAGTGAACTATGGACCCCGGTCCCTTCTTTTACAATCAATCTACAATCAATTGTTTACTAGTTTGTGTTTACTTTCTGCAAACTATTACGTTCTTCCACTCGATACATTTAATCCTTTGTTTTCAGCAAAACCGGTGAGATTGACAACCTCATCGCAAGTTGGGGGCAAAGTTCTGTGGTTGTGTTGTGCAGGTCTCCATGTTGCTGCTGACGCCGGTAGTGCGCCCTGCCAAAGTCTAGCTAGCAACACCTTTGGGGTGTTTCCTTGCTTCTACTGGATTGATAACCTTGGTTTCATAACTGAGGGAAAACTTGCTGCTATGCTCATCATACCTTCCTCTTGGGGTTCCCCAGCGAGCTCGATATATTTTGGGCTAAGCAACCGATTTGCTGGTGCCGTTGCCGGGGAGTCAAGGACATCTTCACAAGGGGAGTCTCTCATAACCAATCTCTTTACTTTGTTATTTTTGATTTGCTTAGTTTACTTTTGCTTTGTTTGCTTGTTTCTTTATCAAAAACACAAAAAAATTAGTTGTACAAGTTTGCTTTCTTTATTAAAAGCACAAAAAATGACTACTCTTGAAAACACTAAGTTGTGTGACTTCACTAGCACCAACAACAATGATTTCATGAGCACACCTATTGCTCCACCTTTTCCTGAAGCTACTTTCTTTGAAATTAAACCTGCTTTACTCAATCTTGTTATGAGAGAACAATTTTCTGGTATTGGTAATGAAGATGCTGCTGCCGATCTAAATAACTTTGTTGAACTTTGTGAGATGCAAAAGCATAGGGATATAGATGGGGATATTATTAAGCTTAAATTGTTCCCTTTCTCTTTGAGAGGAAAAGCTAAAGAATGGTTGAATTCCTTAACTAGGAATAGTATTGATTCTTGGACTAAATGCAAGGATGCTTTTATTGGAAAATACTATCCTCCTGCTAAGATTATATCTATGAGAAGTGAAATAGTGAAGTTTAAACAATCTGATAATGAACATGTTGCTCAAGCTTGGGAAAGAATGAAATCTTTGGTAAAGAATTGTCCCACTCATGGACTGACTACTTGGATGATTATCCAAACCTTTTATGCAGGATTGATCTATTTTTCAAGAAATCTATTGGATTCTGCTGCTGGAGGTACCTTTATGACCATTACTTTGGGTGCCGCAACAAAGCTTCTGGATAATATGATGGTTAACTATTCTGAATGGCATACTGAAAGAGCTCCACAAGGTAAGAAGGTAAATTCTGTTGAGGAAACCTCCTCCTTGAGTGATAAAATTGATGTTATTATGTCTATGCTTGTTAATGGGAAGGCTCATATTGATCCAAATAATGTTCCCTTAGCCTCTTTGGTTGCTCAAGAAGAGCAAGTTGATGTGAACTTTATAAGAAATAACAATTTTAGCAACAATGCCTACAGGAATAATTTTGGTAACAACAATTATAGGCCATATCCTCCCAACAATGGTAATGCTTATGGAAATCCCTACAACAATAATAGGAGTGCTCCCTCTGAACTTGAAGTTATGCTTAAAGACTTTATTAGTAAACAAACTGCTTACAATAAAACTATTGAGGAAAAACTCTCTAATGCTGAAAGAAATATAGCATCTTTGGCTGAAGCTCAATCTTCTTTGAATAAAATGGTGCTAAACCCGAAGGTATTGATAATAATTTTGCTGCTACTAATGCCATACAAGTTAGAATTGATGAAAATGTTAGACTATTAGCCGAATTGCATGCTAAGTGGGAAAGAGAAGATGAAATTGCTAGAAACATTAGTGTTTCTACTATCACTAACACTAGTGTTGAGGCTAATAATAGCTCTACTACTTTAAATGATAATTATGATTTTGATCTTGATGGTTGCAATATCTCTGAAGTTATTAAGTTCCTACAAAAGCTTGCTAAAAGTCCTAATGCTAGTGCTATGAATATGGCCTTTACAAAACACATTACTGATGCTCTCATAATAATTAAAGAAGAAAAGATGAAACATAAAGCTTCTATTCCTATAAAACAAGAAGATGGTTGGGAACCCATCATTAATATTAAAGTGAATGATTTTGATTTCCAAGCTTTATGTGATCTTGATAGTAGTGTTTCTATTATGCCTAGAAGGATTTATGATATGCTTGATTTGCCACCTTTGGAAGATTGTTATTTGAATGTTCCACTTGATGATAATGCTAAAAAGAAACTCATGGGGAGTATTAATGATGTTCTTATTATGGTCAACAATGCCTATGTCCCCGTTGATTTCTACATTTTGGATGTTGAATGCAATGCTTCTTGTCCTATTACTTTGGGAAGACCTTTTCTTAGAACCGTTGGTGCCATTGTTGATATGAAAGAAGGCACCATTAAATATCAACTCCCATTCAAGAAAGGTATAGAACACTTACCTAAGAATAGAGAGAATATTTCTTTTGCCTCTCCTATGAAAACAAAATTTCCTCTTAATGCTTCTTCATTTAAGAATACTTGATCCTTTTTCTTGCTTCTTATGCCTAACTTAAAGGCGTTAAAGAAAAGTACCTATTGGGAGATAAACCAAAAGTTTTAGATGAGTATTGGAGGTTATTAGCTCTTTAATAACCGCTACTTATCCTTTTTATTTGCTTTTTGTGCCAAGAGTAACCTCTAATGAGAGAGAAGTAATGATTGGGAAAGTTGCTGTCCCGAAACAGATCTCTGTGCTTCACCGTAAACATTCGTGTAAAATCTCTGTAGATCCTTTTGAGGCGTGAAATTGTGTGCTTCTGCCCCAGGTTGTTATATAACTTTCGTTAGTTCAACACTTTACGATTTGAGCAACATAAGGTCTTCGAAAAAATTCGTCTTTACCTGCTGGTCTGTTTTGACAAATTTCTGCCATTATTTGCATTTGCTTCTTGTTGGTTCCTTTTTGAGTTTTTTGGGGAATTGAGCTTTTTGAGGGAAGTGCTACAGTAGCTTGTGTTTTAATGGAAGTTTTATTAGTGTTGAAACTGAACCTAAAGACTTATTATCTTGAGTGCACTAATGTTGCTAATAAAGATTGTGTGAAGTTTTGTATGAAGGAAAAATTTCAGGTGTATGGAAGGAATGAGTAATGAGATGAAGGATGGACTAAAGCTCAAGCTTGGGGATGCCACGCGTGTCACCCCAAGAAATATCCAAGAAGTAGAAGCGTCAAAGCTTGGGGATGCCCAAGGCATCCCCTTCTTCATCAATAAAAATCCCAGGTTTCTTCCAAACACTTTATTTTTATTGTTTCATGCACAGTTGTGTTGTTCTTGGAGCGTCTTCTTTTTCATTTTCGTTTTGGTTTTTGTTTGCTTGGTTTGCTGAATAAATTGGTTGGACCTCCTCTTTCATACATTGGTTTTCAAATAGTTTGGTTTGGATTAGAAAAGAGTAGGAAAGCTCATGCTTAAGTGGTAAAAAGAGCTTGCTTTTGAATGTGGCCTATGCTTTGTCATGCCATGCTTGATATTGTTTTGGCTTTATGCTTAGTATTCCTTGCTGTAGCATGACTTATTATAAACAATTGAGATTGCTTAATGCGCCTTGGAAGGATCATGCGTTGTTTTAGCATATTAAAGCATAGTATTGTGGTATTCTCCTTTGATGCTTTATTTGGGTTGACTTGGCGCATGCTCACACCATGTTATGACTATCCCAAGTCACCAAAGCCTTTATGATCCTTTAGTTTTCAACTTGCATTATCACTTTATGCTTTAATCAATGATTTTTTGTCGCTCTGCATGATTATGGCCATTATTGCTCTCTTAGTTGGTCACTCCCAGTCTTTTGCTAGCCTCCGTAACCGAGTATGAGTTCCACTCATGCATACAACTCCTCAAACCAAGTTATTCCAAAGAGTCCACCATACCTACCTATTAGCAATTGCTATTCCAAGTATATTCATGTTTTTGTCTACCTTCCAAATTAAACTTGTTATGTGAAAATTAGTGATTAAAGCTCTCATGAACTTGATGGCACACTTTAATTTCTTGCACTTAATAAACTTGAACCATTGTGTCCATCTTTGTTGCGTATAAGCTTGCGCTTTATAAGTTGAAATTAGCAGAACCATGTATCATGGGTAACGCTTTCAACATTGCACTTGTACTTTGTACCCCGTTGATATCATGTATTTTTCTTATGGATCCCGGCGGTGTGAAATAAAAGTGGAACTTGTAAGATCATGGAGTTTGTATGTGTGTTAGAGAAACGCCTGGGCCACTAGCCTAAGGCATGCCTAATCATGGAGGAAACTTGCAGCATCACCATAATGAGCACTCTATGAAGCATCCTCAGTAAAAACCTATGCAAATAGCAAATAAAAAGATCGCTGAGATGCTCATTGTCTGCTTGCCTTGTCATTTTGATTATGGGATAGCTCCTGTATCATGTGCAAGGGGTACCCCGTTGGCGGTTCTTTATGATACATATGTACTTACAATGACAAGAGCTTACTTGTAACTAAAGTTGAGTAGCATGAGGTTCAGTCTTCGTAAGTAAGGGGCATGAGTTTTCGACTTATAACTTGTCAAGCATATCCTCTTAGTTGTGTCACTTTAACCTTAATCACCTTAAAGATGATTATGATAGGGGCAATGAGAGCTGGAAGCTAATAAGTACCATAATTTTTGGAAGCTCTTTATGAAACTTGAATCTCTACTTCCTTCTATGAAGGCTTTTCTTTTACTTTTATGTTGAGTCTCCACCTTCTCTCTTTATGCACCTAGTTTGAGAGCATAGTGGCCATTCTTAGTTCTATGTGCATTGTCCCAAGACTTGTTGA
The DNA here is from genome assembly GCA_910589775.1 of Avena eriantha. Lineage (NCBI taxonomy): Eukaryota > Viridiplantae > Streptophyta > Magnoliopsida > Poales > Poaceae > Avena > Avena eriantha. The sequence continues at coordinate 479,217,746 of OU342741.1, read as the reverse complement.
TTGATGCATATCTTTGATATTGCTTGTTTTAAACCATTTGTATCTAGTCACTCTTATGAACTTTGAAGTTGTCCTATGCATTTATGTTTTCTACTCTATGACGGACAAGCTGAATGCCACTATGCTATGTTTTCTTTATGTGAAACAAACAAACGTCTTGCAAAGCAGTGTTATTCATGAATCTTTTGTTTGTGCCTTTTCATGTTGCAACATAGTCGCTATGTATTATTGTTAGAACTTTATCTTTCATGCTATGATTTAAGTACTATGATCCCAGCTATCGTTATTTTACAAATACTCTGATCAAGTTTATAATGGTGCATGTCACCTCAAAAATTATTCTTTCTTTTTATCACTTACCTACTTGAGGACGAGTAGGAGTTAAGCTTGGGGATGTTGATACGTTGCTAACATATCCATAATTTTTGATGTTCCATGCTTAGTTTTATCTACTTTCTTATGTTTTGTTCCAACTTTGGAGTACTTTTCATATACTTTCTTGGACTAACCTATTAACAAGAGACATAGTGCTAGCTGCCTGTTTTCTGCTATTTTTGGTTCCAGGAAGTCAGAAAATGAATATTCTCAGAATTGGACGGGACAAAAGCCAAAGTCAGTTTTTCACCGAGGGACACAAGGAGCCAGAATACGAGACGGAGAGGGGCCAGGGGGCCACTACACCACCTGGCTGCGCGGCCCATCCTAGCCCGTGCCAGGGGGTGGTCTGGTCGCCCTAGGCACCCCCTCGGCCTCCCTTTCCGACTATAAGATGCCTCCGATATAGAAACCCTAAGTACCCGATCAAAAATTCCACGAAAGAGTCTGTAGCCGTCGTCATCTCCATCCCTAGATCAGGAGGGATCTGAAGCTCTTCCTAGCACCCTGCCGGAGGAGAGAATTCAATCTGGAGGCCTTCTTCATCACCATGCAAGCCTCCGGTGTGATGCGTGAGTAGTTCATCCCTAGACTACGGGTCCATGTAGTAGCTAGATGGCTGGTTCTCCTCCTTTGTGCTATCATGTTTAGATCTTGTGAGCTCTGTTCATGATCAATATCATCTATTTGTAATTCCTACATGTTGTGTTTGCGAGGATCCGATGGATGAGATGCTATTTCAGATTGATTATTGATTCTATCATGTCTTTGGTATTTGTGATCTTGCATGATTTCCGTTGTTAGTAGATATCTTGGCCAAGTAGATGCTAGCAACTCCAAGAGTTAGTATTTATGCTCGATAGTGGGTTCATGCCTCTAGTAATCTGGGGAAGTGACATAAATCTCTAAGGTACTAGATGTGTTGTTGCTACTAGGGACAAAACAACAATCCTTTGTTCATAGAAGAATCGTATTGTTTACTTTACACGCAATTCGTAATGCAATTATCTATTGCTTGCAACTTAATACTGGAGGGGGTTCGGATGATAACCGGAAGGTGGATTATTAGTCATAGATGCAGTTGGATGGCGGTCTATGTATAATGTTGTAATGCCAAATCAAGTCTCAAAGGAGTCAAGATGATTAGTATATACATATTGCTTTCTCGATGTTTGTCAATTGCTCCACTGTAATTTGTTCACCCAACATGTTATCTATCTTAAGGAAAGCCACCACTAGTGAACTATGGACCCCAGTCCCTTCTTTTACAATCAATCTATAATCAACTGTTTACTGCTTTGTGTTTACTTTCTGCAAACTATTACTTTATTCCACTCGATATGTTTAATCCTTTGTTTTCAGCAAAACCGGTGAGATTGACAACCTCATCGCAAGTTGGGGGCAAAGTTCTGTGGTTGTGTTGTGCAGGTCTCCACGTTGCTGCTGACGCCGGTAGTGCGCCCTGCCAAAGTCCAGCTAGCAACACCTTTGGGGTGTTTCCTTGCTCCTACTGGATTGATAACCTTTCTTTCATAACTGAGGGAAAACTTGATGCTGTGCTCATCATACCTTCCTCTTAGGGTTCCCCAACGGGCTCGATATATTTTGGGCTAAGCAGCCACCGAAGAGATGATTCGGGGGACAGAAGTCTCTGTCCCGGCACCCTGCCGGGACGGGGAAGTGCCCCCGGAGCCATCTCCATCGATCTCCACCACCATCTCCATCGCCGTTGCTGATTCCCATGATGATGAGGGAGTAGTTCTTCCTCGAGGCTAAGGGTTCTACCAGTAGCTATGTGTTCATCTCTCTCTCTATGCATGATCATATTGTGATCATGAGCTTTGTAATCAAGTAGATCTACCTTGCTACTCAAGTACTTTAATAGATCTCTGGCTCTCCCCACGTGTGTGAAAGTGACAACGTGCACACCATGGTGGCACTTAGGCTAGAGATTACAAATACTTGTTATGGGTTATATTTGGAGTTAGATGTCTATGAAATTGTGGTTTTCGTTGGAACCATCTAGCGCTCAAGGTGACAGTGTGGGGTTATCTAGATGGGGAAAGCGGACTTTGAGGAGTGTTGTTATAGCCCTACCATGGATTAGAGCGTCCAACCGGAGAGTTGTTCAGAGTAGTATCATGAAGAGAAGATATTTATATGAGAGTGTTCACTAGTGAAAGTTTGATCCCTAGGCCTTGTTTCTAAGCATTGAAACACCGTTTACAACTAGATCTGTTACATGTTTGCTTGCTGCCATCTTTATTTCAGTTTGTCTTTAGTCTCTTCCATGCCATCAAGCTATTTTCTGGCACCGTTACCACTTATAATTATCTATACCACTTGTATTTCATTATCTCTTTGCCGAACTAGTGCACCTATACACCTGACAAGTGTATTGGGTGTGTTGGGGACACAAGATACTTCTTGTATCTTGATTGCAAGGTTGCTTGAGAGGGATACCTTTGACCACTTCCTCCCTGAGTTTGATAAACCTTGGGTAATCCACTTAAGGGAAACTTGCTGCTGTTCTACAAACCTCTGCACTTGGAGGCCCAACAACCGTCTACATGAATAGAAGTGTGTAGACATCAGTGTGCGAGTGCGGATGCATTGCTGGTTTGCGGCGCTAGGACTTCCGCACGATCTTGAGATCGGCAAGCGAACGACTACATGATCCATGAGTTCCTACTCGTTAACAAAAATTTGTTGTCTTTGAGGGTAAGTTCTCCATGGATGTACATCCACCCGTTGCTTGTATCTAGTAGATAGATATTGGCGTATAGTTTCCATCGTAGGAATTTTTTTGTTTTCTATGCTGCGAACCCTTCAATCTATCCATCCTAGGCCACCTTCGTAAAGACAATCTGCAACCCTATAGATGGGAAATGCAAGAGGTTTGCGAAAGAGCAACAGGCCGCTAGGAAAGATGTGGAGCGAGCATTTGGTGTGCTTCAGTCAAGATGGGTTATTCTTCGCTACCCTGCTAGAACCTAGAGCACGGAGAGAATGTGGGATGTGATGACTGCGTGCGTGATCATGCACAACATGATCGTCGTGACGGCATTTTGGACCAAGACTGGGATTTCCAGGGTCAATTGGTTGAGCCAGAGCTAGGTGTAGCGTCTTGGGAAGAATTCATGCAAGTGCATGAAAATTTGCGTGACAGGCACACTCATGACTGGCTTCAACTAGATTTGGTTGAGCATATATGGGCACGTGCAGGAAACCAAAATGCTTAACCCCTTATTTGTTTTCGGCAATTTGAGTGACATTTGGTTGTTTTTTATCGAACCATGTGAGTATGAACTATTCATATGTAAGCACTATTTTAATTATATTACCTAACCTAGTTTATTTGCTTGTCAAAATGTACATTTATCTATGTAAATTGGCTCTAAACTATTCATATACAAAGGGCCAGGTCTGGACAGCACTGGCCAGGTGCGGACATTTGGGTCGCGCCGCTGGGCGCGGTCGTCCGGACAGGCCGGAGAGGCCGGACCGCGGCCCCAAAGTGACCTTGGGCCGACCCCACAGACAGAAACGAACCGTTTCGGTCACGCGTTTGGATCGGCCCGGTTGAGATGCCCTAATGTCATACTCCCTCCTTCCCGTAAAATATGTCACAATGCCAATTTTGCAAAAACACCCTTGTTGTTTTCTCGACAAAACCTGCAGTCGAGTCTCCCCTATTCCCCTCTCCGCCTCCGGTCCCATCTCTGCCACCTCCGTGATATCCCCTTCATTCACCTCTGTCGATGGCAGCCCCCGTCCAACTCCGGCCAGTCCCTGCCCTACCGACCTGTCCTGACACCCCCTCGTCCACCCCCTCCTCCTCCTATCGACGTGGAATTGTCCTCGTAGCCCCCATAAGAAACCCTAGCTGCCGTTACACACGAGCCGCAGGAAAAAATTAATCTTGGCGTCCATGGTGGCAGCGGCCAGGAAGCCGGTGGTGGAGATGCACGGCTACTGGATGCAACACGCAAAGCCGACGTGGCTAGCCATCAGGCCACAACCCTCACGGATGATGGTGTTCTCGGGCCTGTAGGACCGCTAGAGAGCACGTCCAGGAGCGTTGCTTCTTCTGGCGGTGCCGTCTTCCTCGTCGTCTCGCTTGACTGGCACGGACCGGGCTGACCAGCTCTGCCTTCTCTGGTTCCTACTCCCATCAAGTTATTTACTGCTCATGGAGTTCTATGCATGTAATTCATTGTAAAAACTAGGTTTGCTAGACTGCAACTCCCTCCCAAATATTTGCCTGTACATTGTGCTTGAAGGAAAGATTAGATTTGCTTAGAGTTGGTAAATACTAGATCTGCTAGACGGTAATTCCCTCTCCCATATCTGACTATAAATTATTGTGCTTGAAGGAGTTTTTAACTGAAGGTGGTTCTTGTCGGTACATTTTTTACTGAGATTATAGTCATTGAGAGCTCACCATACCACAATCGGAAGTTCATGACCAGGAAAAATGATTCATTTATGTTCATGAACAGTGAGCAGTGAGGCTATTTCTTAACAGCCTAATCATTTATTCTAACAACCTAATTATACAATTGGATTGTTTCTTAATTAGTTCTGAATTCTGAATTTACCCTGTGAGGCTGTATGTACATCAGTCTTTCAAGATGATGGTAACTACAAGTGAGCTCATCAACCAACTTTCATTGTTTCAGGAAATAGGTCTTGTTCTGAATATTACCCCGTGAGAGTGAGATATATATACTCCTTGGAATTTAGAGTTTTGTTCGTACTGAACATAATACAACACACCGATCTCACTGTCAATCTCTGAAAAGCATGCTTCATTACTGCCAAAATATCCCAGATCTCATTGGGCAAGGGCAAGAGAAGAGTTATGTTCCGGAGTATTTCATTTAACTGTTTGTTCTTGTTTTACATTTGGATTTTCATTTCTATATGCGGAATAAGGTGGGCTATATGCAAATTTCAATACCAGCTACAAGAACAAGTTAGTTCAGAATAATTAGGCTTTGTATTTCTTCTTAGTATCCTTGGCACAGTTAGGCTACAGTTTGACACAATTAGGCTTGCCTATCATCTGCTCATTTCTTGTGTTGTATTTTACTTTTTTTCAGGTGCTAGCGAGCTAGAGCTCGTAGCGGCGGCGCGGCCGGCAAGGAGCTGCAACTTGAGCTCATGGCTGGCGGCGATGTTGCAGGTGGAGAGGCTGGTGATCCTGGTCGAGGTGCGCCACCTCCTCCTCATCCTCAGAATCGCTAGAGCGGAGTAATACTATGTGCAGGCCAAAGCTGCGGCTGTGTCCCAACTTCCTCCTCCGCTTCTTCCCAGCTAAGGTGGTCGGCTCATCTTGGTCCTTTGGCTGCGCAGCTAGAAGGTTGGGGATGAGCTGCCGAAGCGCACCGTGCTGCCGGTGAGAAGCTGAGCCGAGCTGCCGGCGCTCCCTCCTGCGCAGTCTCGAGGTTGGGGACGAGCTGCCGGAGCACAGGGTGCTGCCACGAAATGCTGAGACGAGCTGCCGGAGCTGCCAGTGCTCCCTCCTGCGCAGTATCGAGGTAGGTGACGAGCTGCCAGAGCGCACGACGCTGCCCCCGAAAAGTTGAGACGAGCTGTCATCGCTCCCTCCCGCGCTGTCTGGAGGTTGGGGATGAGCTGTCGGAGCACACGACGCTGCCCACGAAAAGCTGAGGCTGTCGGCTAGCTGCCGGAGCTGCCGGCAAGATGAAGAGGTAAGCGTCGGCTAGAAGCTGAGGTTGGTTTGTCGACTTGACGATGCTACCGGAGAAGCCAACAAGACGGAGAGCTGAGCTCTAGCAAGGAGTGACTGAAGGATCGATTGATGTGTTGTTCTGATTTAGGTGTTGTGCTAAATGGATCCCTGAGCTGATGATCCCTATGCTGGGCGAGACGAATCGATTGCTGATTGTTAGAATACATATTCTACGCGTGTTTGTATAGGTGCAGGATATGTATGTAATCGGGACTCCTTCTAATCCTCTTATATAATGAGAAATACAAGTCTGCATACTGTGTGGTTTCCCCTATCTTACATGGTATTAGACGCAAAACCCTAACCGGACCTGTGCGTCCTCCTGCTTCCGCCGCCGCCGCAGCAGCCGATCTCGGCGCCACCGCAGCAGCCGATCTTAGCGCCCTGCAAACCACCCACCTCTCCCCTTCTAGCCTCGCCGCCCCTCTACAATGGGTGACGACGCCGCACCTCCGGCCATCACACCTCCGGCCGCCGCTCCTCCAACCTGGCCCACGCCGCTCCTGCCCTGGAACGGCGCGATCCAGATGTGGCCATACGACCCTGGTATGCAGGCTCGACCCCCTAGCTACATGCACCGCCCCCCGCCCCCGCAGCATGCCTTCTACGCGCAAGGGCCCTACACCGTGCCGCACGCCTATGGCTATGGCTAAAGCGGCTATGCTCCTCAGGCTCCTGCATATGGGCTCGGCGCTGCACCCCCGTCATCACCGGCTTCATCGACTACCTCATGGGACCAGTCCGCGCTGATGAATCAGTTCCAGATGATGGGCCTTGAAGCGCCCACCACAGATTGGGTCATGGACACTGGCACCACCTCCCACTTCGCATCGAACCCCGGTATGCTCACCTTCGTGTCTCCTCCTTCTTCCTCTCGTGCTGTCGTTGTCGGTAATGGTTCTACCCTTCCGATCACCGCTACCGGGCATGCACGTTTTCCTATTTCCACTCCCTCGCGTCCTCTGCATCTTCGCAATTTCTTAGTAGCTCCCGATATAGTCAAAAACCTCCCGTTCATTCGTCAATTCACCATTGATAATCGTGTTTCCGTCGAATTTGACCCTGTTGGTTTTTCTGTGAAGGACCTTCTAACCAGGACCAAGATTCTCAGATGCAATAGTCCCGGAGCCCTCTACCCTGTCAGCACCTCCTTCCCTAGCTGCCCACATGCCTTCCTCGTCGTCGACCCTGCTATGTGGCATCGGCGCCTTGGACACCCTAGATGGCCCGTCATGGAGTCATTAGCTCGCTTTTGCATTATTCCTAGGGATAAAAATAAATCTAGTTTGTGTCATGTTCGTCAATTAGGTCGCCATGTTCGTCTACCTTTTTCTTCTACCAATCGTGTAACACATTCTCCGTTTCAACTTATACATTGTGATTTGTGGACATCTCCTGTTGAGAGTATTTCTGGCCTTAAGTATTTTCTCATTTGTCTCGATGATTTCACTCAATACGCTTGGGTTTATCCTTTATGTGCCAAGTCAGAAGCCTTCTCACACTTATCGTCCCTCCACGCCTTAGCCCAAACTCAGTTTCATGCACCCTTGAAAGCCATCCAGTGTGACAATGGTCGTGAGTTCGATAATTCCTCCCTACAATCGTTTGCCCAACGCCATGGGATAGCACTCCGCTTCTCATGTCCCTATACTTCACAACAAAATGGTAAAGCCGAGAGAATTATTCGCACCCTTAACGACATCACTCACACCCTTCTAATTTAAGCTAGCATGCCACCTCGCTTCTGGGCCAAGGCTTGCACAACCGGCTGTCTTCCAAGGCCATCGCGGATCGCGTGCCTTTTTGAGCCCTTCATGGTGTCGACCCTGCATATGCTAGTCTTAGGGTCTTCAGATGCTTATGCTACCCCAACACCACCGCCGTTGCCCCGCATAACTTGCACCTCGCTCCGTGCCGTGTGTGTTCTTTGGGTATCCATCTCAACATCATGGCTATCGCTGCCTTGATCGTTCCACCCAAACGATCATCATCTCTCGCCATGTTGTGTTTGACGAGTCTGTCTTTCCCTTTGCCTCTAACACATCACCACCATCCTCTACTCCTACTTTGAAAATTTATGAATTTCTGCAGGTTGAGCAGCCGATGTTGCCGATGCCATTCACCACGCCGACCGCCGGAACTTCTGCCACGGGCTCTGCCGCGGCCACTCGGCAGCCTGCCGTGGGCGTTCGGTAGCCTGCCGTGGCTGCTCGGCAGCCTGCCGTGGGCACTTCTCCTACCACGGCAGGATCTCCCGCCCCGCGCACGCCGCCTCGAGCCACCTCACCTGGCCCGTCCTCGGCCGGGTCGTCGCCATCAGGACCACCCTCGTCCACCGCGTCTACGGATGATGGTGCCCTGGAGCCTTCTACGAGCTCGCCATCCACGGCTTCTACCCCGCTGATACATCCAAAACGTATCTACTTTCCCGAACACTTTTGCTGTTGTTTTTCCTCCAAACGTGTGTGAATTGGATGCAACTATCATGGACTAACGCTGTTTTCAGCAGAATTACCTTGGTGTCTAGCTTTTGTGCAGAAAATCAACTATCAGGAAAAATCCCGGAAAATATGCCAAAAATCCTATTTCACTAGAAGACTCCCAAAGCAAGAATATGAGACGGAGTGGGGCTGGGGCCCAGCCACACCACCTGGCCGCACGGGTTGGGCCTGGCCGCGCTAGGGGGTGGTCTGGCCGCCCCAGGCACCCCCTCGGTCTCCCTCTTTGCCTATAAGATGCCTTCTGACCTAAAAACTCAGGGGGGTTCGACGTTTTTCCAGAAAGAGTTCCGCTTCGCCGCCACCACCAGATTCCACGAAACAGCACCAGAAACTCCGTTCTGGCACCCTGCCGGGACAGGGAATTGGAGGAGATCATCGCCATCATCATCACCATCGCTTCTCCATCGACCATCCATGTTTCCCCCATCTATGAGTGAGTAATACCCCGCTATAGGCTATGGGGATGGTAGGGATTGGATGAGATCGTTCATTGGAATGGCATCAGATTGTTAGGGCATGGTGCCGAATATCTACTATTAGTGCTTTTTGACTTTGTTGCGACTTGTTATGCTTAATGCTTCTCACTAGGGCCCGAGTGCCATGATTGCAGATATGAACATGTTATTGATTCATTATGATAGTATTGTTTATGGTCTTACCTGCAAGTTGTATACACACGTTATTGTCCGGAACCAATGGCCCCGAAGTGACAGCAATCGGGATAGCCGGAGGGAATGGCTTTGATGTGAGGATCACATGTGTTCATGGAGTGTTAATGCTTTGCTCCGGTGCTGTATTAAAAGGAGCACCTTAATTGCCAGTATTTCCCTTGAGGCCCTGCTGTAAACGGGCTGGCAAGATAAAAGATGTTGTGCAAGTTCTCATTGCGAGCATGTATGACTATATATGGAACACATGCCTATGATTATCTAGTACTTGGATGCTTTATCTTATTTATCTGCAATTGCCCTATGTTCTGATTGCCATGTGAATTGTCTTATCCATCCCTATGCCTACCGCACTCGAATCCTACTATTTGCTGCAATTGTTACTGCTGTCTTTACTTTACTACTGCTATTACTTTACTATTTCTACTACAAAACTGTTGCTACTGATAAACTGCTGTGAGCAAGATTTATTCCAGGTGCAGCTGAATTGACAACTCAGTTGTTAAGGCTTATAAATATTCTTTGGCTCCCCTTGTATCGAATTAATAAATTGGGTTTCACTTCCCTCGAAAATACTGCGATACACCCCCTATACTTGTGGATCATCAAGACTATTTTCTGGCGCCGTTGCCAGGGAGCATAGCTTTATTTATCAAGTTCACTTGGATTCATTATTGTTCGCTGCCATCCATCCATCATGGGTAAGTCTTGTGATGGGAAGGTTCCAAGTTTACCATCCACTACAAGGAGAGGTACGGTTCTGAACACCTCTGTTGCTCTTGATTCACCATCTGTTATGAGTAAGCTTGTTACACCACCACATATACATGCTACACACACTGCTACTACCGCTGAATCTGAAACTTCTGATACTTATGATGCTGCTTCTACTGTGCTTGATAAGAGTGGCTCATTAGGTCCTTTCCTAGATGCTACGATTGCTAGAACTATAGCTGGAAATACTGAAACTGCTAATGACGACACTACTACACCTGTTAGCTCACCTGAGTCTAGTGAGAGTTATGATATTGAAGACGGTTATGTTGAGATGACCGATGAATTTATTAAAGAATGCAAAAACACCCATGATAGGAGCGCTGCTAAGAATCTCCTTGAGAGGCGTACTATTAGACCCAAATTATCTCCTAATGCCAAGTTTGCTGCTTCTCCCATAAACATTAAAGATAAAGATTATGATTTCTCTCTTGACCTATCTTACATAGCTATTGTTGAGAAAGAACTTTTTTGTGGGACTAAGAATGGAAGTGCGGTAGCACATATGACTGAGTTTTCTACCATGAGTGGCTTATTTCTGATGATATTAAGATGCGTACTTACTTTGTTGCTAAGATTTTCCCCTTTTCACTAAAAGGAGAAGCTAAAACTTGGTTTAGTAATTTTCCTCCTGGATCTATTGATAGCCCTGAGTGCTTGATTAGTACTTTCCTGCAGAAATATTTTCCTCCCAGTGCTAGACATACTATTTTGCAGGTCCTTTTTGATTTTAAACAGGGAGAAAAAGAGGTATTGCCCGAATCTTGGGCAAGGTTTTGTGCTTTGATTCATGTACAGGCTAGAAGTCCATTACCTAAGAATGAGCTTCTTGATATATTTTATAATGGACTCACTGAAGAATCTAGGACATACTTGGATAGTTGTGCTGATTGTGTTTTCAGGAATAGGACTCCCAAGGAAGCTGAGGAATTAATGGCTAAAATAAGCAAGAACTATGAAGATTGGACTCATCCTGAACAAGTTATACCTGAAGTAATTATACTTGAACCAGCTATACCGGCGCCTATACCATTATCTAAGAAGAGGGGAGTTATTGAATTGAATGATGAAGTGATGAAGGAAGCTAAGAAATGTCTTAAGTAGAAGGAAATTAAAGCTGCATATGTCAAGAATTTACCTCCTATAGAAGAATTATTTAAGCCAATTCCCCATTCATCCACTATTGAGGTACACTCTCTCCAAAACTTTGATGAAGGTGATATCCCTTACTCTAAACCTCCTGATCAATGCTTAGAAGAATTCGATATTTTCATTGTTAAGCAAGATAATTTTAATAAAAGGGTGCAAAATCATCTAATGGAAAACTCTAGAGCTATTGTTGAGTTGAAGGATATTGTGGAAAGAACCTCTAATGATGTTAAAATGCTTGTTAAACTTTTTCAAATGGTTCAAACTCAAATAGATCAACTTATTAAAGTGCAAAAAGACTTGCTAGTTAATGCTGCTAAAGAAAAAAATGCTTATGAGATTAGAACAAGAAATGGTGCTGCTACCCAGGATCCTCTATATCCTGAGGGGCATCCCAAAAGAATTGAGCAGGATTCTCAACAAGCTGAAAATAGTGGTACTACTCGTAAGAAAACAAAAAAGAAACATAAAAGTATTGTAGAACCCTCTGAACCTGCTAAAGATCCTAATAGTATATCTATCTCTGATGCTGAAACTGAAAGTGGTAATGAAGAAAATGATGATCCTGATCAAGAAAAAGTTGAAGAAGAACCTGAAAAGCACACTAAGAATACTAAATACACTAAAGAAGATTTTGTTGCTAAGAAACATGGTAGTGAAAGAGAGCCTTGGGTTCAAAAACCTATGCCTTTCCTTGATAAGAAACACAAGTCAAAGGAAGATGAACACTATAATAAGTTTTGTGAGTGGATGAAACCTTTATTCCTGCAAATTCCTTTGACTGATGCTATTAAATTGCCTCCTTACTAAAAGTATATAAAGGATATTGTCTCGAATAAAAGGAAGATCCCTAATGAAGAAATTTCTACTTTGCTTGCTAATTATTCCTTTAATGGTAAGGTTCCAAAGAAACTTGGAGACCTAGGGATTACAACTATTCCTTGCTCTATTAAGAATATTTATGTTAGAACTGCTTTGTGTGATTTGGGAGCTGGAGTTAGTGTTATGCCTTTTCTCTCTATAAGAGACTTTAACTAGAAAAATTAATACCAACTGATATATCTTTGCAAATGGCTGATAAATCTACCACTACTTCTGTTGGTATATGTGAGGATGTGCCTGTCCAAGTGGCTAATAATTGCTTGATATTAACTGATTTTGTTGTGCTTGAAATGCCTGAAGGTGATAATATGTCTATTATTCTTGGGAGACCTTTTCTTAATACTGTAGGAGCTGTTATTAATTGTAATCAAGGAAAGGTGACCTTCAATGTTAATGACAAGGAACATACTGTCTATTTCCCCAAGAAGATTGATAGGACTGATGGTTTGAATTCAATTGAACATATTGAGGGCATTCAAGTTGGAGAAATATATTGTCCCATACCAAGAGAAAAATTTGAAACTATTATGCTTGGGACCATTGCTATCAAGGTTGAGGTAACATAATTATTAGTGGAATACAAAGTTTTGTTTCATATAAAATTGTTTTGGTGACAAGACCTGATCAACCTTGTTAACAAAAGGATTTCATTGAACAAAACAATGTTTTCACCATGATTATCTCCGCTTGCTTCTATTCTATCCACTTTAGTTTTTGCTTTCGTTTACTTTTCTTTTATGTTGTTAGTTGCTTGCATGTTAGAGTTTCTTAAAACTTCTTAAGTTCTAGCCTTGTTTTGTCATTGCATCATTACAAAACCCTTTCTCTGTCAGAAAAAAATCATTCATCTATACCTGAAAATTGCCCAAAAATAAAGTGTCTCGAAAAATTCCAAAAAATTCATATTAAATTTTACTTGAAAAAAGGGGCAGAGGAGTGCCTAGAAGGTACCAGGGGGCCCACCAGGCAGGCACACCACCTAGTGGCACGGCCAGCCCTGGGGCGCGCCTGCCTATGGTGTGGGCCACCCCTGGCCCTCCACCCACTCTCTCACTTGACACTGCTCTCTCTCCCCTGAGAAAACACCAGTTCATTGCTCGAAGTCGCGTTCTTGTTGTTCTTGCCCTTGATTTTTTGATCTCCTTGCTTAGCCCATCTTTGATGCTGAAATTTGGAGCATTTGTTCTTCGGTATGTGACTCCTCCGCTTGTCCAAGTAGATTTGTGTTTAGTGGTTTATACCTTGAGTATTTTGCTGCTGTAGGTGACAGGTTATGAGAGCTTGTAAGCTTGTTTGATGCTTAGAGATATAATTTTGATGCATGTTTAGGCCTCTTACAAGTCCCTATGAGTAGTGCCCTTCATTATATATTCCCTTTGCAAACACTTGTTTAATAGATGTTTAAATTTCAAAATAGAAGATGAATGAGCATCAACTAAACCAACATGAACTGAGGGTGCCTGAGGTTATGAAGGTTCACCGAGAGGAGGAAGTTTTTCCTTCCATCTATCCATGCTCCGAATTCATGAGAACTGCAGGAATTTCGTAGGACTTCCATACTTTGGTTGCTAATGTAGGATTGGAGCACTTTTTGGAAGATGAGCCTTGTCAATTTGTGAAACTAACGATGTTTGTAGTACATGACTTTCAATTTAGTTACTCTTTGCCTAACCCCATGGTCCACTACAAAATATACAATATAGTTGTCGACCTTTCTCTCGATGATTTTTGTGCAACTATTAAGGTACCTCAGTGGGGATCATGTGGAAGGATTAAAGAGCGACCTGCACCACTCATGGACTTGTACACAGAGATTTGCCAAGGGAGCAGCTTCTCGAAGGAGAGCGGGAAAATCTGTAACATTCATCTCCCCTCCATTTGCTACTTTGCCTACTTTATTGCCAAGTGTGTTCTTGCTAGGAAAACTGCCAATAAATTATCTTCATATGATCTAGCATTCATCTCTACTACTCTTAAACGAGATAGGTCTTACAACTTGGGTGCTTTGATAGCTTTCCGTCTTGCTGCTAACTGCGAGAAAGGTGGAATTTGTGGGGGCCTCATTGCTTCTCGTTTACTAGCATTGCATGGTTTAGTGCCTCATGATCTAGACCTACAGTTTCCCATAGAAAGGCTTGATCTTGATTCCATGATACAACATAAATTTGTTTCTTCGTGGGCTAGTTTGAGTGAGTTGTCTTATGAAATAACCTTTCTCAAAGCTGGTTGGAGAAGGATCAAGTCTCACGAAGGAGGAGTTTGATACGTATTTGGGAGAGCTCTCTCAACAGGAGCAGGATACTAGAAGAGAGGTCACGGATGATTCAGTCGAGCCCTCGAATGAGGGGGAGTCTTCATATCCGCAGCCTACCTATGATTAGGGAGCTTCTTCTTCTTCCCAAGGGCCCAACTACGATCATGCTTACAATGACCCGCCTGCTTGGAACCCTTACTCGTATTTGGATTGATACCCACTTAGGCCAAAATCCTAAGCTTGGGGGGAGTTACGCCGACATCACACTCATCTCCATATCATTTTGCGTCGGTACTTTGTATAATCATGTTTCGTTCTCTTTTTAGTTTTCGTTCTTTCTTTGCTTTTGCTTTCTAAAACACAAAAATACCAAAAATATTTCTGTTGTTTCTCTTTGGTTTGTTTCTTTCTTTTTTCCTTGGTTTGCCTTTTCCTTTTTGCTTTGTTTGAACTATTCGAAAAACCCAAAAAGATTTTGCTTTGCTTGTTCTTCCCTTTTTGGTTCTTGTTTTAAAAATCGAAAACACCAAAAATATTTGTTGTTCTTCTTTGGTTTTGTGAGTTTTGTTGCAGGGTTCAGCAGTCCTCAGTGGGATTTGGTTTCATGTTACTATTCAAGCCACACAAGTGAAGGGAAATAATGAGGATTAATGACAACTTGAGGTGTGGTAAGAGGCTGGTAACAAACTCTATTTGTTTTGATTTTTGTACATATACTCATCATTGTGGGCGTGCTTAGTCTGTTCATGTAGGGTGTATGTTTATCATGGATTCTTAGTAGTTCTTGCTTTCATATGATTAGTTCTTGCTTTCATATGATTAGTTCCATCTTGCTAGTAGTTTGTAGCATGTCATGTGAATGTTTTCTTGCATTACTCTATTCATAACTTGGTATGACACCATGGTATCCTCCTCTGAGTGGTTCACTTGAATTGACTTGGCACATGCTCACGCATGCATATGACTGAAATAATCAGTTAAGCCTCGATGAATTATTTTTCCTTGAGGGTCTTGAATCACTTCCATGACATGATTAGTCCTGTTTTGTTGCAAGCATGATTATGAAAGTTATTGCTCTCTCGGTTGTCGCTCCTTTTCTATTGCTAGCCTTCACTTACACTGAGTATGTTTTACTCATGTTTCCAACTCCCTAAAACAAAAGATCGCCAAAAGTGTCCACCAAATCTACCTATTAGCATCATTTGTTGTTTTGTGCATATTCAATATGCCTTGTTTTCTTCCGAATTAAATGTTTGCTTGTTATGAGAAAGTTAGTTAGTTAAGCTCTCACGAACTTGATGGCACACTTTATTTCCTGCACTTAATAAACCTGAACCATTGTGACTATCCATGAAAGTTATATGCTTGCAAATTATAGGCTGGGGATTAGCAGAACCATGCTGTCATGGGGAACGCTTTCAACACCTGTAAATATATACCCAGTTGATATCATGCTCTTTTGTTTGTGGATGTCGTCGGTGTGAAATAAAAGGGGAACTTGTAAGTCCATGGAGTTATGTATGTGTGTTAGAGAAACGCCTAGGCCGCCGGTCTAATCCATGCCTAATCATGGTGGAAACCTGCAGCGTAACCATAATGAGTATCTATGAAGCATTCTTCTTATAAAAAAAGAGATAGCTATTGAGAAAAGAAAAAAAGAGATATGAGAAAAGAGGAAAGAGAGAAAAAAGCACCATTTTCCCATGGTAAATAAGAAGATTTGTGAGATACTCATTGTCTGCTTGCCTTGTCATTTTGATATGGGGATTCTTCCGTATCATCAGGCAAGGGGTACCCCGTTGGCGGTTCTCTATGATACACACGTATTTACTATGACAAGAACTTACCGGTAACTAAAGTTGAGTAGCATGAGGAGCGACCCTCGTACTCAAGGGACATGAGATTTCCAGTTTATAGTCTGTCAAGCATATAACTCAGATTGGACCTCACTTTTACCTTAACCATATTAAAGATGCTTATGATAGGGGCAATGAGAGCTCAAAGCTAATGAGTACCATACTTTTAGCATTTGGAAGCCTTTCAAACTATTCAAAACCTTTTTCATTTCCTTGTTGAGTCACCACCTATTCTCTGAGCACTTCCTTGAGAGCATAGTTATCATTCTTTGTGCTTGTCTCATTACTTGATTATTTGTGTCATGACTTTGATGCTTGTATCTTTGATATCTTTACTTCTAGTATTCACTTGAACTTCACAGGTGCCTTGGCATTCACAATCAAAGGCAAGTGAGATACCACTGTATCATACCTTGTTATGAGCATCGTAATGTTGCTTATGTTTATGTTTCATGCTACTTATTATTTTTGAGTTGGAATCTATTCATAGCTTGCAATGCCTATTAAGTAAACTCAGTAGCATACTGCTTATTATGAATTGTCTAAGTAATTGATCACATGCTGAGAATATATACATCATATGAAGCAAATGTGTTTGTGAAAGCTCTTTTATCGCACTTAGTTTTCAACTGAATTGTTTGAGGACAAGCAATAAGCTAAGCTTGGGGGGAGTTGATACGTCCAAAACGTATCTTCTTTCCCGAACACTTTTGCTGTTGTTTTTCCTCTAAACTTGTGTGAATTGGATGCAACTAACAAGGACTCACGCTATTTTCAGCAGAATTACCTTGGTGTCTAGTTTTTATGCAGAAAATAAACTATCACGAAAAATCCCGGAAAATAAGCCAAAAATCCTATTTCACCAGAAGACTCCCGGAGCCAGAATATGAGACGGAGTGGGGCTGGGGGCCAACCACACCACCTGGCCGCGCGGGCTGGGCCTGGCCGCGCCAGGGGGTGGTCTGGTCGGCCCAGAAACCCCCTCGGTCTCCCTCTTCGCCTATAAGATGCCTTCTAACCTAAAAACTCAGGGGGGTCGATGTTTTTCCAGAAAGAGTTCCGCTCCGCCACCACCACCAGATTCCACGAAACAGCACCAGAAACTCCGTTCTGGCACCCTGCCGGGACGGGGAATTGGAGGAAATCATCGCCATCATCATCACCATTGCTTCTCCATTGACCATCCATGTTTCCCCCATCTATGAGTGAGTAATAACCCGCTGTAGGCTATGGGGATGGTAGGGATGGGATGAGATCGTTCACTGTAATGGCATCGGATTGTTAGGGCATGGTGCCTAGTATCTACTACTAGTGCTTTTTCACATTGTTGCGACTTGTTATGCTTAGTGCTTGTCACTAGGGCCCGAGTGCCATGATTTCAGATCTGAACATGTTATTGATTCATTATGGTAGTATTGTTTATGGTCTTACCTGCAAGTTGTATACACACGTTATTGTCCGGAACCAATGGCCCCGAAGTGACATCAATCGGGATAACCGGAGGGAATGGCTTTGATGTGAAGATCACATGTGTTCACGGAGTGTTACTGCTTTGCTCCGGTGCTCTATTAAAAGGAGCACCTTAATTGCCAGTAGTTCCCTTGAGGCCCCGCTGCAAACGGGCTGGCAGGACAAAATATGTTGTGCAAGTTCTCATTGCGAGCACGTATGACTATATATGGAACACATGCCTATGATTATCTAGTACTTGGATGCTTTATATTATTTATCTACAATTGCCCTATGTTCTGATTGCCATGTGAATTGTCTTGTCCATGCAACGCCCGTCCATCCATCCCTATGCCTACCGCACTTGAATCCTACTGTTTGCTGCAATTGTTACTGTTGTCTTTACTTTACTACTGCTATTACTTTACTATTTCTACTAGAAAACTTTTGCTACTGATAAACTACTACGAGCAAGATTGTTTCCAGGTGCAGCTAAATTGATAACTCAGTTGTTAAGGCTTATAAACATTCTTTGGCTCCCCTTGTGTCGAATCAATAAACTGGGTTTCACTTCCCTCGAAAATACTACGATACACCCCCTATACTTGTGGGTCATCACCCGCCTCTTGCCACGGATGCTCCTCGGGCTTGTCGTCCTCGAGCACCACCTCCGCCACCGTCTCACACCATGCTCACGCGTGCCAAGCACGACATTGTGCAGCCTAAGACAATTTTTGATCTTCATGTTGAAGGATTGTCTCGAATACAAAAACTTATCGTGGTGCTCTCAAAGACCCCAACTGGCATGCTGCAATGGTTGAAGAGTACAGTGCGCTCCTCTCCAACAACACTTGGGACTTGGTTGATCCTCCTCGCCGTGCCAACATTGTTACCAGCAAGTGGATCTTTCGTCACAAGATGAAGTCTGATGGTTCGTTGGAACGATACAAAGCTCGTTGGGTCCTCCAGGGTTTTACTCAGCGCGAAGGTATTGATTTTGATGAGACTTTCAGCCCTGTGGTCAAGCTAGCCACCATACGCACGGTGTTATCAGTTGCGCTCTCTAGTAAATGGCTGATTCATCAGCTTGATGTCAAGAACGCCTTCCTCAATGGCACACTCATCGAGACCGTGTATGCTCGATAGCCTTCTGGGTTTACTGATCCCAGATTTCCTAACAAGGTGTGTCGCCTCAACAAATCTCTGTACGGTTTGAAGCAGGCACCTCGAGCATGGTTTCAGCGGTTTTCTTTGTTCATTGCTACTGTTGGTTTTGTTGGCTCCAAGTCCGATAGCTCCCTGTTTGTCTACCAGCGTGGTACTGACATGGCATATCTCCTACTCTATGTGGATGACGTTATCCCGACAGCGTCTTCTCCGACTTTGTTGCACAGTTTAATTGCTTCCCTTCATAAAGAGTTCAGCATGACAGATATGGGTGATCTTCACTATTTTATGGGCATCTCAGTCAGACGCACTAAGGACAGTTTGTTCCTCTCATAGGAGAAGTAGCATTGGAGCTTCTTGACAAAGCTAGTATATTACTGTGTAAATCTATCTCCACTCTAGTTGATATAGCTTCCAAGCTTGCAGCTGAGTCTAGTGATCCCGTGGCTGATCCTACAGAATATCGCAGTATTGCAGGAGGTCTCCAATACCTCACTTTCACTCGGCCAGATATCTCCTATGCAGTACAATAGATATGTCTTCATATGCATGATCCACGGGCTAATCACTTGCTCCTTGTGAAGCGTGTTCTACGCTACACCCGCGGCACCACCGACTATGGTCTCACTTTGTATCGACGCACATCGAACAAATTGTTGGCCTACTCTGACGCTAACTGGGCAGGTTGTTGATATATTGCAAATGTATCTATAATTTTTGATGTTCCATGCTTGGTTTTATCTACTTTCTTGTGTTTTGTCCAAACTTTGGAGTACTTTTCATATGATTTCTTGGACTAACCTATTAACAAGAGCCACAGTGCCAGCTGCCTGTTTTCTGCTGTTTTTGGTTCCAGGAAAGTCAGAAAATGAATATTCTCGGAATTGGACGGGACAAAAGCCAAAGTGCCTATTTTACTGGAAGTCATCTGGAGCCAGAATACGAGATGGAGAGGAGCCAAGGGGCCACCACACCACCTGGCTGTGCGGGCGAGGCCTGACCACGTCAGGGGGTGGTGTGGACAGCCCAGGTACCCCCTCGGCCTCCCTCTTCGCCTATAAGTTGCCTTCTGACCTAAAAACTCAGGGGGGTTAAAAGTTTTTCCAGAAGGAGTTCCGCTCCGCCGCCACCACCAGATTCCACGAAACAGCACCAGAAACTCCGTTCTGGCACCCTGTCGGGATGGGGAATTGAAGGAGATCATCGCCATCATCATCACCATCGCTTCTCCATCGACCATCCATGTTTCCCCCATCTATGAGTGAGTAATCCCCCTCTATAGGCTATGGGGATGGTAGAGATTGGATGAGATCGTTCATGTAATGGCATCAGATTGTTAGGGCATGGTGCCTAGTATATTTTATTAGTGCTTTATGACTTTGTTGCAACTTGTTGTGCTTAATGCTTGTCACTAGGGCCCGAGTGCCATGATTTCAGATCTGAACATGTTATTGATTCATTATGATAGTATTGTTTATGGTCTTATCTGCAAGTTGTATACACACGTTGTTGTCCGGAACCAATGGCCAAGTGACAGAAATCGGGATAACCGGAGGGAATGGCTTTGATGTGAGGATCACATGTGTTCACGGAGTGTTAATGCTTTGCTCCGGTGCTCTATTAAAAGGAGCATCTTAATTGCCAGTAGTTCCCTTGAGGCCCCGGTGCAAACGGGCTGGTAGGACAAAAGATGTTGTGCAAGTTCTCATTGCGAGCACGTATGACTATATATGGAACACATGCCTAGGATTATCTAGTACTTGGATGCTTTATCTTATTTATCTGCAATTGCCCTATGTTCTGATTGCTATGTGAATTGTCTTGTCCATGCAACGCCTGTCCATCCATCCCTATGCCTACCGCACTCGAATCATACTATTTACTGCTATTGTTACTACTGGCTTTACTTTACTACTGCTGCTACTTTGCTATTCCTACTACAAAACTGTTGCTACTGATAAACTGCTATGAGCAAGATTTTTTCCAGGTGCAGCTGAATTGACAACTCAGTTGTTAAGGCTTATAAATATTCTTTGGCTAACCTTGTGTCGAATCAATAAATTGGGTTTCACTTCCCTCAAAATACTGCGATACACCCCCTATACTTGTGGGTCATCAAGACTATTTTCTGGCACCGTTGCCGAGGAGCATAGCTTTATTTATCAAGTTCACTTGGATTCTCTATTGTTCGCTGCTATCCATCCATCATGGGTAAGTCTCGTGATGGCAAGTTTCCTATTTTACCATCCACTACAAGAAGAGGTACGGTTCTGAACACCTCTGTTGCTCTTGATTCACCATCTGTTATGAGTAAGCTCGTTACACCACCACATACACATGCTACACACACTGCTACTACTACTGAATCTGAAACTTCGGATGCTTATGATGCCGCTTCTACTGTGCTTGATAAGAGTGGTTCATTAGGTCCTTTCCTAGATGCTACGATTGCTAGAACTATAGTTGGAAATACTGAAACTCCTAATGAAGACACTACCACACCTGTTAGTTCTCCTGAGTCTAGTGAAAGTTATGATATTGAAGATGGTTATGTTGAGATGACCGATGAATTTATTAAAGAATGTAAAAACACCCATGATAGGAGTGCTGCTAAGAGTCTCCTTGAGAGTCGTACTATTAGACCCAAATTGTCTCCTGTTGCTAAGTTTGTTGCTTCTCCCATAAATATTAAAGATAAAGATTATGATTTCTCTCTCGATCTATCTTACATAGCTATTGTTGAGAAAGTACCTTTTTGTGGGAGTAAGAATGAAAGTGCGGTAGCACATATGAATGAACTTTCTACCATGAGTGGCTTGTTTTCTGATGATATTAAGATGCGTACTTACTTTGTTGCTAAGATTTTCCCCTTTTCACTAAAAGGAGAAGCTAAAACTTGGTTTAGTAATTTTCCTCCTGGATCTATTGATAGCCATGATTGCTTCATTGGTACTTTCCTGCAGAAATATTTCCTCCTAGTGCTAGACATGCTATTTTGCAGGACTTTTTGATTTTAAACAGGGAGAAAAAGAGGTATTGCCCGAATCTTGGGCAAGGTTTTGTGCTTTGATTCATGCACAGGCTGGAAGTCCATTACCTAAGAATGAGCTCCTTGATATATTTTATAATGGACTAACTGAAGAATCTAGGACATGCCTAGATAGTTGTGCTGATTGTGTTTTCAGGAATAGGACTCCTAAGGAAGCCGAGGAATTAATGGCTAAAATAAGTAAGAACTATGAAGATTGGACTCCTCCTAAACAAGCTATACCTGAAGTAATTGTACCTAGACCTACTATACTAGTCCCTATTCCAACATCAAAGAAGAGGGGAGTTATTGAATTAAATGATGAAGTGATGAAGGAAGCTAAGAAATGTCTTAAGGAGAAGGGAATTAAAGCTGCAGATGTCAAGAATTTACCTCCTATAGAAGAAGTATGTAAGCCTATTCCCTACTCATCCACTATCGAGGTACACTCTCTCCAACACTTTGATGAAGGTGATATCCCTTACTCTAAACCTCCTGATCAATGCTTAGAAGAATTCGATATCTTTATTGTTAAGCAAGATAATTTTAAGAAAAGGGTGCAAAATCATCTAATGGAAAACACAAGAGCTATTGTTGCATTGAAGGATATTTTGGAAAGAACCGCTAATGATGTTAAAATGATTGTTAAACACTTTCAAATGGTTCAAACTCAAATAGATCAACTCGTTAAAGTGCAAAAAGACTTGCTAGTTAATGCTGCTAAAGAAAAACATGCTTATGAAATTAGAACTAGAAGTGGAGCTGCTACTCAGGATCCTCTATATCCTGAGGGGCACCCCAAAAGAAGTGATCAGGATTTTCAACAAGCTGAAAATAGTGGCTCTACCCGTAAGAAAAGGAAAAAGAAACATAAAACAGTTGTAGAACCCTCTGAACCTGCAATAGATCCTAATAGTATATCCATCTCTGATGCTGAAACTGAAAGTGGTAATGAAGAAAATGAAGTTCCTAATGAAGAAAAAGTTGAAGAAGAACCTGAAAACCACACTAACAATACTAAATAGACTAAAGAAGATTTTGTTGCTAAGGAACATGGTAGTGAAAGAGAACTTTGGGTCCAAAAACCTATGCCTTTCCCTGATAAGAAGCACAAGTCAAAGGAAGATGAACACGATAGTAAGTTTTGTGAGTGGATGAAACCTTTATTCCTACAAATTCCTTTGACTAATGCTATTAAATTGCCTCCTTACTCAAAGTATATGAAGTATATTGTCTCGAATAAAAGGAAGATCCCTAATGAAGAACTTTATACTTTGCTCGCTAATTATTCCTTTAATGGTAAGGTTCCAAAGAAACTTGGAGACCCAGGGATTCCAACTATCCCTTGCTCTATTAAGAACAGTTATGTTAGAACTGCTTTGTGTGATTAGGGAGCTGGAGTTAGTGTTATGCCTTTCTCTCTCTATAAGAGGCTTCAACTAGAAAAACTAATACCAACTGATATATTTTTGCAAATGGCTGATAAATCTACCACTATTCATGTTGGTATATGTGAGGATGTACCTGTTCAAGTGGCTCATAATTGCTTGATATTAACTGATTTTGTTGTGCTTGAAATGCCTGAAGATGATAATATGTCTATTATTCTTGGGAGACCTTTTCTTAATACTGCAGGAGCTGTTATTAACTGTAATCAAGGAAAGGTGACTTTCAGTGTTAATGACAAGGAACATACTGTCTATTTCCCCAAGAAGATTGAAAGGACTTATGGTTTGAATTCAATTGAACATGTTGAGGGCATTCAAGTTGGAGAAACATATTGTCCCATACCATGATTGGGACCATTGCTATCAAGGTTAAGGTAACATAATCACTAGTGGAATACAAAGTTTTGTCTCATACGGAATTGTTTTGGTAATGAGACCTGATCAACCTTGTTAACAAAAGGATTTCATTGAACAAAACAATGTTTTCACCATGATTATCTCCCCTTACTTCTACTCTATCCATTTTAGTTTTTGCTTATGCCTAACTTAAAGGTGTTAAAGAAAAGTACTTATTGGGAGATAACCCAAAAGTTTTAGATGAGTCTTGGAAGTTATTACTTCAGTAATAACCGCTTCTTATCCTTTTTATTTTCTTTTTGTGCCAAGAGTAACCTCTAATGAGAGAGAAGCAATGATTGGGAAAGTTGCTGTCCCGAAATAGATTTCTGTGCTTCACCGTAAAATTTCGTGTAAAATCTTTGAACGTCTTTTTGAGGCGTAAATTTTTTTGTTTTTGACCCAGGTTATTATCTAACTTTCGTTAGTTCAACACTTTTTTATTTGAGCAACAGAAGGTCTTCGAAAATTTTTGTCTTTACCTGCTGGTCTGTTTTGACAGATTTCTGCCATTTTCTGCATTTGCTTCTTGTTGGTTCCTTTTTGAGTTCTTTTGGGGAATTGAGCTTTTTGAGGAAAGTGCTACAGTATCTAGTGTTCTAATGGAAGTTTATTTGGTGTTAGAACTGAACCTTAAGACTTATTATTTTGAGTGCACTAATGTTGCTAATAAAGATTGTGTGAAGTTTTGTATGAAGGAAAAATTTCAGGTGTATGGAAGGAATGAGTAATTGTCGTCGGATTGATGACAAGTACGCCATGAGGGGGTCCTCGAGGCGTGCGAAAGAGAGGGGTCTGAGACGTACGGTATTCCGGGACGGTGAGCACACAAGTTTACCCAGGTTCGAATCTGCCGGCTTTGGACGGATCCTACTCCTGCTAGCAATCCAGTAATACGGCAGAGCCGGAATATGGGTTACAAGGGTTTCGCCTGTGCGAGTTGAGATTGTAGACTATTGAGGTGTGCCCTAAAGTCTTTCTCTAGGATGACTTATATAGATATACGGCCTAGGGTTTATAGGAGAGATCTATCCGGCTACGACTAAGAGTTGGTTACAGAGTACATCTTGAACTACAAGTAACATTATGGGCCTGAGTCGGCAAGTCTTTTGGGCCTTCCCGTAGCCGGATTAGACTCTGTCTTTCTCCCTGACTAGGCCGCCCGTGAAGCAAAGAGCTAACCCGAAGTGGGCCACCCTGGTCAGTGAGGAACTGTGAGGATACCCGGAAAGTATATCCCCAACAGCAGCCCCCGGAGGCCTCCAAGATCCAAAGTCGGATTTATCATCGTCTAGCTTGATCTTCGGCTTGCAGAATCTTGAAGGGTTCCTGAAACTTCACAACAAAAAATACAATCCGGGTCTTAAAAAATAAGTCGGACCTATCAACAGGTTACTCGGATTTTCCAGCTTGATTTCAAACTAAGCCGGAACTTGGTCTCTAACGCCATCTGACACAAGTCATGGTCAAGTCACGTCATCTGACAGGCATTCCGTCAGCACGACCATTGGTGGATCCGTGGTTCGTGGAACCGAGGTGCTGTTTCAATGCGTGCGTGGAGATCGATGCGACGTAATCATCGCGTGGGTCCTTCCCAGTTCCTTCCACGACGCGTGGCGGTTACACTACAGCATTTGCACGAATCTTGGCGCAGTTAGGTGGATATAAGGGGTTAGGATTTTCTCCTTCTCCTTTCACTAGTCCTTTGCCTTTTCCTCTCCTCCCAATCTCCCTACGCACACAGAGCTCCCCTGTTCCTCCCCCAAAGAACTCCCAGCGCCGCCCATTCTAGGTCAACAGCCCACCGGAGAAATGGCTTCATCTTCCTCTTCCGGCTTGGCGACAGCGGCGGCGGCAGCGATGGAAGTGGTGGCAGAGAAAGAGAGCTTTCGCGGGCTCTAGATTCCCTGCGCACTCAACGACGAGGGTCTCAAGAACGTGGATAAGGAAGGTCTCCTCTGACGCCGGCGACTAGCGGAGCGGCTTCAAAGAAACCATCCCCAACCCGCGCGCCGGCGAGCGGGTCCACTTCGGCACCCACCTCGACAGAGGTTTGTCGTTTCCTCCCTCGGATTTCTTTTCCGAGGTGATTGATCATTACAAAGTTCAACTCCATCTTCTTCCTCCTAACTCTCTCTTAGAGATGAGCGCTTATGCTTCTTTGTGTGAGGGCTTTCTCGGCATTAGGCCGAGTTTGACTCTTTTCCGGTACTATTTTCATGTCCGGAGAAACTCTATTACTGTCGGTGTTACTTACATCACCGGTACTATTAGCTTTTCACTTAGACGCGAGCGCGCGTACCCCAAAATCTTAGCTAGTGACTCGGTCAAACAATGGCCAGCCTCATTTTTCTATCATAGGGATATGCCGGCTCCTAATAAAGCTACTGCTTTGCCGGCTTTTGTTGACGGAGCTGCCACGGCCCAACCGTCCTAGGAAGAGGCCGCTCCGGCTCTCACCGACGATCTGATCCTTGCTAAGAGGTGGATCGAATACTTGATCAAACACAAGGGACTGAAGGGATCTGACTTAGTCCAATGCTGGGTCTCACGCCGGATCTAGCCCCTTCAATACCACGGGCATCGACTGATGCACTCCATCACGTCATCCAAGGAAGACTCCCTCCGCATCAGCCCCAAATCCTACACCACTCAGGGCTACATAAGCCAGATCAAGTGGCTGATCAGGGAGCAGATCGAGAGGAGGATCCCGGAGATTTCTCTGGATATGCACACGGCGGAAAACCCCGTAGTGCCGGTAAGCTTCTATCAGTACACCTTTTTATGTGTTTCAATCTTTGAGTTACACTGCAATGCTGATATGTTTTCTTATTTTCAGCTTGCTGACCTCCCCAAGTCGGAATTTGCTCCGCTCGAAGGATATCCTCCTGAGTTTTCTCAGGAGATAGAGGTGGTCCCATTACCGAACCTTGCGCCCAAGAAGCGTAAAGCTCCGACCGTGGCTGTTGGCACAAAGGAGGTGCCCGTCGTGAAGAGGTAACTTTCAATCACAACTTCCGCCTTTGTACTTTACTCAAATTTCTTTCCGAGATGTAATGTTTCCGACTTTATTACATTCTCAGAGCAAAATTGATCATCAAGGGCAAGGGGAAGGGAACTTCTTCAAAGCCTATGCGACAGACGAAGCTCACCATAGCTTCTCCTACCGTAGATCCTCCGACTCTTGCCCCTCAACCTTCGGCAATGCCGGTGACCATTCCTTCTCCAGTTGTCGCAGAAAACCCGACTCCTTCAATGGAGCCCGCGATCCTTGAATCGCAAACTGACGTCACCATGGGTGAGTCAGATCTAGATAAGGGTGAACCCTCTTTGGGTAATGATCCCTCGGCAGAAACCTTCACCGAAAACCTTATCAGCAATCCGGGACTTGCCAAGTTTGGCATGTCCTGGAAATCTGTTGAAGAAATCCAACGGCTCGCTAGGCAATGCCTGGATAAAAGTACTTTATCTGCCGAAGAAGAAGCGCAAGAAGCAGAGGACATCAAGCACTCCAATCTTCTTGAACAAGTGCTTCTCCGCAATGAGAGGATCAGGTCCGGGGAGCTTCCAACTACTCCTGTGACCCCTCTAACTCTCGTTGAGAAGGTTGCCGTTGAGGTGAACGCGAGTTTGGATAAACTCACTCGCGAACAATATGTAAGTCGGAATTCCATCTCCTATTTTTCCTTTATTTCATATCATATCCTCTAGTCCCCAAGCATGAAGTAGGATAAATAATCCGGGTTTATGCTTCATTAGGATGCCAAAGAATGAACTAGTGTAGCCCCCAAGGCTCGTGCTGATATTAGCAAAAATATTAGCCCGAGTCTTTTGTAGCTTTCTAACTTTGGGTATTCTGACTTATAGAAAGTATATTCCTATAACCATGATTTATTGAAGAATGTATGTGATAAGCGGAGAGAGATCAAGGCTCTCTGACTTAAAAATGCTGAACTTAAAGTTGCCAAGGATGAAGCCGAAGGTAAACATTCCGAGACTCAAACCTTGTCTTTGTTTTTTCAATGTCGAATTTTTCTGAACTGTTGTTCTTTTTGACTTACAGCGCTGGTGAAACAATCCTGCGCCATGATCGAAGAGGCCGAGAACCTCAAGACCTTGGTGGTGGAGAACAAGGAGCTTCGCCAAGAGCGGGATAAGCTCAAGGTGGATCATGAAAAGAGCATAGCTCAAGTCCTTGAATCCTCCTCCATGGCTACTGAAGAGCGTGATCGCAAGATCGTTGCTCAAGATAAAACAATCTCGGACCTCACGAATGAACTTAGCAGAGAGAGGGACCTTTCCTAGGCGCTCAGGGCTGAACTCCAGAGTCTCCGGGAAGAGAAGACCAAAATTGACGACGTCATTTTTGGTACGTTCCATCTGTCTGACTTGTCTTTTTCTTCGACTTCTATCAATGTCGGATTTTTATTAACTTGTTTTGTGTATAGGTCCTCTGAACTTGACAGACTCTTCTTCCACCGAGCCCCGCACCCACCGGCTTACCCAAGTCGGTGACCTGCTTCATGACTTTCGCCAATCCCTTCAGGACATCGGCGAAGCTCTCAGGATTCCGGACATGCACATCATGTCAGATTTTCAGGTGCGGGACAAGGCAAAGGAGATGCCGCAACTTGTTCGGGATTGGAACATGTCCTACGCGCGGACTGCGGCGCAGAACGCTCTCACCATGGTCATGAGCCACCATGGAAACATGGAAATATGGCAAGTGACCAGAGGGTACTGCAAAGTAGATGAAGATGGCTAGGAGCAGGACCTTCAAGCCATCATGCATTCCTGTGCCAGATATGGGTGTCACGTGGCTGACCTGACCAGCTACGAGACCCCTTTCTTCACCCGCATGGATACTCCGCCCCCTCCTCCAGAAGAATCAGCAGAATTTTCTGACGATGAACGCACCACCTCGGATGCGGACATCTCGAAACGATACCAAGGCGGCATCTCCAGCAAGCCGGCAGCTTCTTCATCTCCTCCTGCATCATAGATTACCAGAAACATTTTGTATTATCTGAAAAAACATGATGCGTTTGTAAATATGAAGTACTATTATTTTGCTAGTGCTAAGCTTTTGATCTATTCAGCACTTTTTGACTTTGAATTTTTTGTGTGTGCCTGAAATGTTTACATAAGCACTTGTATTTTTTCGCCCCTACTTATCGTTTATCTGGCTTTCCACCTTGTCCCTTTCGTGAGCCGGCTAAACCTTCTGCCGGAAACTTTGCGGAGCAACGGAGCTCAATTGCTAAACCAGTTTAAACTCGAAAACAAAGCCGGCTTCCAGTACCAACAATTCACTACTCGGAAAATGCCCGCATCCAGCAATCAGACAAATAACCAAAGTAAAGACTAGAATTTTTTTAGAGTTATACCAGAGGGTAGCAGTTTTAGAATCGGAAATCTAAACCAGAACAAGCATGAGCATAAAGTACTTTCAAGCATTCTGAGATTTTCGACTATGACATGACCATTCGAAAATAAGATGGTAAAAACTTCTTAGAAAAACTTGAGGCAACCAAAACTTTTATTTCTCACAGAACATGTACATATATATGATTACAAAGAAGGATAAACTAAGAATAAAAGGGACGTAGCTGAGCAATATTCCACGGTCTGTCT
Organism: Avena eriantha; assembly: GCA_910589775.1. NCBI lineage: Eukaryota > Viridiplantae > Streptophyta > Magnoliopsida > Poales > Poaceae > Avena > Avena eriantha. Next base: position 479,188,407 of record OU342741.1, on the reverse strand, counting down.
AACTCATCCGGATTTATACTGCCTCCAGCTCTCTTTCTCTTCTTAGTAGCAGGTCTTTCTTTGACTGGCCTCATGTCAGTTAAGTAGTACGATCCATTGTGCAATACTCGACTAACTAAAAAGGGCATTTCCCATACTGGGGAAAGTTTGTGCTTTCTTTGTTGCACAAGTCAGAGAACCAAATCACCTTTATTAAAAGATCTATTTTGGACTCTCTGGCTATGATACTTGCGTAACTTCTGCTGATAGGCTATAGATCCCATTTCAGCAACGACGTGAACTTCTTCGACTAAGTCGAGATCATTTTGTCGAGAAATCTCGGCATCCTCTTCGATATACGCGGCCACTCTAGGAGAAGTATGAATCAAATCACTAGGAAGAACTGCTTCTATGCCATAGACCAAGAAGAAAGGTGTGTATCCTGTTAACCTATTTGGAGTTGTTCGTAAACTCCAAATTACAGAGGGTAGTTCCTCTGCCCAAGCCCCCGCAGCACGTCGTAGTGGTGCTTCGAGTCTCGGTTTTAGCCCTTGTAGGATTAAACCATTTGCTCTTTCGACTTGTCCGTTAGCCTGTGGATGTGCGACTGATGCAATGTCAAGCCGGATATTTTGCTTGTTGCAGAATTCAGCCAATTCTCCCATAGAGAAGTTACTCCCGTTGTCTGTGATAATGCTATGTGGATAACCATACCGGATTATAACATCCTCGACAAATATTTTGGCTGTTGCTCCATCACAACTAGTGACAGGTTTAGCCTCAATCCATTTTGTGAATTTATCCACCATCACTAGGAGGTGAGTAAATCTGCTTGGAGCTCGTTTAAATGGTCCTACCATATCAAGCCCCCAGACCGCAAAGGGCCATGTTATAGGTATTTTTCGAAGCTGATCAGCCAGAACATGAGCTTTCTTGGCGTACTTTTGGCAGCCTTTGCACGTCTTGACTAATCATTCGGCATCTGCCTGAGCTGTAAGCCAGAAAAATCCGTGTCTAAAAGCTTTTGCCACTAAAGATTTGGCTGCAGCGTGGTGATCACACTCGCCTTCGTGGATTTCCCTTAAGATTTCCACTCCTTCTTCCGGAGATACACAACGCTGAAAACCCCCAGAAATACTCCGTTTATGGAGCTCACCTTTAACAATAGTATAGGCTTTTGCTCGTCGGATAATCTGTCGGCTCAGAACCTCGTCTTCCGGTAATTTGCCATCTACCAGATAATCTAGGTAGGGTTGAGTCTAGCTAGGAATTACAGCCAGAACTGCTATCAAAGGTGAGTCGGATTTGGTCAGTTATTCCTCATCTACTCCCTTTATTGACGGAACTTTGAGGTGCTCTAAAAAAGCGCCATCCGGGACTTCTTTCCGCGCAGAACCTATCCGAGATAGTGCGTCTGCTTCCTCATTTTCTGCTCGAGGGATGTGTTGAACTTCAAACCCTTCGAACGATTTAGATAGATCATCCACGACAGCTTTATATGCTGCCATGTGTTTATTTGCATTACAAATATCTGACACTCGTTGAGCAACAAGATCCGAATCTCCATAACACATCAAATGTCGGATGCCAATATCCTTAGCAATCTGGATTCCATGTAGCAGTACTTCATACTCAGCAATGTTGTTTGTCGTTGTGAAGTGGATCTGCAACACGTATAGAAGTTTATCTCCTTGGGGTGATTTGAGAACCACGCTAGCCCCTGAGCCCCCACGAGCCTTAGACCCATCAAAGAAAATGGTCCAATATTCCGACTCAGGGAGGATCATGTTCTCCTTCGTCTCTGTCCAATCAGCGACAAAGTCAACAAGGATCTGGGATTTGATTGCTGTCCGAGGTTTATACTCAATATCAAAAGCTGAGAGCTCTATTCCCCATTTGGCGACGCGTCCTGTGGCGTCACTATTGTTGATTATATCTCTCATGGGAGCTGTGCTCACCACGGTAATTGGATGCTCCTAAAAGTAGTGTCGTAACTTACGGGATGCTAGAAAAACACCGTAAGACAATTTTTGATAGTGCGGATACCACTGTTTTGATTCTGTCAGGACCTCGCTGACAAAGTAAGTCGGACGCTGCACCAGATGTTCCTGATTTTTCTCTGGTCTCTCCACCACCATGATGATACTAACGACCTTATTTGTCGTAGCAAGATAGAGCAACATCGGTTCCTTAGGTTCCGACGCTGCAAGGATAGGAGCAGATGAGGGTACTTTCTTTAGGTCTTGTAGTGCAGCTTCAACTTCGTCAGTCCAAACAAAATCCTTGGTCTTTTTCAGGAGTTTGTATAATGGTGCGGCTCTTTCACCAAGCCGGCTTACAAATCAACTGACCGCAGCGACGCAACCAGTTAATCTTTGTACGTCCTTTAGGCGAGTTGGCCTGGAAATATTGAGTATAGCCTTGATTTTGTCCCGGTTCACCTCTATGCCTCTTTGAGACACGATGAAACCTAACAATTTTACGGCTGGTATTCCAAAGAAGCATTTCTTCGGGTTAAGCATGATGTTGTATTTTCGTAGATTGGCAAATGTTTCCTCCAAGTCGGAAATCAGTGTTTCCTTCTTTTTGGACATTACCACGATATCATCCACATATGCATGTACATTGCGTCCGAGTTGGTCATGGAGGCAACGCTGCATCATGCGCTGGTACGTAGCTCCTGCGTTCTTTAGCCCAAAAGGCATCGTAACAAAACAGAAGGTTCCGAAAGGGGTTATGAATGAAGTTTTGACTTTGTCAGATTCCTTCATCCGGATTTGGTGATAGCCGGAATATGCGTTGAGAAAACAGAGGAGTTCCGAGCCTGCCGTAGAATCGATAACTTGATCAATTCTAGGCAGAGCGAACGGATCTTTTGGACAAGCCTTGTTCAAGGCAGTATAATCAACACACATCCTTAAATCAGTGGTATCCTTTTTAGGGACCATTATAGGATTGGCCGACCACTCAGTGTGGATGACCTCTTCTATGAATCCGGCTAACTCGAGCCATGCTAGTTCCTTAGCTATTGCCTTACGCTTTTCATTGCCAAACCGTCGTAGGGACTGTTTGACGGGTTTAGCATTCAGGTTTACATTTAGAGAGTGCTCGGCAAGTTCCCTAGGTACTCCGGTCATGTCAGATGGCTGCCATGCGAAGATATCTTGGTTTGCTTGGAGGAACTTGATGAGCGCGCTTTCCTATGCGCTACCTAGGCCTACGCCTATCTGGGTCACCTTGGAGGGGTCATCATCCTTCAACGGCGTCTTCTTCGTCTCTTCTGATGCCTTGAACTCCGGATTTGGCTTTGTCACCTCCTTCTTCGTTCCGGGCATCTCGGACGGATCTATGCTCTTCTTGATCTCTTGGTACTCCTGGGCATGCAACACGGCTTCGGCAAAGGCGACATTTCCATCCTCGCACTCCCGCGCTTTCTTCGGGTCTCCCCTGATGGTGATCACGCCGTTGGGACATGGAATTTTCATCATATTGTAAATGTAATACGAACGAGCCATAAAAGCCCAGTAAGCCGGACGTCCGAATATAACATGGTATGCGCTCTTGAACGGGACCACTTCGAAGGAAAGTGCCTCCGTCCGATAGTTCTTTGGAGTTCCAAAGGTAACATCCAAAGTAATCTCTCCCAGGGAATTAGCTTGTCTTCCTGGGACAACTCCGTGAAAGATCACAGAGCTATGGTTCAACTGGGTTTCCGAGATCTTCATTCGGCGTAGCGTTTCGACATAGAGAATATTGATGCTGCGACCACCGTCCATGAGGTTCTTGGAGAAACCATAACCGTCAATAAGTGGGTTAACGATTAAGGCGTATTTTCCTTGCCTGTGCAACTTAGGCGGATGATCAGCGTGGTCAAATGTGATTGCCACTTCCGACCAGTCCAAGTATTGAGGGACAATCCGAACTGTTGCATTGAGCTCGTGTAGAACTGCTTTCTTGACCTTTGCTGGTTGAGATCCGAGGAAAGTGACATAAGTGTCCTTCTTGGTGGAAAGTCTTCTTTCCTTCCGGCTTGGGATTTGAAGCATCAGCTTCCTCCATGTCGAAATCTTCCTTAGTCTCTTTGTCTTTTTTGGGATTTTTCTTTCCCTTCTTCCGCTTAGCTTTGTAGCCCACGGTGTCATCTCTTTTGATGTCGTCATTGAAACGACATTCAGCGTTGGTGTGGGACGAGCCCCCATTGGCGTCTAGGTGATGCACACATGGATTATTCGCAATGTCGGCCCAAGAGTAGGTTTTGCCTGGTTGCTGTTCTCCTCTACCTTAGACCCTTGAAGTCCCATGGCCACGCCCGCGGCCTCCGCCGCGTCCTCCTCGTCCTCTAGACCCGGAAACAGTAGTAACCACCGTTGTTTCATGTTGGGTTTTTCTTCCGAGGTATTTTTGCGCTTCTGAGCTTGTTGCTTTGGTTGTCTTGCCGACTGAGGTACAACTAGGACATTGAGTAATCCCTCTGCATCATCATCAGCATCTGCATACTTGCTCGCTGTTTCTATCATCTCTCCCAAATCAGTGACCTTGTCACACTTCAAGCAGTGACGTAGTAGACCAATTGGGAGCCCTGTGATGAAAGCTTCAATCGCGGTTTGATCGTTTACTCCTTCACAGGAGTTCTTGGTGTCGATCCATCGTCCGAGGTAATCCCGACAAGTTTCTCCGGCTTTCTGGGTGCAACGCTGTAGGTCTCCGACCAAACAGGGCCTCCGATATGTGCCTTCGAAATTCTGAAAGAACGCACTTTGCATGTCATACCAGTTATGGATGGTGTTCTCCGGAAGTTCATTGAGCCATGATCGCGCCGTCTTCCGCAACATAAGTGGGAGATATCGGGTTGCGACCAGGCTGTTTCCGCCTTTGGCGATGCAGCAAGCTTGGAAAAAATCCTGTTGCCAAGTATCTGGCCGAGCAATGCCGTCGTAGGCTTGGATGTGCCTTGAGATAGCAAATCCTTCCGGGAATCTTGTAGCTCTAATGCATGGTCCGAAGCACTTTGGGCCCACGTAGATATCATCGTTTTCGTAGCACCGCGCCTCTATATTGGAATTGATCATGTGCCTTGCGTCATTCGGGGATAGAGATCGTCCCGAATGCCGGCTATGGCTGCGGTGCCTTGGAGCCGGACTTCGGCTTCTGCCGCCACCTCCTCCGCCACGTCGTCCTCCTTGTCCCCCTTGGGAGCCGTTGTGATGACTGCTTGGTGGAGAGGGTGGAGCAGCTGAATTGTTTCCGGCTGATCGCCGGCCTCCGTCCGGAGCGTCATTATTCCGGTTCCGGGGAGGGTCTTCACTATGACGAGCCCCCTGCCGGCTTATACCAGCATGGTTTCCGTCGTTCCTTCGTCCGTCATTCCCACCACGGTGAGGTTTAGCCGGACGGCTTGTATGTCTAGGAGGTGGCATTTTTTCATGATCCTCCTCCCGACGTTTATCTTTATCTTCTCCCCTTCGATCGTTAGACTCTCGTCGGGGAGGATTCCTCGGATTCAGCAGCAATGGCCTCTTTTTTGGCCGCTGGAGCGACGTTGCTCCAGTTACGCGTAGTTCTGTAATGCTGTCATGACGATCCGGTTCTTGAATAATTGTCTTCCCGGCGTTCGGGGCGATGATACTGCTCCCGGACGTGATAGGGTCTTACGTCAGCCCATGCCGGATCTGTGCAACATTGGTCGGAATCCGAGACCAGTTTTTAACTTCCGGACAGGGCGACCTTTTGCTGTTCCAGTCCCTTGTTGAGTAGTTTGATACCCAAACGGATCTCCTCCGTTCCTGGATTAGCCGATAGAATTTCTTGGGCCGCCACAGTATTCTGTACTAGGGTTGGATATACCCAATCCCCTTTGCTATCTTTCCGTGGCTTCCCGATCTCATCCCCGAAAAGGACGGCACGGACATGTGGGAATTGGTCGTCATTGGTGTGACGCTTCCGTGTCTTCTGATGCAACCGAGACATGTAATCCTTAATTGCCATGCGTTTCTTCTCCTCCTCGATGTTTTTGGCTTCATGTAGGAGTTGTTGACGACACGCTTCTAGGGCTTGGGCCCTTTCGTCCAGCTCTTCAGCAGTAAGTTCTGCAGCTGTAGGGATAGGTGTGGTTAATGCAGCATCAATGAGTTTACACGCACCTTTGGTGATCACGTGTCCATCCACCGATTCTTCTTTTTTCGGCTCTTCTGGGATAAGTGCTCCATCCGAGTCTTCTTCGTATTCCTCGGCAATCACCTCCTCTGTCAGAGGGTCTTTTGCCGGGGTCTTGTTCTTCATCTTTGCCTTCTTGGCAGCGCCGGTAGCAAAGACGGCTTTGGGTCCGTTTCCCGGAGTCAAGCTCTGATCGGTACTTTCGGACATCTAGACTTCGGGATTATCTCCGACGTCCATGCCATCCTGTGCTTTGGGAGAGTGTTCCCCGGATCCTTCATCCTGTTACAAGGGTTTCGCCCGTGCAGTTGAGATTGTAGACTATTGAGGTGTGCCCTAAAGGCTCTCCCTAGGACGGCTTATATAGATATTGTAACTACCTCGGACCCTACGCTCTAAGTTCAAGCCTGGATGAACCAAAAGTGGTTAAAATAGTATAGCAGGGGCCAGGGGCCACCCACGTGTAGACCCATCGGCCGTCCTAACCACTTCCAAGAACATCGGGACAAGAGCGAGCGGCGTAGGCAACATGCGAAGAGATCAAATACATACACAAGTGAGTATGTGTGCAAGCTACCTTACAACAGTCCTCAGAGCCATATCATCTAAAAGAAATAGAAATATTGCAACGCCATACGGCAAGATCCAAATATCCTAGTTATAGATAATAGTGTAGGATAGCTCCTTAATACATCAAACAACAGAGTATCAAGCGGAAGCAGGAAACAAGATCCGAGTATGGATAAGAAGCAAATCGGCATAAGATGCCACATAAATAAGCACATCCCGCCCACAGATCTCACGGATCCCCATCCCCGAAATCTCTACACCGAGTGATCGTTGCCAACATCATCTGTCTCCTCCACCTAGTATCCATCTTGCGAAATACACATGTTCATCTGAATCAAACAATTTATCGTGTGAGACCCTAGGGGTACTCAGCAAGTCTTTATGCCTCTAAAGGGGACATATACCTGGGGTGACGCAATTGCAGCAAAAGATAATAACTAACAAGCCTATAGATACTCGCTAACCATCTGCCTAACCAAAGATAGACGGATGTCCGTTAATTAGACACAACAGTTATGACAGTATAAAGTAACAGATCCATCCTCCTTCTCGCTTACCAACGAGAAATCGGACGAACAACCCATCCGTTGGCAGTTTTATTACTCATTCCATGAATATTGCACTATTTACTAGTCATATATTTAGTCAAATTAAGGACGGCACTTTAGTTATACTTGTCTATGATCGAGAAACTATGCTCCAAGTCGTCCATAACCGCGGACACGGCTTTCAGAAAGATTTACCCTGCAGGGTTGCACAAATAGCAACACACACTTATTCAATCTCGGAAAAACCAACTCAAAACCCAACGAGTCATTCACGACAAAGCGATCACAGGATTCATAAAATATTTCAGGGGGCCACCCCATTAAGCTACCCGCAATGAAGTTGGCCGACTCCGAGACGGACCCAAGGTTTGCGTCAATGGCTGTAAACGACTGGGAACCCAAAAATGTGACTGGGCTTGTCGATACCGCGAAAACACTCCGCATCCAAAACAGTACAGGTGCTCCACGCACAATCTTAAATAAAACAGTAAAGTATGGCATAAGTACATGATAGTAATAAAGCCCTAAACTACTTTGTGGCCCCAAGAAATAGAAATGAATCAAGCTCTGGCTCAGGGGGGGTCCACGGCCTCCCGGATGTGGATAGTGCGAATAGTTAAGGAACAGGAATCAAGTACTCGAGGTCCTACGGGACACAAGTGGGCATGAAGAACCAAATAACAGAATATTGTCCACCGGTGCCTCTTTCATTAGTTATCCCATTACTACTCAGGTTAAGTTGTTTAGGTACCTCGTTATCCATCAGACTCTCACATACCCTACACATGTTGTTCTACGACCCGCATGGCTCAAACAACTCCTGTAGTAATGGCTCATGGGATGGAGGAACAAGCTCGGTGGGGTTTTAAAAGTAAAGGCTATGCAATACTTGGGATTCAATTTAATGCATTTGCGACTCAATGATGCAAGAATAAGATAGAGGCAATAGGTACTATATGTATGCAAGCATGTGGTAGTGCTTGCCTGACAGCTCATTTGAAGCGAGGGATAGATCTGGGTAGTACTCCTGGGATTCCTGGTAATTCCCCTGCTCGGCGTCTATTCGAAAGAAGAACCAAACAAACAAGGGCCAACATAAATATAGTGCACAAACATATGAATCAAATGCGACAAGCAAACAAGCATGCCATGATGAATGATGCACAATCTACATGGCATAGCATAGCATGGCATGGGTGAGGTGTGGGGTACAAGAATAAATCATTTCATTAAGTTTTTAGTCATGTTTTGCTCCCATATAACTTGTTGTTCACTTAATATTTATATGATGCATGCTGCAATTCATATCAAGGAATGCGTAGTTAGAACGGGCTCGTCGCGCTGATCGATTTAGACATGTTATTTGTCGAATTTGGAGTTATAGAATTAAAGTTATTAATTAATTAAGAAAAGGCATTTTTATTGCAATTAGACAATTTCAAAAATTTAAATTAGTCAAACATTATTTTGGATGGCATATTTGAAACCCTCACATTTTTCTGATTCAAAAAACATATATTATTTGTATTATTTGGATTAACCAAAATGAAGTTGAGATTTAAGCATGGTTTAAGCTTTTCTTAATATCCTAAAAATGTTTATTATTTTCCAACATGGCCCAAATCAAAAATAGGTCATATTCATGTTCAGAATTTTAAAACAATCAAATTTGGTGTTTTGAGTCTTTCCCCAAAATAATACAGAACATAACTTAAAAAGTGGGCAAAGTTTTCATGTTTGAAAGAAAATGCATAGTTTTGTTTAAAACATTCTGTTTTTGACTGACTGCCAAGATAGATCTGTTGGGAATTTGAAGTTTTTGATAAGAGCATAGTTGTAGAGGGGGATGAGATCTACAACCTTGGTGTTGACAAGATTTTCAAAAAAAGTAAAGGAAGTATGAGTTCTGGAGTGTTTTTGGAGGCCATCTGCTAACAGGGAAAAAAATTAGACTGAAGAGCTGTTAGTTTTCTCTGTTTTTGGATTGATCCTGGAGACAAATCTGAGACGAATTAGGGTTTTCCCTAGAAGAGGAATTTGTAGAGAAAAGCAATATCTACATCTTTCATGTTTACAGCATCCCCAGATTCGGAGGGAAACACCAAGATCTGAAGCAATTTTGACAGCAACAAAAAAAATACTACAACAAATGTTGCCAGAAGCTTTATATTTTGTCTGAGTTCAGAAGACGATAGTGACTAATCTGTGCAGAATTTGGAGGCGTCTGTATAGAACAAAATTTAGATGGTGAATAGGTCTACAACTTTGGTGTTGACATCTTTGCGAAACAGGCACTACATATAGAAGATACTGGCCAATTTAGACCTGAAGAAAAACACTGACAGACTGACGGACGAACACATGAGTTCAACAACGAAAACATTGATCTTGCGATGCTGCTTTCGAGCCATTCCGGGAATCAAATCGAGCTTCGTTTATTGCGGATGAAAGATGGGAGTGTCTTATACGCCAGCACGGGATGTTTGGCTCCGGATTCAAACTGTGGATTTCATGAAAAAAAGGGAACGGAGGGTGCTGTAGAGGCCTGGTGCGTGCGCAACTGCAACCGGTGTGCGTCTGTCTCGCGTGCACGATGAGCGGCGAGGCAGCTGCACGCGTGCACTAGGATGGAGATGAGACAGATAGGGATGAGGCGAGGAGAAGGCTCACCGAAGTTGCTGGCAGGGCCTGGAGATGACGACGGCGGCGGTGAGACGGTGTTGTAGACGAAGGTGGCCGAGGCATCGGTACGGCGGCGTTCGCAGTGGCTGCGCCAAGCGGGGCATCTCCTCCTCGCATCCAGGTGGCCGAGAAGGCTCAACAGCGCAAGGGGAAGCTTCGGGACATGGGGGCAGATCCTCAGCGATAGCAAGTAAACAGTGAGGCATGTGGCTGAGGCTAGGGTTTAGGTGGCGGCATGGGTTAGAAGAAACCGAGGGAGATCGAGTTTGGGGCTGCCGAGGATGGTTGGAGGAGGAAGGAGTGGTTGCTCTCCTTGATTTATGGCCACGGAAAAAAAACAGGGGGAAGGCGAGCACGAGCTCGGCGTGGGAGCAGCGCTCACGTGCAGGGCATGGGCAAGGCACAAAGAGAGAGAGGACAACTGCGCGTTGGGCTCCAGGCTAGGATCGGGAGATGATGCATGAGTGTGTGTTTTGCACCACACGTTTGAACAAACAAAGTAGCACGGATCTATAGCTAGCTATCTAGGTGGAGAGTGTGTAGGTGTGTGTATGTACACATGGCCAGCATTTTGGAAAAGAAGAAGATTGGAGTTTTTATATAGTCCAAATTGGACTAGATGGGACCAGTTTTAGACAAAACTTTAGACGGATTTAGTGTCAAAGATTTAGGCAGAGATCAAGAGACAAAATAAAAAAATATCAGAGATGGAGTCTTTATTTAGATAGCTAGATTAGCTAGAAAAACTTGGTAGATGGAGTGTAGATATAGGATTTGATCAAAAATTTGAACAAGCGAACAGTGCAAAGGAGTTTGGATAAAAGAAAGGTCACTAGTGGCCTTGATATCACATGTGATTAGAGACTAATATTGCATGTAGTATGACATGATGTAGAGATAGGGTAGGTGTATTCCTCTTTTATTTATTTTATTAGTTTGAAAACAAACTACTCAAAACTCTTCCAAAACCAAAGCAAAAATCAAATAGATAGGAAAAAGGAGAGAGAGGAATCTTGCATGGCCCATGCACAAGTAATAAATGCCACTAATTCTAGTGGTGCAAACAACTATCTTCAATCATGGTCATATATTCTTGCATGCATGTCAAAGTATTTGATTAAAATCATTCAAAGAAGAAGCTTGCTTGAAATATGGAAATAATTAGCATATGCACATGTATGAGGATAAATGACCATGGTAGTGTGTATTTTTCCACTAGAGCACTTGTAGCCAAATATAGCTCCATACATGAGCATATAGTAAATAAAATCCATATAGAAACTTAGATACAACATTTCTACTCACATGTCATGCAAAAGTGGCCATAAGGCTTCCCATAATCAATATTGTGAGAACAACATGTATCATGTATGGAAGCATGTAGAAAGAAGTGGATCCACCCCAACACATATGAGATAGATTTAAATGCCAAAGAGAAATGTAAAAGCTCATGTATAATTAGGATGGTAGAAGTATAAGGTGGTGACAAGGTTAAGGTGGTGGAGTTGAAAGAGATATGCCCCCAACTCAATTTAGGCATTAAACAATATATCAAAAACCAACTACAATATATCAAGAGGCAAATACAATTAATAAATGCATATGGAAAAAGAACCAAATGAAAAAGGTTTTATATGATGCTCAAATGCAAGGTGGCATGATGACATGAGCATGATATAATGATGATGCAACTAATTATATGTAGGAAGGAGCATATATAGACTAGGCTAGTAGCATTGCAATTGTTAGACAATTAGGATGCTATAGATATCCGACCTAGGGTTTACAAGAGAGATCTATCCGGCTACGACTAAGAGTTGGTTATAGAGTACATCTTGAACTACAAGTAACATTATGGGCCTAAGTCGGTAAGTCTTCTGGGCCTTCCCGTAGCCGGATTCGACTCCGTCTTTCTCCCTGACTGGGCCACCGTGAAGCAAAGCTCTAACCCGAAGTAGGCCACCCTGGTCAGTGAGGAACTGTGAGGATACCCGAAAAGTATATCTCCAACAGTAATGAGATGAAGGATGGACTAAAGCTCAAGCTTGGGGATGCCACGCGTGTCACCCCAAGAAATATCCAAGAATTACAAGCGTCAAAGCTTGGGGATGCCCAAGGCATCCCCCTCTTCATCAATAAAAATCCCAGGTTTCTTCTAAACGCTTCATTTTTATTGTTTCTTGCATAGTTGTGTTGTTCTTGGAGCGTCTTCTTTTTCGTTTTAGTTTTGGTTTTTGTTTGCTTAGTTTGCTGAATAAATTGGTTGTACCCCCGCTTTCATACATTGGTGTTCAAATAGTTTGGTTTGGTTTGGAAAAGAGTAGGAAAGCTCATGCTTAAGTGGTAAAGAGAGCTTGTTTTTGACTATGGCCTATGCTTTGTCATGCCATGCTTGATATTGTTTTGGCTTTATGGTTAGTATTCTTTGCTGTAGCATGACTTGTTATAGACAATTGAGATTGCTTAATGTGGCTTGGATGAATCATGCGTTGTTTTAGCATATTAAAGCATAGTATAGTGGTATTCTCCTTTGATGCTTTATTTGGGTTGACTTGGCACATGCTCACACCATGTTATGACTATCCCAAGTCACCATAAGCCTTTATGATCCTTTAGTTTTCAACTTGTAGTATCACTTTATGCTTTGATCAATAATGTTTTGTCGCTCTGCATGATTATGGCCATTATTGCTCTCTCGTTTGTCGCTCCCTTACTATTGCTAGCCTTCACCTTCACTGAGTATGTTTTACTCATGTTTCCAACTCCCCAAAACCAAATATTGCAAAAGTGTCCACCATATCTACCTATTAACATCATTTTCTATTCCGTGCATATTAAGTATGCCTTGTTTTCTTTCGAATAAAATGTTTGCTTGTTATGAGAAAGTTAGTTAGTAAAGCTCTCACGAACTTGATGGCACACCTTATTTTCTTGCACTTAATAAACCGGAACCATTGCATCCTTCTTTGTTGCGTATATGCTTGCACTTTAGAAGTTGAAGTTAGCAGAACCATGTATCATGGGGAACGCTTTCAACATTGCACTGGTACTTTGTACCTCGTTGATATCATGATTCTTTTGCTTATGGATCCCGGCGGTGTGAAATAAAAGTGGAACTTGTAAGATCATGGAGTTTGTATGTATGTTAGAGAAACGCCTGGGCTGCTAGCCTAAGCCATGCCTAATCATGGTGGAAACTTGCAGCACAACCATGATGAGCATTCTATGAAGCATCCTCAATAAAAATCTATGCACATAGTAAATAAAAAGATCGCTGAGATGCTCATTGTCTGCTTACCTTGTCATTTTGATTATGGGATAGCTCCTGTATCATGTGCAAGGGGTACCCCGTTGGCGGTTCTCTATGATACGTATATACTTACAATGACAAGAGCTTACTCATGACTGAAGTTGAGTAGCATGAGGATCGGTCTTCGTAAGTAAGGGGCATGAGACTTTGATTTATAACTTGTCAAGCATATCGTCTTAGTTGTGTCACTTTAACCTTAACCACTTAAAGATGCTTATGATAGGGGCAATGAGAGCTCAAAGCTAACGAGTACCATACTTTCAGCATTTGGAAGCCTTTCAAACTTTTCAAAACCTGTTCATTTCCTTGTTGAGTCTCCACACATTCTATGATCACTTTCTTGAGAGCATAGTGGCCATTCTTAGTTCTATGTGCATTGTCCCAAGACTTGTTGATTGATGCATAGCTTTGATATTGCTTATTTTAAACTATTTGTATCTAGTCACTCTTATGAACCTTGAAGGTGTCCTATGCATTTATGTTTGCTACTCTATGAGGGACAAGCTGAATGCCACTATGCTATGTTTTCTTTATGTGAAACAAACAAACGTCTTGCAAAGCATTGTTATTCATGAATCTTTTGTTTGTGCCTTTTCATGTTGCAACATGGTTTCTTTGTCTTATTGCTAGAACTTTGTCTTTCATGTTATGATTGAAGTACTATGATCCCATCTTTGAATATTTTACAAATACTTTGATCAAGTTTATGATGGTGCATGTCACCTCAAAAATTATTCTTTCTTTTTATCACTTACATACTCGAGGACGAGCAGGAGTTAAGCTTGGGGATGTTGATACATTGCAAATGTATCTATAATTTTTGATGTTCCATGCTTGGTTTTATCTACTTTCTTGTGTTTTGTCCACACTTTGGAGTACTTTTCATATGATTTCTTGGACTAACCTATTAACAAGAGCCACAGTGCCAGCTGCCTGATTTCTGCTGTTTTTGATCCAGGAAAGTCAGAAAATGAATACTCTCAGAATTGGACGGGACAAAAGTCAAAGTGCCTATTTTACCGGAAGTTATCTGGAGCCAGAATACAAGACGGAGAGGAGCCAGGGGCCACCACACCACCTAGCCGCGCGGGCTAGGCCTGGCCGCGCCAAGGGGTGGTGTGGCTAGCCCAGGCACCCCCTCGGCCTCCCTCTTCGCCTATAAGTTGCCTTCTGACCTAAAAACGCAGGGGGGTTCGACATTTTTCCAGAAGGAGTTCCGCTCCCCTGCCACCACCAGATTCCACGAAACAGCACCAGAAACTCCGTTCTAGCACCCTGCCGAGACGGGGAATTGAAGGAGATCATCGCCATCATCATCTCCATCGACCATCCATGTTTCCCCCATCTATGAGTGAGTAATCCCCCACTGTAGGCTATGGGGATGGTAGGGATTGGATGAGATCGTTCATGTAATGGCATCAGATTGTTAGGGCATGGAGCCTAGTATCTTTTATTAGTGCTTTATGACTTTGTTGCAACTTGTTGTTCTTAATGCTTGTCACTAGGGCCCGAGTGCCATGATTTCAGGTCTGAACATGTTATTGATTCATTATGATAGTATTGTTTATGGTATTATCTGCAAGTTGTATACACACGTTGTTGTCCGGAACCAATGGCCCCGAAGTGACAGAAATCGGGATAAACGGAGGGAATGGCTTTGATGTGAGGATCACATGTGTTCACGGAGTGTTAATGCTTTGCTCCGGTGCTCTATTAAAAGGAGCACCTTAATTGCCAGTAGTTCCCTTGAGGCCCCGCTGCAAACGGGCTAGCAGGACAAAAGATGTTGTGCAAGTTCTCATTGCGAGCACATATGACTATATATGGAACACATGCCTAGGATTATCTAGTACTTGGATGCTTTATCTTATTTATCTGCAATTGCCCTATGTTCTGATTGCTATGTGAATTGTCTTGTACATGTAATGCCCATCCATCCATCCCTATGCCTACCGCACTCGAATCCTACTGTTTACTGTTATTGTTACTGTTGTCTTTACTTTACTGCTGTTGCTACTTTGCTATTCCTACTACAAAACTGTTGCTACTGATAAACTATTGTGAGCAAGATTGTTTCCAGGTGCAGCTGAATTGACAACTCAGTTGTTAAGGCTTATAAATATTCTTTGGCTCCCCTTCTGTCGAATCAATAAATTGGGTTTCACTTCCCTCGAAAATAATGCGATACACCCCCTATACTTGTGGGTCATCAGTTGTCCAGACACTCGATGGTCTACTTCAGGTTATTGTGTGTTCCTCGGCGCGAATTTGGTGTCTTGGTCGGCTAAGCGGTAGCACACTGTTTCCCGATCGAGTGCGGAGGCTGAGTATCGGGCGGTAGCAAATGTGGTGGCCGAATCTTGTTGGCTTCGACAGCTACTTTTGGAGCTTCATCTACCGGTGCATGATGCTTCAGTGGTCTTCTGTGACATTGTGAGCTCTATTTACATGACACAGAATCCAGTGCATCACCAGCGTACCAAGCATGTGGAGATTGATCTACACTTCGTCAGAGATCGCGTAACCTGGCGAGGTTAAGGTGCTACACGTTCCCAGTTCATCACAGTTCGCGGACATCTTCACCAAAGGATTACCATCACCTCTCTTCTTGGACTTTCGGGACAGTCTCAACATTCGTCGGCTGCCCAGTTTCGACTGAGGGAGGGTGTTAGAATACATATCCTACACATGTTTGTATAGGTATAGAATACGGATGCGTGTGTATTCCTTGTATATATGTCCGTGTTGTATGCAACCAGGACTTTTGTAATCCTCTTATATAATGAGCCATACAAGGCCACCTAACGTGTGGTTTCCCCTATATTACGCTGATGGATGCGTGAGATTGTCGCTAGAGTGAGAGGCGGAGGGAGACTATGTGCGATGCGCGCACTGCCGGAGATTTGTGATTGCTATGTTGGCAACGGGAGCCTAGCGGTGGGGTCGAGGCGGACGTCCAGGACAACGGACGCAGAGACAAAAACGTGAGCTTGAAGTTTGAATTTGAAGGAGAAATTGGACACATTTTGAATGTGTTAGGTACTTTTTTGTAAAAATGTATTCGAACTGTGCCTGCGACATCTTTTTCGTCGGCATGTACAATGGGATAATGTCACCCACGTCGGATTTTTTCTCAGTTACATGAGAGAATTGAAAAAATAGAAGGTTGCCTTCACTTAGCTAAGAGATGATCTCTTAAGACTAAGAGAAGACTATTCATATTAATTATTAGAGATAATAATAAGAGAAGACCCATTTTACAACTAAAAAGACTATTTTAATTGTCTTCTCTACATGACGTGGAGGGCTAAGAGAAGACCTGTCTTCTCTACCATCATGCCCTTGGAATAAATTTGTTTCGCCTTAAAAAAAGAGCAGAACGAATCCCTCATTTTTGCTTAAGGTTTAAAAGAAACTAGCCAACGTTGTCGCCACGTTTTGAGCCTGCCGCTAAATTCCGTTGAACACATAACCGGTTGTACTTCAATCTAGAGCGAACGGTTAGTACAACAGAAGGAGTGAACTATCGCCACCAATCTTGTGTCACATAACACAGAACGTATTGTAATGAAAGATTAAGACATAAAAGGTTATTGTAAAGAAAGATTAAGCCAACAATGGCGGCTCGTAATTTTTCTATGACACGTCTTGGAAGAAGTAACAAACACATAGAAGAAACGACCGACGGCCGATACAACGCTAAAAGGAAAAACACCATACACAACACGATACAATGCCAAGCGGCACACCACACGCCCTCCACCACGACCCGACGATGAGACCATGCTCAGCCAAGTCCCCTACCAAGGTGAGGAGACGAGGCACATAGCAACCGGACCGCGTCAAGCGAGACTCTGCCATAGCACGACCAAGACTCCAAGGCCGCACAGATCAACGCACCTCCCCCTCATACGCCTAGAAGAGATCAGCGAGAAGTCAGCAGGATCCACCGGGACTTGAGGAAGACATTGTCTAGGAAGCGTTCACCATGATGTACATTGCGCCCCTGATGCTCATGCGCAGAGCAGCATCCGACACCGACAGCACCTCGCCACCCCAAACTCCAAACATTAGGCCCTTCCCGGGCGGCCTCGACGACGTCTTCAAGAAGATCACAACACCGTGGGCACCGCCGCCGCCTGGTCCGGTGACCCGAACCTAGGGTTTCCCCCGGCACCCGAGAAGAGGAAGACACGAAACTGGCCATGACCGCGCCCCCAAGGAGGTAGCGGCACCCGCAAGCGTCACCACGGCCAGCAACAGCTCAAGCTGAGCAGGGCTTTCACCCGGCCAAGGACCATGCCCCCGAAACCCGCCCAATGGGTCGCATGGAGAAGGTGGGCGGGGATGCAAGATGCCGGCTCAAAATGCCACCGCAGGAAGGAGAGGAAACACCACCAGCAACCGTCAAAGAATGGAGTCGCACCGGCCACCACCGGCACCACGGCTAGCCCGCATGGGCTTGGAGGAGGAGCCCTCCCATGTCGGCCAGCCACCACCGCTGCAGCGCCTGCGACACCCCAAAGACGAGGCCACAAGAACGCTCCACCACCGCGCTCCGAAGCCGCGGCCCGCCCTGGCCCGCATAGGCCTAGATCGGGCCCAGCCGCCATGGACGATCACAGACGACGGGAGCACAACACACGTGTCGCAGCAGCCCCTTGTGCCCTCTACACCGACCCCACGCGCAGCTGCCGCACGCCACCTCGCCGCCAAGGCCAGCCGCCGCCGCTCCGGCCGCCAGATCTCGCTACAAGGCGCCGCGCCAGAAGAGGGGTCCCCGCCCCCATCGTTGGCAGCGCGGGCTTTGCCCGGCCGTGTCCTCCGACGGAGGCGGAGAAAGGAGAGAGGAGGGGAAGGCCGCCAACGGCGCCTAGGGTTTGGGGGGCTCCGGTGCCGCCCGAGCGGGGGCAACACGGGAGCGAGCCTGGGCGTGAATCAACAAATTAAGTATACGGGAATCAACAAGGCAAAGAATGAAGCTAAGAACGAGCTTGGCCGGACCTTTGTTATATTGTATTGGCCAATGGTGGCTCGTAATGTCATACCAAATTTAGGCATGACACATCTTAAAGGTTTGTCTCAAATACGATAACACTAGCTGAATGCTCGTGCGTTGCCACGGGATTTTAAGATTCAAACATAATGAATATAATTTCTTTAAAATTTTCCACAATAGTTTTTGTTCACTACCAACATCGCCTTAAATCCTATGTCAGTCGATTATGTTGGAGTCTCCACCACTTCCAAAACCTTATGATAATATAAAATCCTTGAAAATCAAATCAAATCAATTCCTCGAAAGTATGGCCTATGTCACTGTCAACATTTTTTCTTATTAAATAGTGGTAAATCGAATCCTCTTTTTTTTTCTTTTTGAGAAATGGTAAATCGAATCCTCATGTTGCATAAATAATGGAGTAGCACATATGGCCTACTCGGTACTTATTATTATTATGGTATGATGCATTCACATGTACTCCCTCCGTTCGGAAATATAAGATGTTTTAGTTTTGTGCAATGAGTGTATCTAGACATTTTTTAGTGTATAGGTTCACTCCGAACCTCTACGAACCTATATACTAAAGATGTCTAGATACATTCGATTCACAAAGCTAAAACGTCTTATATTTCCGAACGGAGGGAGTAGTAGGTACCGCGTAGATTACTTGCCCCAACTATAAATATTTAGAGAAAACAAATTAAGAACCAAAGGTCCGGACACGAATTCTACTATATTTGTTAGGCATGAATTCAATTATAAGAATTTAGTTTAGTAGGGAACCTCAAATGTTATCCATACCGACAGAGACCATTGACTATAAAGAAGGAGAAGATAAAGAATGAAAAGATATTTCAGTTGTTAGGCTTACGAGGTTGCATTGGGTATGAGTCAAGGAGTAGTACTCGCTCCGATTCATATTATTGTTCTCAACTTTATCTAGATTCGGATGTACCTAGTTAAAATTTTAGACTAGATGTATTCGTATCTAGACAAAGTTGAAAATATTAATATAAATCGGAGGGAGTATATTTTTTTTGGAATGATAGTTTTTTTAGTGTGTTCATACTTTAAATCTCGGTCATTCACTACAGGCTATATTTTCGGACAAGCAGTAACAGGTAACCAGAACGATATGTGTCAGCCACAATTGTCGAAATGAAGTGTCAAGTTTAATTTGAATCAGTTTTAGGTTCCGTTTATGTGACGCTATTGCACTCAAATGCACGTCGCTTAGGTTCCATCCCTTCCATGTTTGTCTCTACTACTCTACTACTTATTAAATGGGAAGACGACAAGTTCGTTGGTACGTCGTCTCATCCTCGCATCCGCATAGAAAAAAACCATCTCGCGATCCCGCAAAAATAAACCGGTGCAGTTCACCGTCCGTTTCCTTCCACCCCTCCGTGGCTCTATGCGATCCGGATTAATAGAAAACCAAAGGAGAAAACAAACGCACTCCAGATCTCTCCCCCGATTTCCGGACGACCTTTCACACGTCCCCATTCGTGTGAGGAACCGCTATCGTTTCCGTGAGCGACCATCCACGGCGCGTTGGCGCCGCTCCACTATGGAGCCCTCCAACGGGGCCCCTCAAGGGCAGCCTCGCCGAGACCGAGCTAGACTCGGCGGCGATGTTTGAGGGTCGGCCCTCCACGAGCTTGACCCGGCGCGGATGACGATGGAGGCACCCGTTCGGCCTCGAGATCGAACAAAGGGATAGAACCGAACCCATCCCGTCGATCTTCAGACATCGGCAACATCCACCTAATTCGGCCGGTGGAATAGGATCGCCGCAACCAGAAACCCTCATCCCCGGCTGATCATCACTCCCTCCCCGCTCCACCCCTCCATCCCTACTCCTTCCCACCTTCCACAGATTTGGCGACTGTCCCTGGCCCGCGGCTTCCGACAGGCGGCATGAGCCTGTATCGGCGGCTTTCAGCCGGCAATCATGCCAGTCGGTAGAAAATTTACGACGGTCCGGCTGTTTGCCCCATCCTGGTTGGCCTATATGGTGTAAGCAAGGAGCACGGGGCTTCCGGAGCTACAGTGGATGCCACTGGCGAGGGCATGTCCTTTTGAAAAGATATATGCATCTTCTTAGATTTTGTATTTATCATCATGTTAGGTATGATGGCCACGGTGAAAAGAAACGTCAGTCTACTGGTATTAGAATTCAGTCTCACAGGCTCAAAGAAGTGGCTCCTTCTAATTTAGCATCTTCTCACAATCTTACCATTGGTGCTAGGTAATTTCTCTGACATCAAGTATCAAGGATGCGTATGCTCTGAGCTAGCTTTCTTTATCTTCAATACTCACGAATATTCTCAGTTTGTTTTGTTTTCTCAGGTAAGTTATTGCCCATATCTTTTTATTGTGACTAAATACTGCTTGAAAGAACATATAGTAGAATTTAGATAAGTGGATAAGCTCGGAAACATGTCGATGGACAGCGGCGTGAGCAACGGCTGGTCCGCCGCTGTGCTGGAGGGCTGCACCATGCCTTGAGGACGAGCGCGCCATGGATGGTACTACCGTGCTCGCTGTGATGTCTCTGTCTCCCAAAACCAAGTGGCTTCGCCAGAGCTTATCTAGATTGCCTCCTCATCAATTATATGGAGTGAGCTGCCATATGTGATTTCACAACCCACTCAGGTGAACAAGCTATCAATGCATGTGTTCTCTATTTTATATATGATTGAAGTGAATTTTGGCATTGGTCAATGTTGCTGACATTTTAGGGAATGCTTGTGCATTGTATGGTCTTCAATGTTGTGCGGTCAAGCCTCCACTTCACAAATTGTTGGCAATTCTTTATTGGCTTTCTTGTTCTGAATCTATGAAAGAAGAAGGGGAAAGCAATCTCATGAGATTATGAGATTTTACAAATAGAGCTTCTGATCTGAATGCTTCTCTTCTATGTGTTTTGCTATACTTCGAAGATAGTAGATAACTAACTACTACAAATGCAACATTGGTGCAGACAAGTGGTCTCTAAAACATAAATCAATTCAAGCTGCAAGCTTGTACAATGATGGTTACAAGTTGGTTACTTGTGTTCTTGTTTTGTTCCCATGACCGTAGTCTTATTGTCTATGTGTGCACTTCATTTCACCAATGAGTCAAAAATTGAGCGCTGAAAGAATAAGCCACAGCAAGATGTTGACTTGAAAGTTGGTCGTCTTCACTATATTATTGAGTGTCCTAAAATCCTTATTCAGATATTTGTGAACCTATCTTCAGTATAATATTGTGTTAAAAAGTATATGTTAAGTTTCTGATTTACAATAAAGAAATGTATAACTTATTTTGTTTGTCTCATAATTGAAATGCTATTTTAGATATTAGTCTATTACCTGAACACATAAAATATTTTTTAAGTTTGCTACTGTCCATGACATGCAGCACATCATATCTTGCTGACTCATCATTAACTAACACCTTTGAATTTTTGTTAAACTGTTAATTTTCATTGTTCACATTCTTTGCATCAATGATGCACACGACCCTGAATTATTGTACCATCAGAACATCACATCTTGCTTACTGAACATTATCTAACACCTTCCCATTTTTTCAACTGTTATTTTTTTATTGCTCACGTTCTTTGCATCAATGATGCACACAACCCTGAATTATTGCAGCATCGGGAATACAAGATTGAGCTCAGGATCCAGATCATTTACCTAGACTACTCATAGGTTTTTCCTAGCAAAATTATTCAGGAAGCTTATACACACTAGCAATTAGATAGCTTTCTATCGGGCAAGTTGATGATGGCCGATCGACCTGCATCTCACCAGATTGGTGGTTTCTTTCAAAATTGTTAGCAATTTTCTTCCCAGCTCTTTTCTCACACCACCTCCAACATCACACAATAGTTTGTTTATGATATCTTGCAGAATGAAATCAAATCGGGCATTTGTAGATTAACTAATGCTGCTACTGTCAAGCTTGTTAATGTTTGATGTTTCCAACAGAATTAAATGAACAGACAGTGACAACACAAATACATGTAAAAATAACATCATTGTGTAAGAAGTTACAATTTGCACAGACAGATAGATCCTCTTGTCTACACTATAAAAAAAATCCTCTTGCGGGCACTATAAGATCCACTTCACTTTGCCTTTTCTGATGGAGTAAGATGATTACCTCTCCATAATTCTTAGATAGATGATTACACGTGATGCGACCCTAACTCATTTCACCAAATTTAGTAGTAACTGGCTTAAACTGAGCTATTTATTGGCCATGCTTACTTTCTTATTACAGAGCATGCTATGTCGTGGTCTACTTTTAATTTGCTTGGTAAACAAAATTTCTTACTGCCATCATTTATATGCTGATCAACAACTGGTTGCCTTAATTTTGTATATCAAGAGTAACTAAGGAAGCCCTCAAATTTTGTATTAAATTGGTAGAGGTGGTTTTCATCTCCCAGGTCTTGGTAGGTCATTTTTTGTTTCCGGTTATACCCCTATATTGCTTGAAATTTTACACCTTTTGCCATCGTTGAGTGATACGAGACAGGGAGCTCGCGTCGATTGGGAGCAAGTGGCTTCCTTGTGTTCATAAACCATTAATTGTTTTTAATTATGAATGTGAAGTTTACTCACTGTTTATCCAGCTGATGCATGAATGACTTTTCCTGATTAACCATTATATACTCCTTACATTCCATTCTAATTCTTTTTATTGTCCTACGTTTATATGGCTTAACCTTTACATTTTAGACCATGAATTGTTAATTGGAGGAATTAGACAACCCATGTCTGTTTGGACATTGTTGCTTCGTTTGCATGAGCGTGGTGGCTAACAAGGCAGTGTTAATAATTTGCAAATTTGTGCCTAAGTACGTGTTATCTTATCCATCCTCGGTATGTCACGGGGAAGCAGTGACAAGCTGATAAGCATGAGCCTGTATATGTCTGTAGATCATCAGGCAATAGGGCTCTCCTGCTCCATTCCATAAAATTGAAACCATGCCCACCTTTCATATGTTCAGTTTTTTCACTACGTTGAAAACGGAAAACAACTTCAGTTTGTTGCACTAGCGTCGTCAGGACCATTCCTTGCCTTTCATATCTTAGTATGTCTTGAAGTTCCTTTTTTTTACCTGCTGCCTTGAAGTTCCTTATTGAGCTAAGAATCGCCACCCTGTTTATATATTGATCCTGACAGGACAACAGAAGATGCACCAATATCTTTCAGGTTGAGGAAGAACAATAGTAGTATTGACAAAATGTTCACGGCATGAGGCTTATTTATTTCTGGTGAAGTTTTGTTGTTTTGTACGTATTTTTGCAACTGAAAGCTAATTATGAGCTCATGTTGACAAAATGTTCACGGCATGAGGCATATTTATTTCTGGTGAAGTTTTGTTGTTTAGCACGTATTTTTGCAACTGAAAGCTAATTAAGAGCTGCATGTTTGTTTATGTTCCAAGATGATCAGATTCAGACTGCAATACGGTGAGTTATGGTGATTCGATATCCACTTGCCGACACTCTACCGTAACAAGCACTCTCTAAGTGTCACCGGTTTCTATTACTTTGGAAAGTGATACATCGTGTGATAATTGAACAGTACCGATCATAAAGGCTTGGCCCTTCTCACGTGCTGCTGGGATATTCTGCCCTTGGCTCACTGCCATCTTTGGCCACTTAGAAATTGTAACTTAGTCAACTTGTCATTTAGCTCTGCCTCAAGACGGATCCGTGGCAAAGCACGGGCATTCAACTAGTGTCTACATAATGTCTGAGGTTTCTCCAAAGTCTGATGGAACAAAAATATGCACCAGAAACTGACCGGCACATGGTGGGCAGGTGCGGTAGAGGAAATTCCCATACATGCACATGGCAATATTTTTAGATTTCAGGAACATTGTGGCCTAAAAAATTGGAACATGAAACAGTACCTTTAAGTGAAACTGGACCTGATCCCTCAAAATAAAAAGTTGACCTGAACCTTGTGTTTTTTTCTGAAGTGTGAACCTTATACATGAGTGAACCTTGAGTATTATACATTTCTTTCAGGTTCCAAGTGAATCTGATACCGTTTCTCTTGTTTGCTGGCATGCTGCTGTTGCCTCCATCTGCTTGGACAGTAACATGCGGTATCGGGCTATCCTGCTCTAGTGCTCATCCCCTTGACAAGTTAAGAAGAACCTGTGAGCGTCTGCAGTTGTATGATCAAAACGCTGCCTTGTCGCATAGACTATGACTATGAGAGACAAACAATAAGAATTCACACATCAGCAACAACCAACTGCTTGAAGTGTGCATCGTCAATGCCTGTTGACACTGCCAAGTAGTCCTGCCCTTGCCATGTTTGTCGGTAATTCACCATGAATCAGAAATCGCACTCGCTGCTCTCGATCATGTTCCATTATCGCAGCGACCGAATCGAGCTGGATCGCGGCCGAATCAGGGTGCAGCTTTGCATCTCCTCTCTGGTCGCCGCACGACACCCCCGTGCAGACATGGGAACCCTCCGCTACTTCTCCTCGCTGGCCACCGTCTCTCTTTTGCGGTGTTCACGTCCGGTTTCGGTTGCACGGATCTCACGAAGGGGCACGTTTCATGCGGGATCGTTCGATATAGGACACCGTACCATACGGTAACTTGTGTGCGGTTTTCTTTCAATTTTTTCTCCCATTGGATCCAACGTGGCAGGACTGCGTACGTAACCTGGACAACGGACGAAACCATCCCGAAGGAAAACCACCTTAAGCAAAATAAAATTATACTAGCTAAATACCGTGCGTTGCCACGGCCTTAAATTTATTTTTCCTCTGCTTATTCAAACATATCATACCGCCAACTTCAGTTCTTAAACTAATTTTCCCGCTGCTTATTCAAACATAACGTACCGTGAAACTTTAGCTCGTTCAAATAATTCATCGGCATTTACTTAAGACAAGTAAACTCTCTTATTTTTAGAGTGAAAAGATAATGATTGTTGACAACATAATGAAAAACTAAATAGGGTTTTCTGTTCAGAATAAAAGAGGACACGAAAACACCACTTAAGTAACGAAGGTACTTGTACGTGAAAAACAAAAACTATGTATGCTTACATTCGTGCATTCAAATAATATTAACAATTTATCACAACCATTATGAGCTAAACACCAAGGTGCCACTCTGGCGGCAATGGTGTCGGATGTACAAACACCAACGGCTGCAACTCACAGCCATGTAATTTTCATGGGCTATTAAAGTCATGAAGAACAACTGAGAGGCAAACAGACAATTTGCTTGCATGTGATTGCACAAACACCATTCCATGGAATCTGTGTTTCTTTCTTTTGGACCACAATCTACAGAAAATACGATAATCTGATTCCTTTGCTAAAAAAGCTATCAAAATTTTAATAAGATCTTGTTCACTCTTGACTTTTATATCACACTCAATACAGCTCCTATGTTCTAAAAAGTTAGGTTGTATTTGATATTATATCATGTTTGCTACATGCTTAGTCAACACTTGAAATCCGACTATTTTTCTCTTCCTTGCAAGTGTGAGGAAGTAACTAAGCACCTTGGTACATTTTCCACTTTATGTGAATATATTGACAAAAAAGGGAAGTTGAAAACCTACCCCAGCACAATATTTTAGCATAATCTGGTATGCGCATGCATCTGAACTCAGCTAAAAGTAACTGCGAATCAACATCAGAATACACATCATAGAACTGGATTCATTATCTAAA
Organism: Avena eriantha; assembly: GCA_910589775.1. NCBI lineage: Eukaryota > Viridiplantae > Streptophyta > Magnoliopsida > Poales > Poaceae > Avena > Avena eriantha. The sequence continues at coordinate 479,162,443 of OU342741.1, read as the reverse complement.
ACACTAAAACTTGTCCGTGTGGTGGATTATGTACAGAACAAACTCTGAAGAAACTTTCACCAATAACGATTGCTCACACCATAATCGTCACAAGGAACTGAACTTATTAACTGATCGTTGTATCAAGCTTTTACAACTTGGGGAGCTTGGGGAAGATGTCCGACATGAACTTCCGCGCAACGTTGATGCTCCCCTTGATCTTTATCTTACCACTGCCCATCATGATTCTCGAACAGAAGCTGTTAACCAGGGAAGGAAAGTTTGTTATACTTTTGCTCTAGTTCTCACTGTATACCTTATATGTGCCATCAGTTGGGTTCTACGGGTCCAGCTTGCCGGTAAGAATTTCTTGAGCAACATGAACCAAATTCTAGGAGAAGCTAGGATGTGGAGGCATCAGCCTCGTCCTAGGTCCTAATTGGTTTTGCTGATTGATTAACAATATATATAGTAGACGTTGGATGTAATCTTAAGTAAAGTGTGTGATCTGCATAGAAATCAAACAGCAGCGCCCACAAAGTTGAAATAGACCAAGATATCTGTCAAAAATTTCTATGGAACAAAAGAAAAGATTGAACGAATCCAAGCAATGATTATGAAGAAAGCTGCCCATCTAAATAAATAATCAACTAAGCCTCGGAACACAACCTAGAGGAAGAAGAATCGGACCAGGGGTCAATTAAAAAACAGTACTCCCTCCGACCCAAATTAGCTGACTCAAATTTATCAAAGATACAAATATATCTAATCCTAAATCATGTCTAGATACGATCGAATCTAGACAAAATCTAAATCAACTAATTGTTGGATAATTAGGCATAATTTCTATGATTAATTTCAGAATATTAAACATGACAATACCAGCTACTCGCACATGTAACTCGAACATACTAGATGTACTAAACAACAAGATGAACGAAAACAGACAGCAGCTAAACATGTACTCGCAGAACATGATTAATAACCAGACAGCAGCACGTCGCACGTACCGTTCGATTGCAGTAATCGCAGCAGTAGCCTTGGGGAAGATTGGTCGAAGCAGACGGCGGCGAAGACGACGATAGGCAACACCGCCCGACTTGTATGGAAGACGAGCCGTGATGCAGAACTTGAACAGTCGCGCAGGGCACTTGCCAAAAACCTTATTCACCCTCTCCCATAAAGGATCGCAAAGGCGAGTGGTTCTAGAGACCTGCTCTCCCGTCCGCCGGTGCACGCCGGCAAGCGGGATGGAGCAGACTACGGTGGCGACGCAACCAGAGAGGTTGGCAAACCCTAGATTGGTTTTCGGTAGTTCGTTGTCAAAACCGCACAAGTTTTCCCAACCATCAAAAATAAAGCTCGGCTCGGCGAGATTCCCGCAACCCGCGGCGCGTGCGCGCGCGTCGTGACGAGCGGGCGTCCGAGCGGCGGCGTCGTCGTCGGAGGAGCGCGCATGTAGTTCTCCTCTTCTCAGTCACTTTACTAAGTGGTGAACCACTCCACCTTATAAGGTGGTGTAACTCTCCTCCAACTTTCCATGTGGGGCTAAACTTTAGCTCCCACTCCACTCATATGTGAGCTGCCACCAAATTGGGCCAAATCACACATGGGCTTCCACACACATGGGCTTTGAGATTTAGGGAAAATCTGAAATCTATATGGGCTTATTTATTTAGCCCATTATTTCTAACAATCCCCCACCAGATCTCAAATGCCCATTTGAAGATTTGCCAATTCTCGCTACTTGTTTATATACCAGTGTTTCAGCAGAGACTGTTAAGTTGAACTTCCGCCTAGGACCTTGAGCTACGTCTATCAGCAACTTGAACAATGGACGAACCTTGAATTGCAAGTTTGGTGCTTTTAGATTTCACACAAAGTCATAACTAGTACCTGGCTACCAGTAGCCTACCCCGCGGGTGTAGCATATGTGTCATACTACTTGGTCTCTTCATGAGTTTACTAGAGATCACCCAAATCTCATAGATTGCGACGTTTAACAATCGGAACTCGTTTAGGTGTGTTCTTTCAAGAATGCTCTGTAGGACAGCATCTTTGCTAATCATAGCCAACAGAAACACATTAAGGCATGTTGCCAACCTGCCTTACAGCCTTTGAGAGTTGTACATCTTCACATAGAGAGGGTTGTCTAATACTCTCATCCGTCACACCACTAGCTTGTTTTTCCCAGGTCCTAATTCACGGGATCTCCGATCAAAAAGGTTGGGTTACCACTACTGTGTAACATCCATGGGTCTCAAACCCATCTCTCTCGATGCACTTTCTATCACGTCTCGTGATAGTCCCTTTATAAAGGGATCTGCCAGGTTTTTGTCAGTTTGAATATACGTAACAGTAATTACTCCGGAGTTTCTCAATTTCCTGACAGACTTCAAACGTCTCTTGACATGTCTTGATGACTTCGCGTTATCCTTAGAATTGTTCACTTTGACAATAACAGTTTGATTATCACAATTCAAGAGGATGGCCGGTATAGGTTTCTCAACCACCGGCAAGTCCATCAAGAGTTCACGCAGCCATTCTGACTCTACAGTGGCTGTGTCTAAAGCAGCAAGTTCTCCTTCCATAGTCGACCTTGTCAATATGGTTTGTTTGCAAGATCTCCATGATACCGCGCCACCTCCAAAGGTAAATACATACCCGCTAGTGGCGTAGAGTTCATCTACATCCGAGATCCAGTTCGCATCACTATATCCTCCGAGCACCGCTGGATGCTCCGAATAGTGTATCCCATAACTCATTGTACCACATAGATAGCGCATGACCCTTTCAAGTGCACACCAATGCTCAGTACCCGGGTCAGACATGAACCTACTCAACTTTCTCACAGCAAAAGAGATGGCAGGTCTTGTCGCGCTGGCTAAGTACATGAGTGAGCCAACGATTTGACAGTATCTCAATTGTTCTTTCGGCTCTTTCTTATTTTTCCGTAATGTCACACTGGGATCATAAGGTGTTGGGGAAGACTTGCCATCAATGAAACCGAAACGGCTCAAGATCTTCTCAACATAGTGGGATTGCGTCAAAGTAATCCCACTCTCGTGCTTAATCAGCTTGATATTCAGAATAACATCAGCTTCTCCCAGATCTTTCATATCAAAGCTCTTTGATAGAAAGGACTTAACTTCATTTATCACATTCATGTTTGTACCAAAGATAAGGATATCATCCACATACAAACATAATATAACACCTTCGCCCCCACCATGGCGATAGTAGACGCACTTGTCAGCCTCATTAACGACAAAGCCAACAGAAGTTAATGTTCTGTTAAACTTCTCATGCCATTGCTTAGGTGCTTGCTTCAGGCTATATAAAGATTTTAACAACTTGCACACCTTTCTCTCTTCACCTTTTACCACAAACCCATCGGGCTGATCCATATAGATCTCCTCTTCCAACTCTCCATTGAGGAAAGCTGTCTTAACGTCCATTTGATGAACGATAAGACCATAAGAGGTAGCCAGGGATAGTAGTACTCGAATGGTGGTCAGTCTAGCAACAGGTGAATAGGTATCAAAGTAATCTTCACCTTCTCTCTAGGTGTAGCCTTTTGCTACAAGCCGAGCCTTGTACTTTTCAATAGTACCATCAGGCCTTAGCTTCTTCTTGAACACCCACTTGCAACTCACAGGCTTACATCCATGGGGTCGTTCTGATAGTTCCCAAGTTCCATTAGAAAGAATCGAGTCCATCTCATTATGAACAGCTTCTTTCCAATCATCTGCATCAGGAGATGCATATGCCTCTACAGTGGAAGTGGGAGTATCATCCACAAGGTACACAATGAAATCATCTTCAAAGGATTTTGCAACCCTCTGTCTCTTACTCCGTGTAGGAGCTTCATTGTCATCCTTCTCTAGGACTTCTTCCTCACGTGGTTGCTCAAAATTCTCACTAGATGCACTAGTTTCATGAAGTATTTCAGAAGAAATTCTAACAGTGCTATGCATATCTTTCATAGGAAACATATTCTCAAAGAATGTTGCATCACGAGATTCCATTATAGTATCAACATGCATATCAGGAACCTCAGATTTAACTACTAAAAATCTATAGCCTACACTCCGCGAAGCATATCCTAGAAAGATGCAATCCACTATCTTTGGTCCAAGTTTGCGTTTCTTAGGAATCGGTATGTTGACCTTAGCCAAACATCCCTAAGTGCGCAAGTAAGAAAGTGATGGTTTTCTCCCAGCCCACTCCTCATAAGGAATTTTATCTTTATTCTTGTTAGGAACTCTATTTAGGACATGACACACTGTCAACAAGGCCTCCTCCACCATGCCTTAGATAAACCAGCGGTGGCTAACATGGAATTCACCAAGTCCGTCAGCGTGCGGTTTTTCCTCTCGGCAACCCGTTTGATTGAGGCGAGTAGGGAGGCATCCTTTCATGAATAATGCCATGTTCCTCACGGAATTCATCGAAGATTTTGGGAAAATATTCACCACCACGATCCGACCTAAGACGTTTGATCTTTCTCTCTAGTTGATTTTCAACTTCGGCTTTATAAATTTTAAAGTAGTCTAAAGCTTCATCTTTTGTGCGCAACAAATAAACATAGCAGTATCTAGTCGCATCGTGAATCAAAGTCATGAAATATCTCTTTTCACCTTTTGTCAACACACCATTCATCTCACAAAGATCAGAATGTATGAGCTCCAAAGGTGCCAAGTTTCTCTCCTCGGCTGCCTTGTGAGGCTTTCGAGGTTGCTTTGATTGCACACAACTATGGCACTTGGAACCTTTGGCAATAGTGAAATTCAGAATTAAACTCATATTGGACAACTTGGACATCAAACCAAAATTAATGTGACATAAACGAGAATGCCAAACACTGGTATCATCATTAACACTGCCACAAATATGGTTTACGGACTTATTACAAAAATCTGAAAGTGAAAAGCGGAACAACCCTCCACACTCATATCCTTTACCAATAAATTGTCCATGTCTCGACACAATGACTTTATTAGACTCAAAAACAACCTTAAACCCATCTCTGCATAGAAGGGAGCCGCTAACGAGATTCTTGTTCATGGAAGGGGCATGCTGCACGTTCTTCAGCTGCACGATCTTTTCCAAAGTGAACTTCAGATCCACCGTGCCAACACCATGAACAGAAGCATGTGACCCATTCCCCATTAGGATGGATGAATCCCGAGCGACCTGATAAGAAGTGAACATAGAGATGTCAGCACACACATGAATATTAGCACCCGTATCAATTCACCAACATGGTGATTGAAAAACTGAAAGAACAGTAAATAGATTACCATACCCATCAGCATTGCTAGCAGTCACGCCGTTGACAGTCTTCCCCTTTTTCCCTTTACGATCTGCACGTTCTGGGCAATCCTTGGAAAAGTGCCCGAGCTCTCCACTGGTAAAGCAACCTAGCTCGGCCTTGTTCGGCTTCTTCTTCTTCTTGAAGGTTGTAGTCTTTTCAGGCTTGTTGAAGGAGGGCTTATAGTTCCCTTTGTTCTTGCCGAAGGTCCTCCTCTGCACCATGTTGGCGCTAGACTGACCCTCGCCTCCTTTCTCAGTAGTGTCCTTAGCCCGAGCCTTCTCCTCAACATCAAGAGACGCTATCAGGTTTTCAACCGATATCTCTTGTCTCTTATGCTTGAGAGTTGTGGCGAAATTCCTCCATGAAGAAGGCAACTTTGCAATGATGCACCCAGCCACAAACTTGTCGGGTCAGTTACACTTAAGGATTTCAAGCTCCTTGGCAAAGCATTGTATCTCATGAGCTTGTTCGACTACAGAAAGATTGTTAACCATCCTGTAATCATGAAAGTTCTCCATGATGTACAGTTCACTGCCAGCATCTGTTACACCGAACTTAGCGTTCAGTGCCTCCCAGAGCTCTTTGCCATCTTTGAAGTGCATGTACACATCAAACAGCTTGTTGTCAAGAACACTCAGAACGCATCTCACAAAGGCAAGATTGGTTTCCTTGAACTTGTTCTGATCTTGTTCATACATAGTTCCTTCAGGTAAACCCTCACTGGCCTCGAATACTTTCAGATTTTGCAGCCACATAGTGGTCTTATACTGCCCCCTCTTAAAATGAACACCGGTAAACTTTTCCGGCTTCATCGCATCGGCCAAGTGTCCCATGTTTATCTCGGAAAATTGCCTATAATAAGGTTTTTGGATTGTTGGATAATTAGGCACAATTTTCGTGATTAATTTCAGAATATTAAACATGACAATACCAGCTACTTGCACATGTAACTCGAACATACTAGATGTACTAAACAACAAGATGAACGGAAACAGGCAGCAGCTAAACATGTACTCGCAGAACATGATTAATAACCAGACAGCAGCACGTCGCACGTACCGTTCGATTGCAGTAATCGCAGCAGTAGCCTTGGGGAAGATTGGATAGGCAACACCGTCCGACTTGGATGGAAGACGAGCCGTGATGCAGACTTAAGCAGTCGCGCAGGGCGCTTCCCAAACACCTTATTCGGCCTCTCGGGAGTCCCGCATAGGGCACGTCGTGGACCAAGCCCACGTTGCGCACGTTCGGGTCGGTTACAGATAGGCCCACGATCGTCGTCTTCGCTGCCGTCTGTCAAAACCGCACAAGTTTTCCCAAGCAGCAAAAATAAAGCTCGGCGAGATTCCCGCAACCCGCGTGTCGCGTCGCGTCGTGTCGTGACGGGCGTGCGAGCGACCGGTGTCGTCGGAGGAGGAGCGCGAGATTAGTTCTCCTCTTCTCACTCACTTTACTAAGTGGTGAACCACTCCACCTTATAAGGTGGTGTAACTCTCTCCAACTTTCCATGTGGGACTAAACTTTAGCTCCCATTCCACTCATATGTGAGCTGCCACCAAATTGGGCCAAATCACACATGGGCTTCCACATACATGGGATTTGAGATTTAGGGAAAATCTAAAATCTATATTGGGCTTATTTATTTAGCCCATTATTTCTAACACTAATTTGGGTCGAGTGGATAGCAAAATCAGATGTGAAACAATCCCTAAATCGTTCCTGCAGCCTCTGAAATCCTGAACCAATCACAGGGAAGAGTATCAAGTACTACTTGGTGTGCACAAACAAATATACTCTATGGAGAAATAATTAGAAAGCATATGATGGAGAAATATGAACCAATGAGGAGAGAACAAAAATGATCCTTTACACGCTGAGAACACAATCCCAGCTTGAGCCTCTTGTTTTTTTTCCGCCTGTCAGGACCTCCGTTTAGCATAAGCTGTGTCCAAGCAAAGAAAGCCAACCAAATTGGGGATGAACCGGGGATTCGGTGCACCTAGCCATCTTTAGATCTTCTCTTTTGTGCTTGGATCTTCTGTAGTTTCTCAACCGAATCATCTTCCACGCGTCTGCAATCCGGAAGCAGCGAGGCTCATAGTTGTCGGGCGGCATGCGGCATGGTCTCTGACCGGACGGATTGGATGGCTGGACGGCACACGGCTATGTCACCCACTAAGACGGTGCAATACAGAGTTGTCGCGACCTGCGGAGAAGCACTGGCGGTGACAGCCGATTGGAGAAGCTCGCGGCTAAACCAAGCAATTGTCGATGTCGTCCGGCTAAACCACGCCTGCGGGCTCTGCTCTAGCCAACAGTAATGGAGATCATGGAACTTGCACGTCAATGAAGCGCTCGCCGTTGGAGCTTGCTCGCAGGTACGCCATCCTAAATACGGAGTACGTCTCGATCGGAACTTCAACGCAGAAACTGAGTCGAGCGGTTCACGACTCGTCCAGGAAGATTGTGTGCGGTGTATATTTGAGAGTAGTAACCCTACGCGTTCTCGTCCTGGAGACCGGACTGGATAAGTACCTGTGCTCGTAAACGTTTTAGACTATGACACGACAGTAGGAGTGAACATAAACGTTTTGCACTCAGAAGAGTAGGATAGGAGCGACGGACGAAACCCGGACGACGCACGAGGCGAGGCGATGATGAAAACCACCGTAAGACAAATAATAGTATAGATAGATAGATACTCGTATATAGTAAGGACACAATGACACGTGTCAACTACATATGACAACGTACATCAGGGCCGGACCATAAGGGGCAAAGGGGTGCTCGCCCAGGCCTCGTGAGGTAGGGGCCCTAGTCTCACACTTGTTTGTGTACTCTTGATACTTCCACCGATCCTTATTAATTGTTACTGGATTGGATGTATCTAGCACTAAAACATGTAAGATACATCTATTTATGTGACAATTAATATGAATCTGAGAAAGTATTATTTTTCTACTTTTGAGACTCAACAGTGTAGAATAAATCTAGAAAGTGTAAATGGTCCAAGTTGTAGCCTATTATGACTCTATGACTCCTCTGTTCTCCAAAAAGTACTCTAGCGTTTCTAGATTTTTTTCTCGATTTTCTCCGGCCTCTCCAAATGTGCATATTGATGGCTGTGAAAATAGTAATCTTTATCCATGTTTAAATCTTATTTTAAGTTAAGATTTTGACTAAATATCTCTCTAAATTTACTATTAACGATTAATTATTGCAAAGATGTGTAAATTCTTCTCTTAATTTGTGATGTGCAGAAAATCATATTTTTATAGAAAAATCAGGAGCAATTACCGAAGAATATGCCGTTGCCAACACAACCAAGTCAACAAGGGGTGAAAAGGCATTTCCAGGAGGTGTAACAAGCATCGGTACGGGTAGGCGCCCATACTGCAAATCGACGCCTTCCTTAGATCAAACAGAACTACTTATGTGAAGGGAGCAAGATCATTCGAAGAGAGACGCACCCTCCAACCGTCATAGAGCACGTTCGCCATTCAAATCTCATCCATCACACAACGAAGGAGATCTGCACCACCATAGTTCATCACATCCATCCCCTACCTCCTTCATGGACATATCCATTATCTTGTAATAGAGATCTTGTGACTTGGCGACCATTGTAAGAATAATTAATTCCAATCTAAGTATTTCAACAATGATTCGCATTCTCGATCTTATTATTATGAGTGAGTAGTACTCACGGGCTGTAGGTTGGGGTGAAGCCTCACAGCGTCTATGTGCATCTAATTTCATGGGAATATTGTGTAGTGATTGAATAGGCGCTTTGTTATCTTGTTTCTTTGTCTCTATCTCGATCCAAGAACTTATGGGTACCTCAGACCCTGTGGATTGATCAAGGTGAGGTGGGATGAGTGGATAACGACGTCCGACGCGTGAAACCCCGATGATAAAAAGGGGGAGTATAGTATTCGCTTAGGATGTCACCTGTGGACCAAAGAACTATTGTCACGGTTGGTTTGAGGGACTCTAGTAGCTTAGGATGTGCTACCCACAATTCATATCACTAGTAGATCATTTTACACATGAATGTGCTTAACCTTATTTTATCCCATTTGTATGCATAGCTGCAGCTCAATTGTCAACCTTGGCCTATCTCCATCATTGAAAACAACCAAAAGATACAAAGTAAATTGGAAAGGTCCGGTAAACAAAAAAATCAAGTCTTGTTGAAGTTCCTCAATTCCTTTTAGCAAGTGTTTCCCAAGGTTCGATAAACCAAGGTCATTTCTAGGGAAAAAGCTACTATGTTGTATTCGTAATCTAGATCGAATGTATCAACCCTTTTTCTGCCGTCATTGCCAGGGAAGCAATTTCGCTATCCAGGTGAGGTTATTAGAGACCTTGTTTATTCATTTTGTTTTTGTTTTATTTTTAGTTTTAATTCTTGTTATTAGTTTAATTTTTGTTATCTATTTGAAAACTCCAAAAAAATAGTTACTTGTTTAATTGTTTTTCTCAATCTAAAAGTACCAAAAAGATAATTACTATGGCACAAAAGAAACTTGGGGAGTATGCTACTCCCAATGTTGATTTTATTCGTGCACCTATTACTCAGACCACTATTGTAGCGGAAAATTATGAGATTAAGCCTAACCTTTTGAGTTTGGTTCAACAAAACCATTTGGAGACTCAGCTGCTGAAGATTCAGGTTGGCACCTAAATACATTTATTAAAATATGCGATATGATGCGCATAAAAGATGTTAACCCCGATGTTGTTAAATTACACTTATTTCTTTTTTCACTTAGAGGAAAAGCAAAAGATTGGTTACTAGATTTGCCTTTACGATATGATCGAAAGCCTCAAAAGTATGTTCCAAGCTCATGCAAAGACCGAGAGGTATCAAGTCTTTCAATCTTTGCTGAGTTGTAAGCTCAAGGATGGCGATCCGATGAGTCTGCATGTGATTAAGAGTATGGTTATGTGCAGTCTCTAGAAAGGCTTGGCTACCCCATTAGCGAAGAGTTTGCTGCAGATATAATTCTGAACTCTCTTACTAGTGCATATGGTCAGTTCATATCGAATAACCACATGCATGGCATGGATAAGAAGCTCACTGAATTACATGGGATGCTCAATCAGGTAGAGGCGGATCTCAAGAAAGGCGCCAGTAAAGTGTTGATGGTGTAGAATAAGGCTAAGTTCAAGAAAAGTTCTTGGACTAAGAATAAAAAGGAAAAGTTAGGAGGCAAGGCATCTCCTTCAGCCGGATCCACCTGCTTCTATTGCAAGGTGGATGGCCACTGGAAGAGGAATTACAACAAGTATTTGGCTGACAAAGCCAAGAGTGGAGGTGGGACTTCCGACTCAGGTATGCTTGTTTGCAACGTTATATACATTTATCTTGCTGTTGCACCTAATAGTCCTTGGGTATATGATACCGGATCAGTAATTCACATCAGTAACTTGTTGCAGGGACTGGTAAGAACTAGGAGCGTGGCGAGATGCGAGGTTTCATTCTAGTCAGCAACAAGGCAAGAGTCGCTACGTTGGAAGTTGGCACAATGCAACTTCATTTACCTTTCAGATTCTTAATGGAGCTGAATAATTGTTATTATGTTCTAGTGCTTAGTCGAAACATTATTTCTGCCTCATGTTTGATGAGACAAGTCTATGAGTTGAATATTAAGAATAATGGTTGTTCTTTGTATCTGAATGATATGTTTCATGGCTTTGCACCCGTTGATGACCCACAAGTATAGGGGGTGTATCGCAATATTTTCGATAAGTAAGAGTGTCGAACCCAACGAGGAGCAGAAGGTGTTGACGAGTGGCTTGGAGCAGGAATTCTCTGTAAATACTTAGCAAATGGATTTTTAGGTTTTTTTTATAATGCAAATAAATAAAGTATGAGTAAATAAAAGACAATAATAATAAATGCAGCAAGTGGCCCAATCCTTTCTTTAGCAAAGGACAAGCCGGTTGTATTACTTAAGATGACCAAATGTTCTCGAGGACACATGGGAATATCGTCAAGTGCTTTCGCTTCATATAGTTGATTAATCTTCTCTAGTTAGATAAGTGTTGTATGGGTGAACCTGTGCTAATGTACTGACCTTCCTATGACTAATACATACTTATGATTATACCCCTTGCAAGCATCCGCAACTACAAGAAAGTAATTAAGATAAAAACCTAACCATAGCCTTAAACTTTGAGATCCTACACTCCCTTGTGCAAAGGTTTCCTAACAGGGGTTCAGGTTTCTGTCACTCTGGGAACCCCTACGATTAGTAGCCAAATACACAATGCATTCCCCTAGGCCCATAAATGTGAAGTATCATGTAGTCGATGTTCACATGACACCACTAGAATAATAACACCACAACTTAAATATCAAACTATTGAATCTTTCTCAACACAATTCCACTACTAACAACATGACTTCTCCCATGTCCTCAAGAACTAAATGAACTACTCACAAGACATCATATGGATCAAGATCAGAGATGAAATAATGATAAGTAACAATCTAAACATGAACGATAATTCAATGGTTCCACTCAATAGCATTAACTACAACAAGTAATCAACACCGGGAAAGTTTCCCCTAAGAACTATGCAAGATTCAACCCAATTGTTACAGCGGTATGGAGTGGTGATGATGGTGCTGGTGGAGATGATGATGATGATCCCGATGAAGTCCAGCTTGATGGAGGTGTTGATGGCGACGATCTCCCCTCTCCGGGAAGGAATTTCCCCGGCAGATTTCTGCCTACCGGACGAGCTCTTTCTCTCTCTGTAGTTTCCACCCCGCAGAGGCGGCGGAACCTTTCTGTGGTCGCCCCCGAGTCTTAGGGTTTCGGGAGGATTATATACACCAAAGAGAAGAGCCAGAGGTGGGCCAGGGTGGCCACACCACCTGGTGGCGCGGCCTAGGGTGGCCCGCGCTAGGGGGTGGTGTGGGCCCCCTATGGCCCATCTCCGCTCACCCTTCTGGCTTCCTTCGTCTTCTGGAAAAAATAGAATTTTCCATGTATTTTCTGGGATTTTCGAATCTTCACGAATTTTGCCTCCAAACAGTGCCTTTTCCATCAGAATCCTGAGTTCAGCAATCCATCCTCCAAAAGTCATCAACCATGCAAAAACATATGAAATAACATAAGTATCATCTCTTAATATGAAATATATCAATGAATAACAGTAAATTATGATATAGAATAGTGATGCAAATTGGACGTATCAACTCCCCCAAGCTTACACTTCGCTTGTCCCAAGCAAAAACTAAGCTCAATAAACATGACCTCGGGTTTATGGAGTGAAGTGTTGATAAAAGAATACGGACAAGAAGCATCACATTCATCAATACACAAATCATAATAGAAGACAACTCACTATTATATAACTTAACTTGCAATAAGTAAAGGAAACACAATAAAGATACTCTAAGTAAATCATAATTGGTAATGGAAAACTTTGTTCTTGGTCAAAGAATGGTTAACTATTTGCAAGAGTTCAAACATAATGGGGTTTTCAATGATAGCTTTCAAAGTAATACTCACTAAGATAAGAGCAGTGTGCAAAACAAGGAACATAAGAAACATGATTGAATAAATCATCATATGAATGAATGAAACACAATAACTCAAAATACTTGCTTGAGATAGAAAGGAATAGGTTTACTGACTCAGCTAAAAAGTAAAAGATAGGCCCTTCGCAGCGGGAAGCGGGGATTTCAAGTTTCATAAAGAGCTTCCAAAAATTATGGTACTTATTAGCTTTCAGCTCTCATTACCCCTATCATAAGCATCTTTAGGTGATTAAGGTTAAAGTGAACAAATATGAGGATATGCTTGACAAGTTATAAGCTGAAAATCTCATGCCCCTTGCTTACGACTACCGTTCCTCATGCTACTCAACTTTAGTCACAGGTAAGTTCTTGTCATTGTAAGTACATGTGTATCATGGAGAACCACCAATGGGGTACCCCTTGCCCGATGATATTGAAGCTTTCCCATATCAAAATGACAAGGCAACAAGAAAATGAGCATCTTAGCGATCCTTTTATTTCCTATTTGCATAGTTTTTTCTTTCCTATTTGCATAGGTTTTTTTTCTTTATTGAGGATGCTTCACAGATTGCTCACTATGGTTATGCTGCACGTTTCCACCATGATTAGGCATGGCTTAGACTAGCCGCCCAGGCATTTCTCTAACACATATACGAACTCCATGAGCCTTACAAGCTCCCCTTTCAGTTCACACCGCCAGGATCCATAAGCAAAAGAACATGATATCAACTAAATAAATTGCAATGTTGAAAGCTGCCCCCATGGTAACATGGTTCTGCTAATTCACAACTTAAAAAACGCAAGCATATACGCAACATAAATGTGCACAATGGTTCAAGTTTATTAAGTGCAAGAAAGTAAAGTGTGCCATCAAGTTCGTGAGAGCTTTAATCACTAATTTTCACATAACAAGTTTAATTCGGAAGGTAGATAAAAACATGAATTTACTTGGAATAGCAATAATGCTAATAGGTAGGTATGGTGGACACAAATGGCATAGGTTTTGGTTTAAGGATTGGATGCACGAGAAGTATTCCCTCTCAGTACAGGTTTTTGGCTAGCAAGGCTAGGTAGCAAGCATAAGAGTTGAAGGAAACAAACAAACATACAAGTGATAAAAACAAACATGCAATTTTCCTTGGAAGCACAAAAGATCTTAACTAGAGAATACTAAGCTTATGAGCCAATCAAGAAAGAAAGATGATGAAATTATATTTCTTAAAAATACTTTTCTCTTTTTCATTCAATTCTCAAATAGTGTTGCTACTGACCAGAGCTAGGTTTGCCAAAACCAACTAAATTTACTTAATGATCCCAAAGTGATACCAATACTAACAACAAGATCAATCATATAATAAAAATTGCAAACTAATATAAGATGTGCAAAAAGTAAATGATAGAACTTCTCATTAATATTCCATAACAACAACTCACACCAAGGGATACATAGATATCTAACTAGAGGAGAGATACTTCCATAATTCAAACCATCCTATATCATAACTTCTCTATTCATGATATGACTCTACTAAAAAGGTAAAAAGATAAAAGATAATGATGTGATACAGCGACACTCCCCCAAGCTTGGAACAAACCAAGGGGATGCCAAAGCCTGATGACGAATTACTACTTCGGTGGTGGTGGTGTTCTCTCGATGAGATTTTCAATCAATTCCCTCAAATCCTCAATCTCGAAGGTGAGAGTACAAATCAACTCCGAATTGTGCTCAATGTGGTTCATGATCACGTTGGGTTGTGAATCCCAACTCTTCCTCCTTGAAGTATTCTTTTCCTGCATGGTTAGAACGAGGCATATCCCAATTTGGAGGGTAAGTTTTCCTTGGGCATATTCTAGAATTTCTGCTCATGAATAAGGGTATGGAAGGGATTCTTGGTGCGTGGAGGAGGTGACTGTGAAGCCAAGCAATGACGCGGCCTTCCCTCCAGTGGACATCCGTGCAGTCCTTTTGAACCTGGCAGGATTTGCCACCACTCCAATGCTTGCAATGGTGGTGCTGGTGTGCGGATGCTAGTCTTCCTTTGCCTCCTCTTCAACTTCACTCTCGATATCCTCCTCCTTCTCAAGGTCTTGGAGATCATCTTCTGCAGGATCATTGGCGGAGACCCTTGTGCCTCTAAACTTTAAGGATAGTTCCTGATAGAAACAGATCAAAATGAAAACATGACGAGAACACGATATACGGACCTCAGGGGATCCGGGGGATTATATATTACGAAGTTTAACACCAAAAGGAAGGTACTAGGAGAAAACGGGTCGGAGACGGGCTCCGGGGTGGCGCGGCCAGGTGGGCCCGCGCCACGGGGTGGTGTGAGCCACCCGGGATCCGTGTCCATCCCTCTCTCTACTCATTGCTTTCCATGTTAGATAAAAGCTGCAAAAATATAAATTGACAGATTGTTTGGGGACCTTTTCTTACCAGAACTGTTACCTATTCGAAAATGGACTCTGCAAGTCTCTGAATTTGGTCTTTAATAAATTTTTCTGGAGTCACCATTTGAATAGCATCAATATCTTTATCTTCATAAACATATTGTTTGAGTCATTTAACCATTCACAATCTTATTACACCATTTTCTCCTACAACCTGGAAATTTCTTCCACACAAAACTTCACACAATTCTCATTAGCAACATTAGTGCATGCAAGGTAATAAACCTTTTAAGTTCAATTTCAACTGAAATCCATTAAAACATAAGATACTGTAGCAACTCCTTCCGAAATCCCAAAAAGGAAATCGATTTAAAAGGCAAATGCAAGAGTGGCAAAAATCTGTCAAAACAGACCAGCACGTAAAAATCATTTTTTTCGAAAATCTTCTGTTGCTCAAATCGAAAAGTGCAAAACTAACGAAAGTTAAATATTAACCTGGGGCATGCACACAAAAAATTACAGATCAGTATGACGTTCTGGAATTTTTAATGATTTTTTATAGTGAAGCACAAAAATCTGTTTTGGGACAGTAACCTCCCCAAATATTACTTCTCTCTCATTAGAGGCTGATCTTGACACAAAAACCAAACAAAAGGATAAGGAGAGGTTATTGCAGAAGCAATAACTTCCAAGACTCAAAACAAAAACAAACTAAAAGCAAAAATATATTGGGTTGTCTCCCAAAAAGCTCTTTCTTTATAGCCATTAAGATGGGCATGATAATTTCAATGATGCTCACATAAGAATAGGAATTGAAGTAAAAGAGAGAATCAAGAAGCAAAAATACACATGTTTAAGTCTAACCCACTTCCTATGTAAGGGAATTTTGTAAGAAAATAAATTGTTGAAACTAGAGGCTGCTAGCATAGGAAGGCAAAACAAGTGCAACATAAAGACTTTCAACATAAAGCAAGGAAACTTAATATTATTGAGATGCATAAGAACAAATTTCCCTCTCTCAGAGTAACTTTTAGTATCGTGGATAAATTTAATGATATAACTATCACATGAACCATTGTAGCAATGATCACTTATTCTAACAGAAAAAACACTAGCTCTCCTAACTCTACTTTGTGAAACAATATTAGAAGTATCCTTATAGAGGATAGTGTGTCCATCTTCTACATATTTAGTGAAAAAGTCTTTCACATTTGCTATTACAGGTTCAATAGCTATTTGTTCATCAGGTTCAACAACTTTATTTATACTTTCATTAACCATACTAGCTATCATAGAATGTTCCTTTACCTTGACTGGGAAATGCATTTTCTCAATGTGAGGTCTAGGTAAAATATGATTAGCAGTATAAACTTCAGAATATCTTGTAGGAACACAATTAGAAATATCTTTATATGGCTCATGATACTTATTCCATTTCTTTTTAGGAATTTCAATATAAGAAGCAAAAGCCTTAAAATAATTTGCAATAATTTGAGAATCGAGACCTTAAGCATTACTAATATTATGAAAGTCATCAGTTCCCATAAAACATTTAATGCATTCATAATCATAATTTATACCTGAATTTTTTCCTTTATCATTCTCCCATGCTTCAGCATTGTCTTGAATACGGTCTAGAAGATCCCATTTAGCTTCTTCTTCCATGTGTGTAAATGATCCAGCACAAGAAGCATCCAATAGATCCTTATCATGAAGAGAGTCTTGCATAAAAGTTATTGATAATAATATTGTTAGGGAGCTCATGAATAGGACATTTGAGCATTAGTAACTTCAATCTCCCCCAAGCTTGAGCTGTACTCTCTCCATCACGAGGCCAAAAGTTGTATATTTGATTTCGATCTTTGTGAATCTCACTAGGAGGATAAAATTTTGAATAAAAGAGAGGTACTACTTCCTCCCATTCAAGAGATTGGCCATTCTTCAGCAGCTTATACCATTCCTCAGCTCTTCCTTTCAGTGATGATGAGAATAACTTCTTCTTGACTTGATCGGCTGTAATACCCGCACACTTGAACAACCCGCGTTAACATGGGTATACCCTATAGGTACTCGAGTTTGGTATATACGGCCAAGATACGACAGAAGCCCATGGCGTTGCCAAGGCCCAATGCAGAATTCGGGTGACCCACGGACTCTTCGATTACTTGTGAATCAAGATGAAGTTTAAGAAAGAAAGTTCAAAGGGGCGAACCCTAATCTGTAACCGACTCAAACTGCTACCTGAGACCTAGCCTATCTATATAAAGGCTAGGAGGGGGTGGCGAGGAGGACACACGTAACCCTAGTTTCCACAACTCTCTCCAGATTACATCTGTGCACCCCTGTAATCTTCGATTCCTTCGTTAATTCCAAGAGCAGACAAGCAGGAGTAAGGACCTCTACGAGGCCTGAAGCTGGGTAAAACTTGCGTCCCTGTGTGCTTGTTTGCTAGCCGACTGATGCCTCCATCGCTCCCTCCTTCTACAAATCCCAAGTCCATAACAATGGGCATTGACGAGTTAAACCCTCGTCAATTGGCGCCTTCTGTGGGAATTGGGAGTGTTGATGTTGCAGCTTCTTCGGCCCCATCAACCGCGATCTAGAACTCTACAACAGCGGAGATTCGCCAGCTCTTCAGCGCGTTCGACTTCACCGTCCACACGCCGGCCACTCGCCCAGCTTTCGAGTCTGTGGGCGATGGGTTCAGCTTGGCGATTGGGAGCTTCTACTTCCAGGTTGGTCAGGTGGGCACGCTTCACATGCCTGACCAGCCAACGGTACCCGCGATTGCTCCAGCCTCGTGGTTCCCGCCACCAATCGGCACCCTCAGTGAGCTCAACGCCCTGGCAATAGCCGGGAGCACGGATAGCAACAACAGTCGTGGATCTGATCTGGGTGATCTAGCCACAGAAGATGGAGCCTACGGCTCCGGATCTAAAATTTGTGGGAGTAATAGCTTCCCCAACCACTTCATGTGTGCCGTCATCAACGCGGGCGACACCACCGCTAATCGCGATAATGCTGGCACCAGATCTGGCACCGGGCCACCCAATGGTGGCATACCCAACCGTGGTCCACCCAACGGCGACATAACTAACGGCGGCCCCACCAACGGTGGCAATGGCGCGCCCGTCAACAATGGAGCGGGAGGAGAACCAGTGAACGAGAACACTGGAGAGCATGTAGTGATCAGGCTCAACGACAACGAGTGGGCCCACTGCCGAGAAGCTCTACGGGGCAATCCTCTGCCCCTCAACTCCCCGTAGGACATGCTTATGGGCTACCATTGGCTGCTGAAGGAGGAATACATACGCCAGCTACATGTAGTCGTGCAACTCGAGGCGTGTAAAAAGGCGGCAGACGAATCAAGCCTTTGGCGAGATGGGCTCTCCTCCCACGGAGGATCCTCCTCCAAAGGCAACGAGTACCTGGCCAACAAAAGAAGATCTCGACTGGCCCACCTCACCAAGCAAGAGCGCGTAGAAGCAGCGAAAGTCCTTGACTTCAGCTCCATGACGGTGGATATGCGGGGCAACGTGCTCCCGAAGACGCCGCAAGCCGCGGTAACGGCGGCCACCATGTACCTCCTCAACAACCAGCTGCCAGCTGGAGATCCACGAGCTGCGATGCACCAATCTACGATCACGGGCTTGGGGCTAATCGAGGCCGCCCTCGACAAAGAGCCAACACCAGAGCCGAAGAAAAGCAAGGCTCTGGACAAGTACTACTCGTACTCATCCAGCGGCGATAGTCACGATCTGTCGCAGCGACGTCGCTCATGGAGGCACGATCGCGACTACGATGCGCGTGATGACATCACACAACGCAAAGTCGACAAGATGCGGGCAAGGCATGCTTGTTCGACTGACTCGGAGGACGAAGACGTGGAGCTCTGTGGCTCCAGATGCTTCAGCAGAGCCATTAGGCAGAAGCGAATGCCTAAAGGGTTCAAACTCCTATTGGAGAACCCAAAATTTGACGGCCTGTAGGACCAAAAAATCTGGTTGGAGGACCACATCTCCTCCGTCAGTCTACACGGTGGGAGTCGAAGAATGATCATGCAATGCCTATAGCTACAGCTGCAGGGAGCCGCCCACGCGTGGCTCAACAACCTCCCGTGCGGATCCATTCGTAGCTGGGAAGAGCTAGTCTATAGCTTTGTGCGCAACTTCAAGGGCACTTACAAAAGGCCCGCATCAATCGAGGAACTGAGAAGCTGCCAGCAAAAGTCCGGTGAGTCTCTGTGCTCTTACATCCAGAGGTGGTCCATCATCAAGAACTCTGCGGAAAACATCTCGGAGGACCGCGCAATCGACGCATTCAACGGTAGGGTCCGCCGTATAGAGCTCATGGAGGAGCTGGGACACAGTAAGCCCAAAACAATCGACCACCTGATGGAAATTGCGAATCGGTGGGCCGACGGAGAAGACTCAGTAAAAAACCGCACCTACTCCGACGATGACGACGACCTCGGGTGCAGACGCGACCGCCGAGGCAAGTGTCGAATGCACATCTACGATGACCGCAACGACGTCAACATGGTCGCAGCCGGCTACATCGACAAACACGACGACAACCACAACATCGGTTACCACAACGGTGGATACCACGACTCCGGGAAAACCACACAAGTGTGGCAGCGTCGCACTCGCGAAGAGGCACCCGCAACATCCATCGAGGACAAACTGTCCGAGCCATGCAACATGCACTTCTACATTCACAAGCACGACGGCAAGAAGAAATCCAGCCACCTTCTCAAGGACTGCCACGAGTTCCTCAAACTCCATGAGGGCCTAGATTGGATGAATTGCGACGCGGGTTATGGAGCCGCCCTAGGCGCTGTGGCACATGGAGCTCCTCCACCACCACGCGGACCACCACCACCCGCGACCGCACCAGTCTAGCACCATGGAGGCCAACCATACCCACGGGCCGTGGGTAACATGATGATCCAAAAGGGCGTCCCTCAAATCGAGTGCAGAAGGCCATCACTCGCCAAGTAAACTTGGCGACACATTCCCCACCTTCCACCACAGAGTACCTCAGTGGAAGTGACTCCTGCATCACCTTCGACAAACGCGACCATCCGCGTCAAGTCCCTCGTCTGGGCCACTGTCCCCTCGTACTCGAGGCGCAAATCAGAGGCTTCGACATGAGTCGTGTCTTCATGGACGGCGGGAGCGGCATCAACCTCATGTTCGCGAGTACCTTGCGTGCGATGAGGATCCCTCTGACTTGCCTGGAAGTCTCAGACACGACGTTCCACGGCATTGTCCCAGGCAAGGGTATATACCCCCTGGGAAAAATCAACCTCGACGTCATCTTCGGCATGCCAAAAAACTTTCGGCAAGAGCGCATCGACTTTGAGGTTGTCGACTGGCCTTCGCAATATCATTGCATCCTCGGACGTGTCGCGTTTGCTAGGTTCATGGCAGTGCCACACTACGCCTACCTACAAATGAAAATGCCAGGTCCAAACGACGTCATTACAATCAACAGAAGCTTCGAGAGGTCCGACAGTTGCGATAGGGAATTCAACAGAATCTCCTAGTCCTTCGGCATGCAGGAGGAGCTCGCAAGATTGAAGGAGTCGACAGACAACAGTCTGCCTCCCCTGAGCAGGCCAAGTTCACCCGGCATGTCCTTCGACTCATCGATGCACACGAAGAAAGTCCATGTCCATCCGACGGACCCGGCCAAAACGTCCCTCATCACCAACAACTTGAGTTCTGCATAGGAACTCCCGCTCGTCGAATTCCTCCGTGAGCACTAGGAAATATTCGCCTGGTGTCCAGTGGACATGCCAGGGGTTCCCAGGGAATTCGCCAAGCACACACTCAATGTAAATCCAGACGCAAGGCCAGTCAAGCAGACAATATGGCGACTATCTGAACCAAGAGCACACGAAGTAGGAATGGAGATCAACAGACTCCTCAATGCAAACTTCATACGCGAGATCAAGGAAAGTACCTGGCTCGCCAACGCAGTACTAGTACCGAAAAAAGACACGGATATACTACGGATGTGCGTGGAATTCACCTCCCTGAATAAGCACTGCCCAAAGGATCACTTCTCACTGCCGTGAATCGACCAAATCATCGACTCTACTACGGGATGCGAGTGCCTCTGCTTCCTCGACGCCTACTCAGGCTACAATCATATTCGAATTAAGGAGGAAGACCAAGAGAAGACATCATTTACAACACCCTTTGGTGTATTCTGCTACAACACCATGCCCTTCGGGCTAAAAACGCAGGAGCCACCTATTAGTGGTGCATGCAGGCTTGCCTCAAGAATCAACTTGGTCGCAACATCCAAGTTTATGTCTACGATATCGTCATCAAAACCAAAGAGGAAGCTTCGTTAATCAACGATCTCTGTGAGACCTTCGCCAACCTCGACCGCTACCGGATCAAGCTCAATCCGGACAAATGCGCCTTCGGTGTGCCATCCGTGCAGCTACTCGGGTACCTCATCTCTGCGAGAGGGATCGAAGCAAACCTGAAGAAAATAAAGGCCATACTGGCCATGGAGAAGCCGAAGAACATAAAAGGCATCCAGCAGCTGGCTGGGCGAATAACGGTGCTCAGTCGATTCATCAGTCGAATGGGCGAAAATGCACTGGCCTTCTACCAACTCCTCCGCAAGGCTGACAAGTTCGAGTGAACCGACGAAGCGCAAGAAGCATTCGACGACCTCAAGCGCCTACTATCCACCTCGCCAGTACTGGTGACACCTCGCGAAAAGGATCCACTACTACTCTACATATCTGCCACCAACCAGGTAGTCAGCACTATGCTCCTGGTGGAACGAGCCGAAGAAAATAAAGTCCACGGGGTGCAGCACCTAGTATACTACCTCAGCGAGGTGCTCATGCCAACAAAGCAGCGGTACCCGCACTACCAGAAGCTGGCCTATGGCGTCTTCATGACAGCCAGGCAACTGCGCCACTACTATCAGGAGCATCCAATCATGGTGGTCAATGACGCTCCGCTCGGGCATATACTCAATAATCCTGATGACACCGGATGAGTCGTGCTCTGGGGAATCGAATTGTCTCCACGAGACATAACATACGAGAAGCGTGACGCAATCAAGTCGCAAGTTCTGTCGGACTTTCTCGTGCACTGGATGGAGAATCAACTGCCTAACAAGCCAGATATTTCCTATCTTTGGACAATGCACTTCGATGGGTGCAAGCGAAAAGACGGGGCAGGCGCAGGTGTCATACTGACATCGCCCTAGGGAGACAAGATGAAATACATTCTACGAATGCAATTCACCGCCTCCAACAATGAAGCTAAGTATGAAGCGCTAATCCATGGGATGCAGATGGAGAAAGCCTGCGGCACCAAAAGGCTCATCATCTACGGCGACTCCAAACTGGTGGTCAATCAAACGATGCACGAATGCGACGCACTAAGTGAAAACATGATCGCCTATCGCGACCTCTACGACACACTCGAAGGAGACTTTGATGGCTGTGATCTACGACACATAGGTCGAGAAAGCAAAGAAGAGGCGGACACACTCGCCAACATTGGCTCCACCCGCGCCCCCATACCACCTGGGGTATTTCTCGAGCGCATCTACGAATGCTCCATCAAGCTAAAGGCTCCAGAGAAGAAAGCAAGCGTGTCAACGGACTCGGGGGCTACGCCACCCAACAAGCCAATGACACTCGACGACCTGGAACTTGATACAGGACTCGAAGGACCAATGAGCGTCATGATGATTGAGCCATCTTGGACACAGCCGTACATCACATAACTGCTCAGCAAAAGGCTACCAGAGGACCCGACTGATGCGCGACACATCGCGCGATGATCCAAGGCATTCACCATCATCAACGACAAACTGTACACGCGCAACATCACAGGAGTACCTCAACGGTGCGTCTCCAACAGGGACGGAAGGGCCGTCCTCCTCGACATACACGAAGGCACCTACGGGCATCATGCCGGCAGCTGCGCGCTTGTCGCCAAAGCTCTACGTGCTGGATTCTACTGGCCCACGGCCATGCGCGACGCCAAGGACATCGTTCAATGCTGCAACGCCTGCCAGCGATTCGCCCACAAACCTCACGCACCTAGCGCGGAACTTCGGCCAATACCATTGGCTTGGCCTTTCGCATAATGGGGACTCGACATGGTCGGCAAGCTCCCAAAATCCTCGCGGGGAGGTTACATCTACCTCTTAGTTGCAGTCGACAAATTCACCAAGTGGACCGAGGCCATGCCGGTGACAAATCAATCAGGGGCCAGCGCCATCAAGTTCTTCGAGTCCATTGTCTACCGCTTTGGAGTGCCACACAACATCATCATGGACAATGGGACAAACTTCACCTCTAAGGAATTCCAGGAATTTTGAGAAAACCTGGGAATCAACATAAGCTACGCCTCGGTGGTTCACCCGCAGACCAACGGTCAAGTCGAAAAGGCCAACAACCTTGTTTGCGGCGGAATCAAGAAACGACTCCTCCGACCACTAGAACAAGCTAATGGATGCTGGCCAGATGAGCTGTAATCTGTACTTTGGAGCCTGCGCACAACCCCAAACAGTGCCACGGGATACACCCCGGTCTTCATGGTGCACGGTGCTGAAGCGGTGCTACCCGTAGAAGTATGCTCCAAAGCCCCACGGGTGGTTGCATACAGTGAGAAGGAGTCAACTCTCACACTCGAAGACTCCTTCGACCTCCTCGATGAGGCACGAGAAATCGAAGTGGAGCGATCAAAAATCTACCAGCAAAGTCTCCGCAATTACCACAGCAGAAGGCTATGCCCCAGATCCTTCTTCGAAGGAGACCTGGTCCTGCGACTGAAGCAACAAGGGCATCTCAAGCTCGAGTCCCCTTGGGGGGGGACCTTACGTGATTACAGAAGTAATACCAGGTGGCACCTATCGCCTTAAAGATTTCGAAACAGGAGTCGCATACTCCAACCCCTGGAACGTCGCGCAACTGCGTTGCTTCTACCATTAGTCGTTTTTACATTTAGAAAATAAGGCTATTCAGCCAGGCTACTTAGCCACATATTGTACCTCGTACTATTCTGCAAATAAATAAAGCTAAGTGCCCCGAAACTCTGTGTATTTTTCTAACTTTCATCCAATTTCATCACTCGGGGGCTACGCCACCCTTCTCATATTTGTTCTACAAACAACTCGCAGTATCCTGAGTAGCTGGCACAATACTAATCGAACCCTTGATAAACACCAACCTAGCTGCAACGCACCTGACAGGTTGGCAAGGTGCTAAGATAAACAAAAGTCAGGCTAACGAAAAGGAACTGCAGAGTACAATACACTCGAAAAATTGCATAAGCCAACAAGCTTTTCACATATCAACGGGTGCTCAATACACCCAATACAATCATATGAACTTTATAACACTTATACATTTATGTGCAGGATACAAATCACGTTATTGCTGCAACATAAGAACGTTCGTCTGCTCCTCGAAGAAATCGACGATGTCCTCTACTGGACGGTCAACCGCCTGATAATGTGGGACCATGTTCCAAGTCATTCCTTCTGGCAGAGGCGGTGGGCCAGCGGAAACAAACACAACATCCACGTCCGGCCTATGCAGTTGCACTAGCAACAATGTAGCTTTAGCACCAACTACCAACTGCTTCCATACGCACTTGCAAACCGCACTCAAATCCTGAAACTTTGCCAGGAGGGCCAGGCTTGAAGGGATGGCGTCCAACGGGAACATTGTTTGATAAATATGCCTAAGGCATGACTACGCCTTCTTCAAGCATTGGAGCACTCGAGAAGAACGATCCTGCAGGGTTGCCAAGGCAACAACATGATCGTGGTCAACCCAAAAGTACCCACTCGCCTGTCGTTGCTCCTAGGTCAAGCCATTCATTCGAATAGCAATCTAATCCTTCTTATCCTGCGGATGACGAGCATTGACAACTACACCAAGGAAAATGGCAAAGTGTGAAGACAAGTGATCACCGCGACTGACTACAAAGAAAAGATAAGAGGGCAGAACGCTAACATTTGAACTGCTCGTTCAGCTGCGCCACCTCCTCCAAAAGATACTTCTCACGGGCGGTGGCCTTCTCCGCTTTTGACTTCCGAACATCTGCACTACCGCGGAGGATGGGCAACTCATGCTCCAACTGCTTAATGCGATCGCGCAATCGCGAAAGCAATGATAACTCCTCCACCTTTGAGCGCGCCTGCGCCAAGGTTTCATCGGTGGACGGAGGATCATGAGGACCACTCGAAGGACCACTCGACGTACCCTATCACAAATCAAGCAAGAGCAAATGAGGGACCAAGAATACATTGATAAAAGGCACGAATGCATTCAAGCACATCAAAAATCTCGACAGGGATTGTCAACACCCGGATTTTTAATCCCAGATTACCGTTATGCCATACCTCGCAATCCCAGGATTACCATTTTTGCGAGACATAACGGATTGGATACCACAGTCCATCATCCATTACAAACCATACATAAGGTCTTACACAAATAAGGATCTCATGATCCAGTCTTAATACAACAAGCAGCGGAAATAAAATATAAGCATAGAAGTGGGGTCCATCTTCAGGGGCATAGGCAATGCTGACGAAGGTAGATAGTCCTAGTTATCATAGCCGTCCTGTTGGCCATCATCTTGATAGTCTCCTTCATAGTCTGGCCATCGTAATAGCCAGGGACAAAAGCCATGAGTAGTCTTTAAGTACTCGCAAACTACCACTTAACAAGTATTTTCATTCTAAGTTAAAGTGCTAAAATCAAGTTTAACTATAAAGTTAAGTTTGAAACCTAGGCTGAGTTCAGAAGCAAAGAAAGATAAAGTAAAGTTCTAGAATCACTTAAGTGGGAAGCTAATGTCATAAACACAACCCTGTTGTGGTCAAGTCAAGATTCATCATTCATTTCAAAGTTATTTGGAAAACACCTAACAACGAAACAGTATGGCCATTCCAACTGTCCATAACCGTGGACGCGGCTATTCGAATAGTTTGACACTCTATAGAGGTGGTACACTTTCACCACAAGATTCGATACATCTGTCAGGGATAACCCTGAATCATCATACTTAGTATGCAGATAATCAAACATAACCTACCCTTTACACACCCTAGTATAAGTACCTCTCCTATGAGCATGGCCTCCCAACCATGACCATCAGTCATCTTGGGCACTGCATAGGTGGACAACATTGAGAGGTAGCCTCCGCTCAAACCTCTCCCGTGAGGGAACTAATACTAATGCATATAAATTTCCAGCTAAGACTTACCCAATTTAGGTAGTGTGGTTGTACGGTAAATTTGGAATGGTATCGCATCTGAATCCAACCATCAGTTTTATAAAAGGGTTAAGGCTCATGCCTCAACATTTTCATCATCATCAACCATTTGTGTTTCTCAACACATGTCAAAACATCTCAATAGAATGACTCATCATTCCAAGGTTTTCATAATTCATTTTCACCAAGTATTCCCATCTAAAGTGACTCAAGTTTTTGATCTACTCTAAACTACTAAGTTAAGAGTGTTCACTAAGGTGGAAAAGATGGGTTCAATCTCATGCCATAGAATGACATCTAAAGGGTTCTAAATAGGTCAAGTTTTATACTTTTTATGCTACCTTCAAAACAAGTAAAGAACTTTGTGTAAAGTAAGGGAGTAAAACTTGTAAATAAGACTTAGGATACTACTAGTCAAAGGGGGGTGTGATCAAAGCATGTCTAAGGCATACTTGCTAAACCATCTAGTTTGATTTTAGTTTGCTAAGCACTAAACTTGCAAGGGTTAGCTTGCATTGTTAAATGGTGGCTTGCCTTGGTTGGTGCAGTGTTTGAAGTTTTCTTCTTCTTCTTCTTCTTCTTCTTGGTAGAACTCCTCCTCCTCGAAAGCTTGGTCAGTACCATCGTCTATAAATACATACGGAGTACACAATCACCAAACAATACTTAACTAGGATAAGTAGCATTCTAAGCCACACCTTGATGATCTATTATCATCACAAGCATCACAAGTTTAATTCAATAGTTTCCTCCTTTTTATTTTAGAAAAGTACTTTCTACTCATTGAAAAATTAACTAAGATTTAATATTCACCACTTAAAATATGGGATCATGTTGATACATGTCATCACCACATATTCTAACATGGGGGAATGAGATTTAAAGGTTAGATCAATATTACTTTGGTTTAAGTTCATTATTTAATGATTTAAAGTGACTAGAAATGCCTATATAGCATTATTTTGGTACTAGTCCAAAGTCACTGCATGTAAACCTTAATATTATTACATTAGATAGATATGATAAAATGTGATTTTTGAGAGTTGGAATCAACTCAAAAGCTAACTTGGTTGATTTTTAAAAATGTTGCAAATTGCAAATGCTTCTGTTTTATTATTTTTATTATGAGAGATCTATGACTCTAATGGAATTAAATCCAACGGGCTTGGATAGATCATATTAATACCTTTCGGGAAAAATTGGTTTCATGCAATTTGGATTTATAAAACTCCCAGAATTGAATTTTAAACTAATGGACAGAAACTAGATTTAACTAAAAAGAAAAATCCAGATTTGGACGGTTGGGCTAGCGCGGGAAAGAACTTGGGCCGGCCCAGTGGTGCTCCGCGGCGTGGGGCTCAGCTAACAGGGGGGTTGCACTTGTCAGTGGGTCTTAACACGCGAAACGGTACGCGCGCTGTGGGTCGTAGGATTAGAAGGGGGATCTACGGCTGAGGGTTGTCGTCGACGACGAACAGGTCGCCGGCGAGCTCGAACCCTAGTGGCTTGGTGGGGGTCTGCTAGGGACGTACCAGGGCTCCCGCAAGGTCGGCGAGGCGAGCAAATGAACTGGTGGTCGACGGCGAGGCAAGGCGCGGTTGCGGCGGAGCTTGGGGGTGCCCTAAATCGCAGGCGCCCTTCTCCTCCAGAGGCGGCCTGCTCTGGTGAAATTGCGGCGAGCTGCTTCTCCCCTTGCTCCGGCTAGAGGTGGTTGAGGTTCAGTGAGGTGAGGGGAGTGGAGTGGTGTGCTTCAAACGGCTGGAGGTGGCCTCCTTTTATAGGCCCGACGGTGAGACCGAGCGGGATGGGCAGGCGACGATGGCGACATGGCTATGGCCGGTTAGAGGCATAGCTGAGGGTGGCGATTGACAGGCGGTCTCCTGGTGGTGCTCTAGGAAGTGAATGCGGCCGTAGGGGCAGGGGTAATAGGTATGGGCGAGGTGGCGCTCTGAGCGGCAGAGGCGGCGGTGTCCACGGCGAACGGTGGCTGGGGTGAGTTGGGCGGCCAACGGGGGTGTCTGGGGTGTTCCCCAGGTCGTGGCGGAGCGGCGGACGCGGGCTGTGGTCAAACAGTGGCTTGTGCATGCGTGCCGGGTGCGGCGCTCTGTTACGTGCTCGGCATGGCACGGTGGCACTGGGCGCATGGTTTCCTCGGTGGTCCACTGCAGGGCTTGGCTCGGGCAGGGGACAGGGGGTGGTGGTGAGGTCCTGGCTAGCTGTTAGACATGGAGAGAGAGGGGGAGATGGTCTGCTATAGCGGGGCAAGGTTTGGCCGGCGAGCATGTCCTTGGGTTGTCATGGCATGGCTGCAAGGGGGGTAGGGGATGGGTGCTAAGGGCCTGGTTAGATCAAGAGGGGACAAAGAGATTAAATGGAGATCAAATGGGGCCAAAACCCTGTTCAAAACAGTGAGCTATGATTTAGAGTTTAAACCTGCCTGCCAAGTGTTTGATTAAATGGCCGCAAGAAATAAACTTTTGAATTTTGGTTTCAAATTTTTTGAGTGTTCTCCACTGGTGCTAGGTAGACTCTGGTTGTAAGGGTTTTGAAAGTGGAGCTCAAATAGATGGTTTTTGAAATAGGGGTGATCTATGCATATGCATTGGATTCAATTTTCAATTGGCATTTAAAATAAGGAAAAGAATGTTTTTAGCAGATCAAAAGGTGGGCCTTGGTACCTCATTATGTGTACTAGCAAGGGGTACAAAGATCAAGAATTGTTTCTGTTAAGAAATGAGTGCTAGGAACACTCAAAGTAGTGTAGTGGATTAAAATGGCCAAAATGACCATTCCTCCTTTTTAATTCTTTTTGATTTGATTTTCTTTAGGAAAAGTTTGGGAATGATGTAGATGATGTTTAATTCACTTAAGAAACATTTTAGAAGCAAAGGATCACACAATCATGGCAATTCACAACAACTCCTATTTTAAATGCACACATAGATGGATGCTTTCATTTTAAATTTGGAAAAGTTTTTGTTAACCCCAATTTTGATGATTTAGATCTTGATAAGCTTGGATTGAAGTTTTGGGATGTTACAAACCTTCCCCCCTTAAACAAAATCTCGTCTCGAGATTTACAAATAAAACTAGGAAGTAAAGAGGTCTGGGAACTCTGTCCTAATGTAATCTTCACGCTCCCAAGTAGCTTCCTCATCGGTATGGTTGCTCCACTGAATCTTGAGAAACTTGATACTCCAGGTCCTGGTGGTTCTGTAAGCTTCTTCTAAGATACGGATAGGTACTTCTCTGTAGGTCAAGTCATTGTTGATTTCCATAGCTCCGTGATCGATGTTCTTGAAAACTTCAGTCTTCTCGGGCACTTCCAGACATTTGCAAAGTAACGAGATATGGAACACATTGTGAATGGCTCGCATCTCTTCAGGCAGTTCCAGTTGATACGATACTTCTCCTCGACGGTTCAGAATCTTGAAAGGTCCGATATATCTGGGGGCTAACTTTCCCTTTAGACTAAAGCATTGAGTTCCTTTCAATGGTGAAACCTTGAGATATACAAAATCTCCGACATTGAAAGTCAGGTCTCTCCTTCTTTTGTCAGCATAACTCTTCTGTCTGGATTGGGCGGTCTTGAGGTGCTCATGGAATTTGTGAACTTTCTCTTCTGCTTCTCGGAGAATGTCGGGTCCAAAGATCTAACTCTCTCCTACTTGCGACCAATTCAAAGGGGTATGGCACTTTCTTCCATATAAGAATTCAAATGGTGCCATCTGCAAACTAGCTTGATAACTATTGTTATATGAGAATTCTGCGAAAGGCAGGTAGTCTTCCCATTTTGATCCATATTCCAACACAAGCTCTAAGCATATCCTCTAGGATCTGGTTGACTCTCTCAGTCTGTCCATCAGTTTGCGGGTGATATGCTGTGCTGAAGTTCAACTTGGTTCCTAATCCTTCTTGGACTTTCTACCAAAATCTTGAGGTAAACTGGGTTCCTCGATCTGATACGATGGTCTTGGGGGTTCCATGCAGACTAACAATCGTAGCGATGTACAGCTCCGCTAACTTTGCACTCTGGTAAGTTGTCTTGACAGGTATAAAGTGGGCTACCTTAGACAGTCTATCAACTATGACCCAGATTAAGTCATTTCCCCTACTAGAGTAGGTAAACCAGTGATAAAGTCCGTTCTGACGGAATCCCATTTCCATTCCGGAATCTACAATGGTTGCAACAGTCCTGTAGGTCTCTGATGCTCCGCCTTGACTCTTTGACAGATGTCACATTTGGTGATGTAGCTTCCGATTCTCTCTTCATCTTGTGCCACCAAAATTGTTCTTTTAAATCCTGTTACATCTTTATTCCTCCGAGGTGGATAGAATAAATAGTATCATGAGCTTCCTTCATGATAACTTCCTTCAGCTCCGAATCTGCTGGTACACAGATACGTCCTTTGTACCATAGTACCCCTTCTCCGTCTTCGGTAAATCCAGGTACCTTTCCTGTACCAATGCAACATTTGATTCCGTCGATACTTTCATTTCCCTTCTGGGCTTCCTTGATTTGGCTAATCAAAGTGGGTTGAAGTTCAATGCTAGCTAAGAATCCTTTGCTAACTAATTCAGTCCTGAAATGCTCCAACTCTTCATATAAACTTGGTTTCTTCTCCTTGATCATGGTGTTAAGCCTACACGGCAATCTGCTAAGAGCATCCGCTACCACATTGGCCTTGCCGGGGTGATAGTGAATGTCAAGGTCATAATCCTTGATTAACTCTATCCATCTCCTTTGTCTCATATTCAGCTCCTTCTGAGTGAAGATATATTTCAAGCTCTTATGATCTGAGTAAATCTCACAGCGATTTCCCATCAAATAATGACGCCACGTCTTCAATGCTAGAACCACAGCTGCTAGCTCAAGATCATGGGTCGGATAGTTCTGCTCATGCTGCTTCAGTTGTCGAGACAAATACACGATGACTTTGCCTTCTTGCATCAATACACATCCTAGACCAATCTTGGATGCGTCACAATACACATCAAAGGGCTTCTTGATGTCTGGCATGACCAATATTGGGGCTGATATTAATCTCTTCTTCAGCTCCTGGAAACTGGCTTCACATTTTTCTGTCCATTCAAACTTCTTGTCATTCTTCAACAATTGGGTCATTGGTCAGGCGATGCTTGAGAATCCTTCTACGAACTTGCGGTAATATCCCGCTAATCCGAGAAATGCACAGACTTGGGTTTGACTGGTTGGGGCTTCCCATTCTTCGACGTCTTTGATCTTGGCGGGATCAACAGAGACTCCTCCGGCAGACACAATATGTCCTAGGAATCCTACTTCCTTCAGCCAAAACTCACACTTGCTGAACTTGGCATATAACTGATGTTCTCTTAGGGTTTCTAGGATAACTTTCAGATGTTGCTCATGCTCTTCTTCTGAATTGGAGTAGATAAGGATGTCGTCGATAAACACAACTACAAACTTATCTAGGAATTTCATAAAGATCTTATTCATGAGATTCATGAAATAAGCAGGGGCATTGGTTAATCCAAAAGACATAACCGTATACTCGTATAAACCATAGCGAGTAGTAAAGGCGGTCTTCAGAATATTAGTTGCACGAATCTTAAGTTGGTGATAACCAGTCCTAAGATCAATCTTTGAGAATACCCGAGCTCCGGTCAACTGATCAAATAAATCCTCTATCTTTGGCAAAGGGTACTTGTTCTTGATGGTGACATCATTCAACTTTTTGTAATCTGTGCACAGACGGTTGCCTCCATCTTTCTTGTCGACGAATAACACTGGTGATCTCCAGGGTGATGCACTTGGTTGAATCAAGCCTTTGGCTGGCATAGCATCCAACTGCTTCATCAGTTCCACTAACTCTAAGGGGTTCATGCTATAGGGTCTCTAGGCTATAGGTCCAGTTCCGAGGATTAGTTCGATAATGAACTCAATATCCCTATCCGGGGGCATACCTGGCAATTCATCTGGCAATACGTCGGGGTATTCACAGACTACTCTGACCTGGTCTATGGTGGGCAAGGCTACACTCTTGTTGCACTTGAATTGATGGGGTAAGGTTTCAGAGATATGCTCTACTGTTACTCCAGAACTACTTGTCATGGTAATGGCTTTCTTAGCACAGTCTATCAGTCCTTTATGCCCTGACATCCAGTCCATACCTAGTACTACTTCCAATCCTTTGGTTCCAAGTACAATTAGGTTGGCATAAAAATCTACCCCATGTATTCTGATAGGCACCGCTTTGCAAATTTTTCTAGCTTTGGTTGTTGAACCAGGGATTTGAACTATCATGACATGCTTCAGGTTGGTTGGACGAATCTTACTAGTGCATGCAAATTCTCCAGTGAAAAATGAATGCGATGCTCCCGAATCAAACAATACTCTTGCTAAAACTGAGTTGACAGAAAACATACCCAACACTACATCTGCATTCATGTGGAAGAGACGGCCATTGCGGTTGTGAGGGTTCCCTGGGGAAAATCTCCTTCCTGGTTGAACATGACGCTACTGCTGAACTGGGGCATTCACATTGGAATTGGCTGCAGTCTTCTTGGGACACTCATTGGAGTAGTGACCCTTCACTCCACACTCAAAGCAAGTGATTTGGGACTTGTCCTTGACTGCGACAGGCGCAGCATTGCTGCCAGTTCTGGCTACAGTGTTGTTGTTATGGTTCTTGGGAGGGGCACGGTTGAAATTGTTGGCATTACCGGAGTTGTGATTGTTTCCTCCAGACTTCACATTGCCCCCGCTACGGTTAGGGTAGCTTGGGCGAGACGTTGGGGGTCGGTTGTTCCTTGGTGCATATCCTGGTGAAGGGTTTGGACGGTACTTCTGGTGACTGTTGGATCCAGACTGCTGCATCATATGACGCTTGCGGTTGTCGTTTGCCTGGTTAATCTTCCCTTCCATCTGAATGGCAGAGTCGACTAGCTCTACGGGATCCTAGAAATGGATTTTGACGAGGACAGTCTGCATCTCATCATGCAGTCCGTTCAAGAATCTCTCCTTCTTCCTTGCCTCCGTGTTGATCTCATCCAGTGCATATCGGGCAAGTGACAGGAATCTGTCACGGTACTCCACCACAGTCATCCTTCCTTGCTTTAATTCGCGGAACTCATCTCTCATTTTGTTGACTAGACCTTGTGGCACGTGGGTGCGACTGAACTTGACTTTGAATGCTTCCCATGTCATCACTTGACCATGGTTCATATTGCGGATGCTATTCTACCAAGCTCTTGCATCTCCTGCCAGATAGTGGGTGGCAAAGAGAACTTTCTCATTTTCATCAACTCCGGCAACTTCTAAGTTGTTTTCCATGGTCTGTAACCAGTCATCAGCATCTAATGGGTTCTCAGATTGGTTGAAGATTGGGGGATTGGTGTTCTGAAATTTTTTGAGTTTAGATCCCTAGTGATCCTGGTTTCCATGCATTTGGTTGTTGAGAGCCATCTGGGCGATCTGTTGAAGTGTTGCTAAGTTGGCTTGACGTTCTGCCCGGCTGGCTTCACGATCTGCTATGATATTCTGCAAGATCTGCAGCATTGGGTCTTGTGACAAGCTGGTCCCTCCTTGGTTTCCATGAGTCATCTCAAGATTGAGAAGGATAAGAGGGAAATTCTAAGGTTCATGGTTTTGGGTTTTCAAAGCTAAAACTTTGAGTTAGACTCAGGTTTTTCAACTAACTTCATTTTCATTCATGTAAGCAAGCACACGATACAACACACATCACAACAATCAAAGGGAAAACAGATGGTTTGAAGAACCATTCTGTAAGCTACGATACAGTGAGATCGATACATCTCCTGATACAATAGTCCTCTAGTGCATCTACTCATCGTCGATGAAGTCGGAGTCCTCATCATCAGTGTAGAAGTCCACGGCATCCTCCTCCATAAAGTCATCATCGTTGCTGAGGTAAGAATCCATGTCTCCCTGGATGTCTTCACCCTCATCTTCTTCTTCCTTTGCTGCAAGCTGAGCTTCCTGCTCCATGATGGTCTTCTCGAGGTCGGCCACCTTCTTGCAAAGAGGGGCGATGGTGCGATCCTTCTTGGCACGCTGACGGCGAAGAGACTGACGGTCTTAGACAAGCAGTGCGAAATTTTGGGCCTTCTGGTCGGCAATGGCACGGTTCTGGTTGGCTAGCTCTCTGGCATTGTCCAGTTCCTGTTGTCTGTCGTGAAGCAAGAAGTCAAGGTTCTCCACTTGACGCCTCAACTCGGGGTGACTTGTGTTGGGTTTGCACCATAGAAAACAAAATTTTTCCTACAGTGTGAACTACACGCCAAGATCTATCTACTAGGTACAAAGCAACGGGTGGACATACATCCAACGAGAACTTACCCTCGTAGACAACGAGCTTTGTTAACGAGTAGGAACTCGTGGTTGATGTAGTCATAAACTTGCCGATCTCAAGATCGTGAGGAAGTCCTTCAGGTCCAGCAGCTCCAGCACCATCAGGTCCAGCACCATCAAGTCCAGCACCGCAAAGTAGCGGTGCATCCGTGATCGCACACATGTTCGGTCCACCGAACAACCTCCGCCTCCTCGCTCCAACGATGCAGCGGAAGCAGCAACTCCTTTCCAGATAAAGCCACCGGGAACATGTATCTCGCTAATCCGAGACCATGGGGAATAACTAGAGGGAGAAGAGAACCTTCACGAGGAGGTGGTGCGAGATGAGAGGAGGGAGTGGGGTCCTTTTATAGGGAGAGGGGGGCAGCCCCTCACCATGGCCGGCGGCCAAGGGAGGTGCCCCCACCTCTTCCACATTCATGTGGGTGGAGCTCCCACTCACATAATTAGCCACCCACTCAAAATTCCACTCACCTCCATTAAATTTCCACCAAATTTAATGCAAGTTCTCATTAAATAAAACACTTTTATTTATTTTATTCAGAATTTTGTCAATTACATTAATTAACAAACATTCACATAAAACCCCCTGCAACATTTCAATATCACATGCAGAACTAGTTTCTGCAATTTCACCCGAAACGATTCCGGTTTCCGTCGAAATGATTCCAGCGCTTTCTTAAATCTTCATCTAAAACATATTTGCTCCTAGTGGTGTCGGTATCCCTTAAGTGTGTCACCCTACGGTTCGTGAATAATGTAGACATGATCGAGACCCCTCTCCGATCAATAATCAGCAGCGGGACCTGGAGATCCGTACTGACTCCCACATATTCAACGATGACTCTTGTGATCATGTGAACCTTTAAAGTTGTAACTAAATCCCTTTGTCTCGCGATATATTACATGTCCGAGATTCGATCATCGGTATCCAATACCTAGTTTGATCTCGTTACCGACATGCACTCTAAAACATATTTGCTCCTAATGGTGTCGGTATCCCTTAAGTGTGCAACTCTACAGTTCACGAATAATGTAGACATGATCGAGACTCCTCTTCGATCAATAATCAACACCGGGACCTAGAGATCCATACTGACTCCCACACATTCAATGATGACTCCAGTGATCATGTGAACCTTTAATGTTTGTAACTAAATCCCTTGGTTTTGCGATATATTACATGTCTGAGATTGGATCATTGGTATCCCGATACCTAGTTTGATCTCGTTACCGACAATTACTCTTTTCTCGTTCCCATGATATAACATTCTAGTGATCACATCACTTGCTTGCAAGCTATTTCAATGTGATATCACCGAGAGGGCCTAGAGTATATCTATCCGTCATCGGGATGGACAAATCCCACTCTTGATCCATGAGCCTCAACATAACACCTTCGTAGCACTGAACCCACCTTTATAATCACCCTATTACGGTGTGACGTTTGATGTTATCAAGATACTCTTCCGGTGTTAGCAATTAACATGATCTCATGGTCTAAGGACTAAGATTACTTCATATGATGTTATAGCAATATAAACATAATGACTCTGATCGTAATGCTATACTTTGGATGAATGTTCATCACATCATTCCACCAATCTTGTGACCTCGTTATTAACGACATCCAATGTCCATGATCAGGAAACCTTGATCATCTTGTTAATAACGAGCTAGTTTATAAGATAGGAATAACTAGGAACTTTCCTTTTATTTATTAAACACAAATGTATTAACGTTTCCAAATTAATACAATTATAGCATGCAAAATAAACATTTATCATAAACAAGGAATAAGATAATAACCACTTTATTATTGCCTCTCGGGCATATTCCCTTCAGTCTCCCACTTGCACTAGAGTCAATAATCTAGTTTGAAAAACTTTGCGTATTGAACACCTATGGCTTTCTGGTGTTGCATATACGCAATTGCTAGTGGTTAACATAATCTCCGGCTTTGACAGTTTCAGTTCCGTGTGTATTTGCATGTCTTTGCGTCTCTACGCATCACTCATTCTCAAATGAGATGGCATTGTATAAATTTGGTCCTTTGGTAGACCTTTAGTTCGTTCGGGTTAAAATATGTTGATACTATTGTCACACAATATATCTTCATAGTATTAGCCCACTTTGAACCACACCTAGTTTGATAACAAACTACTTAACACAAATGCCCTCCTATGCTGCTACTATAGCAGTCATATACTTAGCCTTTTGTTGTAGTATCCGTCACAATGTCTCAACTTTGGAACTCATCCAAATCCATCATGGAACATCCTGTCCATTACATTGTGCCACCCATAGTCTAAATTGAGATAAATTTAATTTGTATCTTGTGACAAAACTAGTATCAATGTAACACTTTACGATGAACTACCTTTAACTATTTGTCACTTATACATTATATATTCTTAGTTCTTCCAAAAGCTCATAAGAATATCTTTACTATTGTCCAATGATCATCTTATGAATCATTCTGGTATATTCTCATAACATTTAGAGCATAGGACATTATGGATATATACATATCATGGTATAATCGATCAAAATCTTCATTACTCACCAAGTGTTGAAACACTTGAATTTTGATACAATCCTTTCCATGTAGCAAGAACCTTTCTTGTTGTTTCCATATTGAACCATTTCAATATCTCATATATGTATGTCTGGCACAACCATATTAGCACCTTAATCTATCCATATAGATATTGATGCCTAATATTTTGGGTTTGCCCAAGTCTTTCATCGAAATCTTATTTTAATGAAATCCTTAACTTGTGTCAATTCAAGATACATCATTTCCAATCAACAATATGTCCTCTACATAATGTATTAGAAATATGTCTCAGCGCTCCCACTTAATTTCTTGCAAATGCAAGCATCTTCATCATCTCCGATGAATTTAAACTCTTTTAATAGTTTCATCATGGTGAAGATTCCAACTCCGCTATGCTTACTTCAACTTTTGAAGTTTACATGCCCTTTTAGCACCCTTTGAATTAACAAAACCCTTCGGACCATGTCATGTACATGTCCTAGGTTACCGGTCTATTAGAAGAACCTTGTTTTGTTTATTCAACTACCATATACCAAATTATATGAAGTGGTTGCTATATTAATCCGTCAAGACTATATATCGCTATGAAAGATCAAATCTTGTCATGGTCAACTCCTTGAACATTGTCGTAAACTTCTTTCCGACATGTCGACTATTTCATAGATGTTTAAACATCCATGTCTTATTTCTTTATAGATCCAAACACGACTGATAGGCTTCACGCCTTTTTTTGGAGGGTCTTCCAAGTTCAGAAACTTGATTTCTCGTGCATGGATACTATCACGGATTCTATGACTTCTAGTCATTTTATGGAGTCAGGGCCCATCATCACTTCTCTGCATGCAGTCGGTTCATCATTGTCAAAACAATAACGACTTCTGTTTCAAATCTTACTATTTGATTCTTACCGACCCACATGGTTCAATAAGAACTCTAATCTCCAAGATTACACCCTTTGTAATCACGGGAGCCATGAGCATTGTGGCCGCCACTAGGACACTTTCTGGCGCTGCGCTACTCAGCACATATAGCTAAGGTTCAACAACCTTATCAAAGTTCTATTGTCCTCCCACATAACTTTTCACGAAAAATTCCTTCTCAAGAAACTTGACATTCCAAGCGACAAACTCTTTTGTCCTCGGTGTTATGGAGGAATTCCCAACAAATTCTTTGGGATAACCTACAAAGATGTGCTTATCCGACTTTGGTTGTAAACATTCTACTTATGCATAGCATACCAAAATTTAAGAAAAGACAATTTGGGTTTTATCCCAAACCATAACTCATATGGTGTCATTTCAATGGATCACGATGGTGCTCTTTTCAGTGTAAAAGCGGCAATATCTAAAGCTTTAATCTTTAAAACATAATGGCAGTTTTATAAATGACACCTTTGATCTTACCATGTCAAACAAGGTTTGATTTGATCTCTCGAACATACCATACTTCTGTGGTTTATCGGGAAATGCAAATTCATGGAACAATTCTTGAAATCTTAGGTGTTTTGCTAAACCTGTAACTCACTTCCTTTATGATCAAATCATAAACTCTTTTATTTTCTTGTTACAATGATTTTTCACTTCATCTTGAAAGTCTTTGAACAATTTTCAAATGTTTCATACTTCTTCCTTATTAAGTAAATATATAAATATATTCACTCAAATTTCTGGAGAAAGCATATGAAGCAAAAAGATCCTTCGCATATGGCTACACATAATGGACTATATACATCAACATGCATAATATCCAATAAGTTAGTCATCCGTTCCTCTTTGACCTATGGACAGAGTTTCCATTATCTTGAGGGAAGTTTCACAAGCATCAATTGATCAAAATCAAAATACTCCAAAAATCCATCAAGATGGAGTTTCTTCATGTTTACTTTCCATTATAATTCAAACAGCGATGTCACTTCATAAGTGATCTTCCAATCATTTGTCTTATGACATTTTAGCAATAATATTTATGGATATGATTTCTCCAACTAGACTTGTAAAAGTTCATCCATCCTTTATGGAATACAGTAATTATTTGAACAACCATTGTTCTCATAATACCGGAACAAAATAACAATTATTAAAACAAATCTTGAAGGCTAGGTTTGACGACAACGAAAAACGCAATAACACTTTATTTGTTTTCGATGAACATCATCACTTATTCTTTTGCTAGTTACTTAGGCCGTTGCAGTTCATGAATTGTGTTGTTCTGTATGACACTTCACACCAACCAATTCGGTATCCAATACCGGTATCCAATACCTCAGAACCACATTGTTTAACAAGCAACGAATACAACCATAACATGTACATCTTCTATATACCTAAGTTGGACATCTCCAACCTTTTCTTTTCTGCCAAATATTTTATAGACTCTCTTTCAACAATTCCTTTTCTTTTAAAAGAATCTATCAACATCAATAGTGGTGTCATTCACATGACACATAGTACAAAGCGTATATAGTCAAATACTAATACCTTTGGACTTGCACTTTGAAGTGGATCACCATCATCAAATGTTTGGTGTTCTTTCAAAAATCCATTCTTTAGTAATCTATTAGTGTAGTAACCATTTTACTTACATCTTCTATTCATCCTTATCATGACAACTTTCATGATCAAGCTACTATAGCCTATAAGGAAGAATCGTGAGTATAATGTTAGTTCCCAACACCTTTTTGGGAGATCCAGATGCCTAGCATCTCCATCCTTCACAAATTCTCATACAATACAAGAACATGTATTTTGCTAAATTATACTCTATCATAATGCAACCAAAAACATTGTTTTAGATATCACAATATCTTCCACACATGATGGTTCCTGAAACAATTCTTTCAGCTCCTAGATAACCTTGATATTAAAACAATTTTTGAATATCAATAATCATGGAGGCAAACATGATACTTTAGATACTAACATTGGAATTCTTACTCTTTATTTAATACTACTTATTAAACTTCATGGAGTAAATAGAGTTTGCTGAAAGTTTGCAATAGGACTTATAAACTTTAAATTGACATTCAAAACAATACGATACCAGTTCGTAAAGTAAATATCCAGAATTCTATAGTTCTATTATCTCAAATAAAACTAAGTATAAGGTAGTGAACAGATGCCAATGACTACAACAAATTATGCAAATTCACTTCGATTTAGTTTATGACAAATAGAGTTTGACTAATCCAAATTAGAAATGAACTCCCACTCAAAAACGACATCCCTCGTGCCTTTTTGGTGATTACATGAACCAAATCCACTACACCAAGTCCGATCATCATGTGAGTCGGTGTAGCTTCAAAGGCGAGCATCAATATGGTCATCACATCAACTATACGACTCATGCTTAACCTTTCGGTCCGTGTTCCGAGGCCATGTCTGTACATGCTAGGCTCGCCAAGTAAGAACCTTAGAATTCGCGTGTGTAAAACTGTCTTACACCCGTTGTATGAAAGCGTAGAGTTGAGTACACTCGATCATCACGTGATGTCTCAAAACACGATCCATAAAACGATGCATACTTAAGGAAGAACACATTTTATCTTGATATTTAAATGAGGGATCATCTTATAATGCTACTAAAAGTGCCAAACTAGCAATATAAGATGCAAACATCTAATGTGTAAAGTGACATGATGTGGTCCATGCATTTGATCTCTATCATTTGCATCGTGGTATGATCTCTATCATTCCTTCGTGTAAGGCCAAGGTCTATGGAACTTACACGTTAAGTGTGTTGTAAGAGTATCTACCATACATCTACTTACAACAATACCATATCAAGACACTAGCCCAGCAACGATCTAAACTAGACGCCTCTAATTTATCAATTGCAAGTTTTACGTGGCTTAGGGCTTTCGGTGATAGAACCCGTCTCACCTACGAACATGAACCACAACAAGGATAACCAAGTTATTAGCAACTCGTTGTAAATTAGATATTGACTATAGTAGGAGAGATAGACACCCGCTAGCCACTTATGCAAAACTAGTTGCATGTCAGTCGTGGAACCGGTCTCATGTACGATGACATGTAAGGTTGGTCTTGGCCGCTTCATCCCACTATGCCACCAATATCCAAAGTACATAGAAGATGCAATAACATGATCATCATCGCCCACATATAAACATATGTGTACTACCCGTGCAAAGCACCTACGCATAGATCAGGCTCTGATACCACTGTTGGGTCCGCAACATAGAAAACAAAAATTTTCCTACGGTGTGAACTACACGCCAAGATCTATCTACTAGGTACAAAGAAACGGGTGGACATACATCCAACGAGAACTTACCCTCGTAGACAACGAGCTTTGTTAACGAGTAGGAACTCGTGGTTGATGTAGTCGTAAACTTGCCGATCTCAAGATCGTGAGGAAGTCCTTCAGGTCCAGCAGCTCCAGCACCATCAGGTCCAGCACCATCAAGTCCAGCACCGCAAAGTAGCGGTGCATCCGTGATCGCACACACGTTCGGTCCACCGAAAAACCTCCGCCTCCTCGCTCTAGCGATGCAACGGAAGCAGCAACTCCTTTCCAGATAAAGCCACCGGGAACATGTATCTCGCTAATCCGAGACCATGGGGAATAACTAGAGGGAGAAGAGAACCTTCACGAGGAGGTGGTGCGAGATGAGAGGAGGGAGTGGGGGGCCTTTTATAGGGAGAGGGGGGGGGGGGGGGCAGCCCCTCACCATGGCCGGCGGCCAAGGGAGGTGCCCCCACCTCTTCCACATTCATGTGGGTGGAGCTCCCACTCACATAATTAGCCACCCACTCAAAATTCCACTCACCTCCATTAAATTTCCACCAAATTTAATGCAAGTTCTCATTAAATAAAACACTTTTATTTATTTTATTCAGAATTTTCTAAATTACATTAATTAACAAACATTCACATAAAACCCCCTGCAACATTTCAATATCACATGCAGAACCAGTTTCTGCAATTTCACCCGAAACGATTCTGGTTTCCATCGAAATGATTCCAGCGCTTTCTTAAATCTTTATCTGAAACATATTTGCTCCTAATGGTGTCGGTATCCCTTAAGTGTGTCACCCTACGGTTCGTGAATAATGTAGACATGATCGAGACCCCTCTCCGATCAATAATCAACAGCGGGACCTGGAGATCCGTACTGACTCCCACATATTCAACGATGAATCTTGTGATCGTGTGAACCTTTAACGTCGTAACTAAATCCCTTTGTCTCGCGATATATGAAATGTCCGAGATTCGATCATCGGTATCCAAATACCTAGTTTGATCTCGTTACCAACATGCACTCTTTTCTCGTTCCCGTGATATAACATTCTAGTGATCACATCACTTGCTTGCAAGCTATTTCAATGTGATATCACCGAGAGGGCCTAGAGTATATCTATCCGTCATCGGGATGGACAAATCCCACTCTTGATCCATGAGCCTCAACATAACACCTTCGTAGCACTGAACCCACCTTTATAGTCACCCTATTACGGTGTGACGTTTGATGTTATCAAGATACTCTTCCGGTGTTAGCAATTAACATGATCTCATGGTCTAAGGACTAAGATTACTTCGTATGATGTTATAGCAATATAAACATAATGACTCTGATCGTAATGCTATACTTCGGATGAATGTTCATCACATCATTCCACCAATGTTGTGACCTCGTTATTAACGACATCCAATGTCCATGATCAGGAAACCTTGATCATCTTGTTAATCAACGAGCTAGTTTATAAGAGAGGCATAACTAGGAACTTTCCTTTTGTTTATTAAACACACATGTATTAACATTTCCAAATTAATACAATTATAGCATGCAAAATAAACATTTATCATAAACAAGGAATAAGATAATAACCACTTTATTATTGCCTCTCGGGCATATTCCCTTCAACTTGGCATCTCCATTGGCATTCCCATGAAGTCACGTCTTGCATAGTGGGCAAAACGGGTTCCTTGGGTCTTGTTGCCCTGGCTAATCCATCTAGCCAGTTGTTCTCTCTCACAGAGAACTGAATTCTCCTAG
This sequence comes from Avena eriantha, assembly GCA_910589775.1. Lineage (NCBI taxonomy): Eukaryota > Viridiplantae > Streptophyta > Magnoliopsida > Poales > Poaceae > Avena > Avena eriantha. The sequence goes on along the minus strand of OU342741.1, from coordinate 479,119,014 downwards.
AAGTTGGTGCTTCAATGCTTCCTCTAAGATTTGCGGTGACTAGCCACTGTAGGTCTCCTCCTGGGGGTCCTGGAAGTTGAGCTCCAAGAAACTTCGGGTGCGGGCGTCCTAGTAATTCTGACAGTGAATCCAGATCCCTCTCGAAGATCAGCTGACCTCCGTTTCCCAACTGGTAAAACTTGCTGAACTGAGTCTCCATCTACAAGAATTAAGGATGAGGAAGTTAGTGAAGTGATCTAGTGTGTCAATTTTTAAGTAGTAGTGTAAGAATTTTGAGTAACATGAATTTTTGAAAAAGAATCCACAAGGGTAAGAGAGGAGATAGTTTTTCATAAATACTTCCTTTGGTTTTGAAACTAAGTTTTTGTTTGAACGTCCATTCTAACTAGGGTCTCCTATGGTCAGGATGGCTCTGATACCAACTTGTCAACACCCGGATTTTTAATCCCAGATGCCCGTTATGCCGTACCTCGCAATCCTAGGATTACCATTTTTGCGAGACATAACGGACTAGATATCATAGTACATCATCCATTACAAACCATACATAAGGTCTTACACAAATAAGGATCTCATGATCCAGTCTTAATACAACAAGCAGCGGAAATAAAAGATAAGCGTAGCGGTGGGGTCCATCTTCAGGGGCACAGGCAATGCTGACGAAGGCAGATAGTCCTAGTTATCATAACCGTCCTGTTGGCCATCATCTTGATAGTCTCCTTCATAGTCTGGCCACGGTAATAGCCAGGGACAAAAGCCATGAGTACTCTTTAAGTACTCGCAAACTACCACTTAACAAGTATTATCATTCTAAGTTAAAGTGCTAAAATCAAGTTTAACTATAAAGTTAAGTTTGAAACCTAAGCTGAGTTCAGAAGCAAAGAAAGATAAAGTAAAGTTCTAGAATCACTTAAGTGGGAAGCTAATGTCATAAACACAACCCTGTTGTGGTCAAGTCAAGATTCATCATTCATTTCAAAGTTATTTGGAAAACATCTGACAACGAAACAGTATGGCCATTCCAACTGTCCATAACCGCGGACGCGGCTATTCGAATAGTTTGACACTCTGCAGAGGTGGTACACTTTCACCACAAGATTCGATACACCTGTCAGGGATAATCCTGAATCATCATACTTAGTATGCAGATAATCAAACATAACCTTCCCTTTACACACCCTAGTATAAGCACCTCTCCTATGAGCATGGCCTTCCAACCATGACCATCAGTCATCTTGGGCACTGCATAGGTGGACAACATTGAGAGGTAGCCTCAGCTCAAACCTCTCCCGTGAGGGAACTAATACTAATGCATATAAATTTCCAGCTAAGCCTTACCCAATTCAGGTAGTGTGGTTGTACGATAAATTTGGAATGGTATCGCATCCGAATCCAACCATCAGTTTTATAAAAGCGTTAATGCTCATGCCTCAACATTTTCATCATCATCAACCATTTGTGTTTCTCAACACATGTCAAAACATCTCAATAGAATGACTCATCATTCCAAGGTTTTCATAATTCATTTTCACCAAGTATTCCCATCTAAGGTGACTCAAGTTTTTGATCTACTCTAAACTACTAAGTTAAAAGTATTCACTAAGGTGGAAAAGATGGGTTCAATCTCATGCCATAGAATGACATCTAAAGGGTTCTAAATAGGTCAAGTTTTATACTTTTTATGCTACCTTCAAAACAGGTAAAGAACTTTGTGTGAACTAAGCGAGTAAAACCTGTAAATAAGACTTAGGGTACTACTAGTCAAAGGGGGTGTGATCAAAGCATGTCTAAGGCATACTTGCTAAACCATCTAGTTTGATTCTAGTTTGCTAAGCACTAAACTTGCAAGGGTTAGCTTGCATTATTAAATGGTGGCTTTCCTTGGTTGGTGCAGTGGTTGAAGTTTTCTTCTTCTTCTTCTTCTTCTTCTTGGTAGGACTCCTCCTCCTCGAAAGCTTGGTCGGTACTATCGTCTATAAATACATACGGAGTACACAATCACCAAACAATACTTTACTAGGCTAAGTAGCATTCTAAGCCACACATTTGATGATCTATTATCATCACAAGCATCACAAGTTTAATTCAATATTTTCCTCCTTTCTATTTTAGAAAAGTAATTTCTACTCATTGAAAAATTAACTAAGATTTAATATTCACCACTTAAAATATGGGATCATGTTGCCACATGTCATCACCACATATTCTAACATGGGGGAATGAGATTTAAAGGTTAGATCAGTATTACTTTGGTTTAAGTTCATTATTTAATGATTTAAAGTGACTAGAAATGCCTATATAGCATTATTTTGGTACTAGTCCAAAGTCACTGCATGTAAACCTTAATATTATTAATATTTAGATAGATATGATAACATGTGATTTTTGAGAGTTGGAATCAACTCAAAATCTCACTTGGTTGATTTTATAAAAATGTTGCAAGTTGCAAATGCTTCTGTTTTATTATTTTTATTAGGAGATATCCATAAGACTAATTGAGTTAAATCCAACGGGCTTGGATAGATCATCTTAATACCTTTCAGGAAAATTTGGTTTCATGCAATTTGGATTTATAAATCTCCTAGAATTGAATTTTAAACTAATGGACAGAAACTAGATTTAACTAAAAAGAAAAATCCAGATTTGAACGGTTGGGCTAGCGCGGGAAAGAACTTGGGCCGGCCCAGTGGTGCTCTACGGCGCGGGGCTCAGCTGACAGGGGGGTCCCGCTTGTCAGTGGTTCTTAACACGCGAAACGGTACACGCGTTGTGGGCCGTAGGATTAGAAGGGGGATCTACGGTTGAGGGTCGTCGTCGACGACGAACAGGTCGCCGGCTAGCTCGAACCCTAGCGGCTTGGTAGGGGTCTGCTAGGGACGTACCAGGGCTCCAGCAAGGTCGGCGAGGCGAGCAAACAAACTGGTGGTCAACAGCGAGGCGAGGCGCGGTTGTGGCGGAGCTTGGGGTGCCCTAAATCACAGGCGCCCTTCTTCTCCAGAGGCGGCCTGCTCCGGTGAAATTCCGGCGAGCTGCTGCTCCCCTTGCTCCGGCTAGAGGTGGGTGAGGTTCGGTGAGGTGAGGGGAGTGGAGTGGTATGCTTCAAACAGCTGGGGGTGGCCTCCTTTTATAGGCCCGACGGTGAGACCGAGCGGGATGGGCAGGCGACGGTGGCGACATGGCTACGGCCGGTTAGAGGCATAGCTGAGGGTGGCGATCGACAGGCGGTCTCCTAGCGGTGCTCTAGGAAGTGAATGCGGCCGTAGGGGCAGGGGTAATAGGTATGGGCAAGGTGGCGCTCTGAGCGGCAGAGGCGGCGGTGTCCACGGCGAACGGTGGCTGGGGTGAGTTGGGCGGCCAGCGGGGGTGTCTGGGGTGTTCCACAAGTCGTGGCGGAGCGGCGGACGCGGGCTGTGGTCAAACAGTGGCTTGTGCATGCGTGCCGGGGGCGGCGCTCTGGTACGTGCTCGGCATGGCACGGTGGCACTGGGCGCATGGTTTCCTCGGTGGTCCACTGCAGGGCTTGGCTCGGGCAGGGGACAGGGGGTGGTGGTGAGGTCCTGGCTAGCTGTTAGACATGGAGAGAGAGGGGGAGATGGTCTGCTATAGCGGGGCAAGGTTTGGCCGGCGAGCATGTCCTTGGGTTGTCATGGCATGGTTGCAAGGGGGGTAGGGGATGGGTGCTAAGGGCCTGGTTAGATCAAGAGGGGACAAAGAGATTAAATGGAGATCAAATGGGGCCAAAACCCTGTTCAAAACAGTGAGCTATGATTTAGAGTTTAAACCTGCCTGCCAAGTGTTTGATTAAATGGCCGCAAGAAATAAACTTTTGAATTTTGGTTTCAAATTTTTTGAGTGTTCTCCACTGGTGCTAGGTAGACTCTGGTTGCAAGGGTTTTGAAAGTGGAGCTCAAATAGATGGTTTTTGAAATAGGGGTGATCTATGCATATGCATTGGATTCAATTTTCAATTGGCATTTAAAATAAGGAAAGAATGTTTTTAGCAGATCAAAAGGTGGGCCTTGGTACCTCATTATGTGTACTAGCAAGGGGTACAAAGATCAAGAATTGTTTCTGTTAAGAAATGAGTGCTAGGAACACTCAAAGTAGTGTAGTGGATTAAAATGGCCAAAATGACCATTCCTCCTTTTTAATTCTTTTTGATTTGATTTTCTTTAGGAAAAGTTTGGGAATGATGTAGATGATGTTTAATTCACTTAAGAAACATTTTAGAAGCAAAGGATCACACAATCATGGCAATTCACAACAACTCCTATTTTAAATGCACACATAGATGGATGCTTTCATTTTAAATTTGGAAAAGTTTTTGTTAACCCCAATTTTGATGATTTAGATCTTGATAAGCTTGGATTGAAGTTTTGGGATGTTACAGGGATACTCCCACAAAAGCATAGTTTCAACATGAAATAAACTACAACTATTACAGATTAGCTACTAAGGAGCAGTCTGCTTCTTCGACTTCGACTTTGACTTCGGGGGCCTCATCGAATCCGTGCCAGTTTCTGACGTCGCAGACTTTTCAGTGCTAGCCCTTGATGCCGCAGCCTTCGCCGCCTTCTTCGCTCGCTGTAGCTCCTCGGAGTATTTGGCGACTGTAGTGATGAGTTGCGACCCATATTTACCACAACCAGTAGCGAAGGAAGCAAACACTACCTATTGGCCATCTGAGCCGATGGGCATCGCCTTGGAGATCACGGCGGGGTCCACCTCCACGCCATGGGCTTGCACCATCGTGAGTGCCATGGTGGCGCCGACAAACCGCTGGGAATTCCTGAAGTCCATGGGAATACCCCCAGCAAGGGATTCCACCGGGTCCTCTAGGTTGTCAATCAGCTCAGCCTTGGGGGTCAGATCCTCGCGTATGTGACTGAGCACACCCTTGGCCTTCGTCAGCGTAGCCTAAAGGGAAGCGCTACAGTCTTCGACTGCCGCGACAACACTAGCCAACGCATCTTCGCGGCGAAGGGCCTGAGCGTCAAAGCTCAGGCCATTGGCATCTGCATACATCAAAGTGTTAGCCCAATAACACAATGTCGAAGCAAGGAACAATGAAAATTCAGCTGAACAAGAATACCTGAGAGAGACTTAGCAATCGAGAAAAGTTGCTCCTCGAACAACTTTTCCCTCTTGCCATTGGAGGTGCGCAAGTCCTCTTCGCACTTTCACAAGTCTTCTTCACGCTTTCGTGACTCCTCCAGGGTCGCGACTGCTTCGTCACGACTCTTCGCCGCCGTGGTAAGTGCCTTCTCGAGGGAAGCAGTATGACGAAGAAGTTCGTTATGCTCAACTGCAAAACACAGGACGTGTCATCAATCGAATCTAGAAACTTCACGAAGAAAAAGACAAAGCCAAAACTAACCTTCGACAACGCGATGGTGGTTGTCTAGCCGTGCATGCTGTCGACCCATGACAAGGACTTGCTCTGCCAAGCGAGCAGCTTCCTTCACGATGAGCTTCCTCAGAAGAAAACAAAAGGTCAGCAAACAACACCAAGTATAAATTCGGCTGCCAAAACAACAAAAGGACGCTTACGTGATCCTCCAGAGACTCCGAAGATGACTGCCACGTTGTCGTCCGGGCAACCATCTCGTGTTCCCCAGCATGCGGGGAACTCGACGAATTGTGCCTGGAGTGGGCCGCCAATGGAGGAGAAGGAGACCGCTCGACCACATCCTTGGCCTTGGTGTCCACGACTCCGGACTCTTTCACAAACTTGAGGTCACCAGAAGACGACGACGACGTTTGACTACAAAAACACATCCAGTAAAAACTTCAGGGAAAGCAGCTCCAAAAAGAAACTAGGACAAAGTCGCAAATGCAGAACTCACCAGTCAAATTTATCAAGGTCGAAGGATTGCTCCTCCGACTCTGACGACTCCTTTGGTAGTCGCATCTTCTTCCGAGCAGGAGGAGCCATTGAACGCACATGAACAACGGGGATTGGCTCCTCTGCAGCATCAGAAGGACCTTCCAGCGTCGTCGAGGAAGTAGCATCAGAATCCTCGCTGCGAGAATGCTTGCGAGTGTCCTAGTCGCTAGACTCGGGGGCTCCCTCCTCCTCTTCAATTGGGACGGTTGATTCCGACTCGTCCTGTTCATCCACTTCGTGAGGGATAACCCCTTTAGGACGAGGGGGCAAATTGGAAGACACCTTCCAGTCCTGCAATCAGAAGATACATCATTATACATCAAGCACTTTTTAGCAATCGACAAAAAGAAACTACTTTGTAGTACAGTTCTACCTCAGGAGGAGGGTTAGAGGCGTCGAATGGAGGCACGATTGGTTCGCCAGGGAGATCCTCCTTGGCGGTATACTTGGTTACCAATCATAACCTCCTGTCTACCTCACCCGTAGAAATGCCATCGGCAAATACACGAGTGACATCGCTCGTACCAGCCCAGCGGTACATTGGGTGTACTCTGCCCTATAGAGGCTGGATGCAGCGGCGCAACCAAGTGCGAATGAGAGCGGCGCCTCCCTCTTCTTTACCTATGCGACTTTCGAGGTTGCAGACGCGCTTATACAGCACCTTCGTTTCCTCGGACTCGCCAGGCATCACGACATTCTTCCAGGAGCACCTTCTCTTCCAAAGTGTTGCGGGATCAGGCCCGAGTCCGTAGTGCTCTCCGTCGGACTTCTGGTCGCAGATGTAGAACCACTTGTCTCTCCACCCTTGGACGGACGCGGTGAGCTTGATGTCAAAGTAGGTGATAGAGGAGTCGATGTGGATCCCACAGCCTCCTACGTCGTAGACTACTAAACCAGACGCTTGACGTTTCAACTTAAAAAGCCTCTTGAAGAGGACAAAGTGTGGCTCGACTCCGAGCCAGCACTCGCAAAGCGTGATGAAGCACGCGATGTGGAGAATGGAATTTGGGGACAGCTGATGCAGCTAGAGCCCATAGAAACAAAGGAGCCCCCTTGACGAAAGGATGCAGGGGGAGAGAGAGACCTTGGATGATGAACGCAAGGAACATCACCCGGAAACCCGGAGGAGGACAAGGGATTACATGCACTCAGAAATCGCCTTCAACGGATGGAACAACTCCATCTTGGCGATGAAGATGCATCTCGGCAGGCTTGATGATGGACGCCCGCCAGGCGCCATTGGTGATGCGGGTACCCACACCTTTCTTCCTCCCAGCGCTGGTGGCGCTGGTGCCCACGCTCGCGGTACCGCCCTTCTTCTTGGTGGCGGCAATGGCGGCCGCAGATCTAGCGGCGGCGCCTCCCTTCTTCTTGCCCATCTTTCGATGGCGGTGTGAACCGAGGAAGTAACTGGGGAAGACACAGAGCTGGTCTAGTGCCACGAAAAGGAAGTGCGCAAGGAAGTTGAGAGCAGCAACATTGGCAACAGAGGCACGAGCAAGGAAGACAGATGGGGAAAATTACCACAGCTGTGCTGCTACTTAACCTCCTCGTGGAGACCATCGAACGGCCAACAGAAACCCTACTTCACACGTGGAGCACATCGCCATCGACACGTGGCGAAGCTGAAGCACGAACCGTCCCCCACAATTCCCATTACACGTGGAAATCGAGGAGACGCGGTTAAAACAGAAGATTACATACGCCCGGTCAGCGCCCGCTGCGATGGTGCCCATGGTGGCGGTACCGCCCTTCTTCTTGGTGGTGGCAATGGCGTCTGTAGATCTAGTGGCGGTGCCTCCCTTCTTCTTGCCCATCTTTCGATGGCGGTGTGAACCGAGGAAGTAACTGGGGAAGACACAGAGCTGGTCCAGTGCCACGAAAAGGAAGTGCGTAAGGAAGGAGAGAGCAGCAGCAATGGCAACGGAGGCACGAGCAAATAAGACAGATGGGGAAAATTACCGCAGTTGCGCTGCTACTTAACCTCCTCGTGGAGACCATCCAGCGGCCAAGAGAAACCCTACTACACACGTGGAGCACATCACCATCGACACGTGGCGAAGCTGAAGCACGAACCGTCCCCCACTATTCCCATTACACGCGGAAATCGAGGAGACGCAGTTAAAACAGAAGATTACATACGCCCGGTCAAATCAAAGTCAAAAAGAGGGACCCACCACTCATCACGTCCTGTCAAAGCCGCTCACACGGGCAACCGAGGTCATCACATCGTCAGCACTGACATCATCGATTCCAGTAGCAGAAGATTTTGATTACTTTAGTCCTTGCTTGAGTCTTCGACTCAACCAAGCACTCGGGGGCTACTCCCATAGGGAGCGCTGGTCGCGCAATCTACGATTATTTTTCTACAGGTGAATGAACATTCAAGACAAACCAATCACTCGAATCTACGATTTGATTGTGAATTATGGGTTACTCCCATAGGGAGCGCCGAAAGCAAATTCGACTGAAACAAGCAACAAAAGACGACAGTAGTTGCAAAAGGTCTTTAGTCCCTGCTCGAGTCTTTGACTCAACCAGGAACTTGGGGGCTACTCCCATAGGGAGCGCTGGTCGTGCACCCTATGATTATTTGTACATCGTACTGTGTGTTGATAACATCCACACTTGAATGCTATGGCGACTCCGCCTCATACTCTCCCTACAAAGAGACCGCGTCTCCTGGGCCACCCGAATCATCTCCGCGATGACAAAAATTCGAATGCCGCGCTTACAACATGAAGATAAGACCTGAATAAGGCCTGGCAACGCATTTGCTGTGCACCACCAGAAATATATCCGTGCCTGCAGGTATGATGAACATGCCTTGACGGACGCGCCGAGTGCTCACACTTATACACTGGAATTCAACTCCTGTAAGACCTCTGCGGCCTAAGTCGAATTATGCCAACACTTTTCTGAATTCGAGTACGGGGACTCGAGTTTGAGTAGATTGTGTTGTTTTGCCCTAAGGCAGTTAACTGATACCGATACATCGGAAAAATCAGGCACGCATATCAACAATCCCTATAACATAAACAGAACATTCGAAAAAATGCTCAGTCATGCACTCGAAAGACTTCATAAAGTCTCAAGTCGAATATGCGATTCCACTGGACACTCGGGGGCTACTGACATGGGTATACCCTACAGGTACTCGAGTTTTGTATATACGGCCCAAATATAGCAGAAGCCCTGTCAACACCCGAATTTTTAATCCCAGATGCCCGTTATGCCATACCTCGCAATCCTAGGATTACCATTTTTGCGAGACATAACGGATTGGATATCACAGTACATCATCCATTACAAACCATACATAAGGTCTTACACAAATAAGGATCTCATGATCCAGTCTTAATACAACAAGCAGCAGAAATAAAAGATAAGCGTAGCGGTGGGGTCCATCTTCAGGGGCACAGGCAATGCTAACGAAGGCAGATAGTCCTAGTTATCATAGTCGTCCTGTTGGCCATCATCTTGATAGTCTCCTTCATAGTCTGGCCACGGTAATAGCCAGGGACAAAAGCCACGAGTACTGTTTAAGTACTCGCAAACTACCACTTAACAAGTATTATCATTCTAAGTTAAAGTGCTAAAATCAAGTTTAACTATAAAGTTAAGTTTGAAACCTAAGCTGAGTTCAGAAGCAAAGAAAGATAAAGTAAAGTTCTAGAATCACTTAAGTGGGAAGATAATGTCATAAACACAACCCTGTTGTGGTCAAGTCAAGATTCATCATTCATTTCAAAGTTATTTGGAAAACGCCTGACAACGAAACAGTATGGCCATTCCAACTGTCCATAACCGCGGACGCGGCTATTCGAATAGTTTGACACTCTGTAGAGGTGGTACACTTTCACCACAAGATTCGATACATCTGGCAGGGATAACCCTGAATCATCATACTTAGTATGCAGATAATCAAACATAACCTACCCTTTACACACCCTAGTATAAGCACCTCTCCTATGAGCATGGCCTCCCAACCATGACCATCAGTCATCTTGGGCACTGCATAGGTGGACAACATTGAGAGGTAGCCTTAGCTCAAACCTCTCTCGTGAGGGAACTAATACTAATGCATATAAATTTCCAGCTAAGCCTTACCCAAATCAGGTATTGTGGTTGTACGGTAAATTTGGAATGGTATCGCATCCGAATCCAACCATCAGTTTTATAAAAGGGTTAAGGCTCATGCCTCAACATTTTCATCATCATCAACCATTTGTGTGTCTCAACACATGTTAAAACATCTCAATAGAATGACTCATCATTCCAAGGTTTTCATAATTCATTTTCACCAAGTATTCCCATCTAAAGTGACTCAAGTTTTTGATCTACTCTAAACTACTAAGTTAAGAGTGTTCACTAAGGTGGAAAAGATGGGTTCAATCTCATGCCATAGAATGACATCTAAAGGGTTCTAAATAGGTCAAGTTGTATACTTTTTATGCTACCTTCAAAACAAGTAAAGAACTTTGTGTGAACTAAGGGAGTAAAACTTGTAAATAAGACTTAGGGTACTACTAGTCAAAGGGGGGGTGTGATCAAAGCATGTCTAAGGCATACTTGCTAAACCATCTAGTTTGATTCTAGTTTGCTAAGCACTAAACTTGCAAGGGTTAGCTTGCATTATTAAATGGTGGCTTTCCTTGGTTGGTGCAGTGGTTGAAGTTTTCTTCTTCTTCTTCTTCTTCTTCTTCTTCTTCTTCTTGGTAGGACTCCTCCTCCTCGAAAGCTTGGTCGGTACTATCGTCTATAAATACATACGGAGTACACAATCACCAAACAATACTTTACTAGGCTAAGTAGCATTCTAAGCCACACATTTGATGATCTATTATCATCACAAGCATCACAAGTTTAATTCAATATTTTCCTCCTTTCTATTTTAGAAAAGTAATTTCTACTCATTGAAAAATTAACTAAGATTTAATATTCACCACTTAAAATATGGGATCATGTTGCCACATGTCATCACCACATATTCTAACATGGGGGAATGAGATTTAAAGGTTAGATCAGTATTACTTTGGTTTAAGTTCATTATTTAATGATTTAAAGTGACTAGAAATGCCTATATAGCATTATTTTGGTACTAGTCCAAAGTCACTGCATGTAAACCTTAATATTATTAATATTTAGATAGATATGATAACATGTGATTTTTGAGAGTTGGAATCAACTCAAAATCTCACTTGGTTGATTTTATAAAAATGTTGCAAGTTGCAAATGCTTCTGTTTTATTATTTTTATTAGGAGATATCCATAAGACTAATTGAGTTAAATCCAACGGGCTTGGATAGATCATCTTAATACCTTTCAGACAAAATTGGTTTCATGCAATTTGGATTTATAAAACTCCCATAATTGAATTTTAAACTAATGGACAGAAACTAGATTTAACTAAAAAGAAAAATCCAGATTTGAACGGTTGGGCTTGCGCGGGAAAGAACTTAGGCCGGCCCAGTGGCACTCCGTGGCGCGGGGCTCAGCTGACAGGGGGTCCCGCTTGTCAGTGGGTCTTAACACGTGAAACGGTATGCGCGTTGTGTGCTGTAGGATTAGAAGGGGGATCTACGGCTGAGGGTCGTCGTCAACGACGAACAGGTTGCCGGCAAGCTCGAACCCTAGCGGCTCGGTGGGGGTCTGCTGGGGAAGTACCAGGGCTCCAGCAAGGTCGGCGAGGCGGGCAAAGAAACTGGTGGTCAACGGCGAGGCGAGGCACGGTTGCGGTGGAGCTTGGGGTGCCCTAAATCGAGGCACCCTTCTCCTCCAGAGGCGGCCTGCTTCGGTGAAATTCCGGCGAGCTGCTGCTCCCCTTGCTCCGGCTAGAGGTGGGTGAGGTTCAGTGAGGTGAGGGGAGTGGAGTGGTGTGCTTCAAACGGCTGGGGGTGGCCTCCTTTTATAGGCCCGACGGTGAGACCGAGCGGGATGTCCAGGCGACGGTGGCGACATGGCTACAGCCGGTTAGAGGCATGGCTGAAGGTGGCGATCGACAGGGGGTGTCGTGGCGGTGCTCTAGGAAGTGAATGCGGCCATAGGGGCAGGGGTAATAGGTATGGGCAAGGTGGCTCTCTGAGCGGCAGAGGCGGCGGTGTCCTCGGCGAACGGTGGCTGGGGTGAGTTGGGCGGCCAGCGGGGGTGTCTGGGGTGTTCCCTAGGTCGTGGCGGAGTGGCGGGCGCGGGCTATGGTCGAACGGTGGCTTGTGCACGCGTGCCGGGTGCGGCGCTCTGGTGCGTGCTCGGCATGGCGCGGTGGCACTGGGCGCGTGGTTTCCTCGGTGGTCCACTGCAGGGCTTGGCTCGGGCAGGGTACAGAGGGTGGCGGTGAGGTCCTGGCTAGCTGTTAGACATGGAGAGAGAGGGGAGATGGTCTGCTACAGCGGGGCAAGGTTTGGCCGGCGAGCATGTCCTCGGGTTGGCATGGCATGGCTACTAGGGGGGTAGGGGATGGGTGCTAAGGGCCTGGTTAGATCAAGTGGGGACAAAGAGATTAAATGGAGATCAAATGGGGCAAAACCCTGTTCAAAACAGTGAGCTATGATTTAAAGTTTAAACCTGCCTACCAAGTGTTTGATTAAATGGCCACAAGAAATAAACTTTTGAATTTTGGTTTCAAAATTTTTGAGTGTTCTCCACTGGTGCTAGGTAGACTCTGGTTGCAAGGGTTTTGAAAGTGGAGCTCAAATAGATGGTTTTTGAAATAGGGGTGATCTATGCATATGCATTGGATTAAATTTTCAATTGCCATTTAACATAAGGAAAAAAATGTTTTTAGCAGATCAAAAGGTGGGTCTTGGTACCTCATTATGTGTACTAGCAAGGGGTACAAAGATCAAGAATTTTTTCTGTTAAGAAATGAGTGCTAGGAACACTCAAAGTAGTGTAGTGGATTAAAATGGCCAAAAGGACCATTCCTCCTTTTTAATTATTTTTGATTTAATTTTCTTTAGGAAAAGTTTGGGAATGATGTAGATGATGTTTAATTCACTTAAGAAACATTTTAGAAGCAAAGGATCACACAATCATGGCAATTCACAACAACTCCTATTTTAAATGCACACATAGATGGATGCTTTCATTTTAAATTTGGAAAAGTTTTTGTTAACCCCAATTTTGATGATTTAGATCTTGATAAGCTTAGATTGAAGTTTTGGGATGTTACAAGCCCACGACGTGGCCAAGGCCCAATGCAGAATTCGGGTGACCCACAGACTCTGCGATTACTTGTGAATCAAGATGAAGTTTAAGAGAGAAAGTTCAAAGGGGCGAGCCCCAATCTGTAACCGACTCGACCTGCTACCTGAGACCTATCCTATCTATATAAAGGCTAGGAGGGGCGGCGAGGAGGACACACGCAACCCTAGTTTGCACAAATCTCGCCAGATTGAATCTTTGCACCCTTGTAATCTTCGATTCCTTCGTTAATTCCAAGAGCAGACAAGCAGGAGTAGGGACCTCTATGAGGCCTGAACCTACGTAAAACCTGCGTCCCTATGTGCTTGTTTTCTAGCCTACTGATGCCTCCAGCGCTCCCTCCTTCTCCAACACCCAAGTCCATAACAATGGGCATTGACGAGTTAAACCCTTGTCACGTGTATAAAGATCAAATGATCACCGGGATGGACAGTTCCATCTCCAAAATAGTAGTTATCCATATCACGATCAATAATTCTTGTAGGTCTCTTAAAAGTATCATTTTCAGCAGGTGGAGGTTCATCTACTACCTTAGCAGTGGTAGTAGCATTACGAAATAAGAAACTAAGTGAATTATCCATATTGAAGTAAAGTAACTAACAGAAATAAACAATACTCATAGTAGAAGTTTCCTTTACTAGTTCCACTCTCCAATAGCGCTTCACTCCTCGGCAACGGCGCTAGAAAATAGTCTCGAGGACCCACAAGTATAGGGGGTGTATCGCAGTATTTTTGATAAGTAAGAGTGCCGAACCCAACGAGGAGCATAAGGTGTTGATGAGTGGCTTGGAGCAGGAATTCTCTGTAAATACTTAGAAAACGGATTTTGAGGTTTTTTTGATAATGCAGATAAACAAAGTATGAGTAAATAAAAGACAATAATAATAAATGCAGCAAGTGGCCCAATCCTTTCTTTAGCAAAGGACAAGCCGGTTCTATTACTTAATATGACCAAACGTTCTCAAGGACACATGGGAATATAATCAAGTGCTTTCGCTTCATATAGTTGATTAATCTTCTTTAGTTTTCTAAGTGTTGTGTGGGTGAACCTGTGCTAATGCACTGAGTTTCCTAGGACTAATACATACTTCTGATTATACCCCTTGCAAGCATCCGCAACTACAAGAAAGTAATTAAGATAAAAACCTAACCACAACCTTAAAATTTTAGATCCTACACTCCCTTGTGCAAAGGTTTCCTAACGGGGGTTCAGGTTTCTGTCACTCTGGCAACCCCTACGATTAGTAGGCAAATACACAATGCATTCCCCTAGGCCCATAAATGTGAAGTATCATGTAGTCGGTGTTCACATGACACCACTAGAAGAATAACACCACAACTTAAATTTCAAACTATTGAATCTTTCTCAACACAATTCCACTACTAACAACATGACTTCTCCCATGTCCTCAAGAACTAAACGAACTACTCACAAGACATCATATGGATCAAGATCAGAGATGAAATAATGATAAGTAACAATCTGAACATGAACGAGAATTCAATGGTTCCACTCAATAGCATCAACTACAACAAGTAATCAACACCGGGAAAGTTTCCCCTAAGAACTATGCAAGATTCAACCCAATTGTTATAGCGGTATGGAGTGGTGATGATGGTGCTGGTGGAGATGATGATGGAGATGATGATGATGATCCCAGTGTTGATGGCGACGATCTCCCCTCTTCGGGAAGGAATTTCCGCGGCAGATTTCTGCCTGCCAGAGAGCTCTTTATCTCTCCACAGTTTCCGCCCCGCAGAGGCGGCGGAACCTTTCTGTGGTCGCCCCCCGAGTCTTAGGGTTTTGGGAGGTTTATATATGCCAAAGATTAGAGCCAGTGGTGGGCCATGGTGGCCATACCACCTGGTGGCGCGGCCTAGGGTGGCCTGCGCCAGTGGGTGGTGTGGGTCCCCTATGGCCCATCTCCGCTGCCCTTTTGGTTTCTTTCGTCTTCTGGAAAAATAGAATTTTCCATATATTTTACGGGATTTTCTGATCTTCGCGAATTTCGCCTCCAAACAGTGCCTTTTCCACCAGAATCCTGACTTCAGCGGTCCATCCTCCAAAAGTCATCAACCATGCAAAAATAGATGAAATAACATAAGTATCATCTCTTAATATGAAATATATCAATGAATAATAGTAAATTATGATATAGAATAGTGATGCAAAATGGACATATCACCCATCTAGGATGGATTATTTATTTTTTGATGGTGAATCAGTCTATAACATAAATGCGAAAAGGACGAAACCAAATGATCTGAATATGACTTACTTTTGGCACTATTGACTTGGTCATATAAGTCAAAAACGCATGAAGAAGCTCCATGATGACGGATTCCTAATTCTATTCGACTTGGAGTCATTCGAGACATGTAAATCTTGCCTACTCAGAAAAATGACCAAGACACCTTTTGCAAACAGTTGTGAAAGGGTGTCGGACTTATTAGGACTAGTACATAATGATGTATGTGGCCCGATGAGCACAACTTCTAGAGGTGGTTATGAGTACTTCATTACCTTCACTAATGATTTGAATAGGTATGGATATATCTACTTGATGAAACATAAGTCAGAATCCTTTGAAAAGTTCAAGGAATTCCAGAATGAGGTACAGAATCAACTCGACAATAAAATAAAGTTTCTTTGGTCAGATTGAGGAGGTGAGCACATGAGCCATGAGTTTGATGACCATCTGAAGAGTTGTGGAATAGTTCCCCAGCTCACTCCGCTGGGAATGCCGTAGAGAAACGGTGTGTCGGAAGGTGGAATTGGACCTTTTTGGACATGGTACGATCAATGATGAGTCAGACCAATATGCCTTTATCATTTTTGGGTTATTGTCTAGAAACTGCAGTGTTCACACTAAACCGAGTAACATTACAGTTGGTAGAGAAGACACATCATGAGATATTGACTTGCAAGAAGCCGAATTTGTATTTTCTTAAGATTTGGGGTTGTGAAGCTTTTATCAAGTGACTTCAGTTGGACAAGCTCACGACCAAGTTAGGTAAGTGGTTTTGTAGGGTACCCAAGGGAAACCTTGGGTTACTACTTCTACAACCGAGAAGAGGGCAAAGTGTTCGTTGCTCGGAAAGGTGTCTTCCTTGAGAAAGAGTTTCTCAGTGATGAGTAAATGGGAGTACGGTGTAGCTCGAAGAAATTCGAGAGGAACCGGCCAGTAAAGAATCGGAAAAAGCCTTGGAGGTTGAGCCTATTGGGCCACGCATAGATAAACAAAACTTTCCCCCTACACGGTACTCCCATGATCCAGCTTAGGGGATAGGCCACGAGATATACCACTAGACGCGCATGTGAGGATTGTTGATGAAGCACCTCAGTTGATGCCATGCCGAACGATCCCCGTACAACACGTCTAGATCCCCACGGACCTCCTTGTCTCTAGCGCCGCATGTGCAACGCCTCTACCGGTATCCACACGTACAGGAAGGAGCTCTAGGCAGAGGACTCCTAGATCCTGTCTAGCCCGAAATGGGAGTGGAGAAAGTGATGGAAAGGTTAGGGACAATCCCTTGTCACTCCACTTATATACACTCCTAGCTGGGCTCAATGCTTGAGGCCCATCTAGGCCGTACCCTAATCTCCACATGGATCGAATCCACATGGGCTCCTTACCCTTAAGTGTGTGACCCTGTAGATTTACGTACACATAGACATGACACGAGTCACCACTCCAAGTCGATAGTTGGTAGCGGCCTCTAGGAAGACGTGCCAACTCCCAAGCACTGTAAAGTCAGAAGACAAACCTTTCTCAATGTGACTTTCGTCCAAGTCCCTTTGCCTCACGATATATCTTCTCAAGCTATAGGCGAGTTGTTGCCATCCCTTTAATAGCTCGACTCTCTCTTCTCGTTCCGTGATATACGATTCACTGGACTAACACTTAGTCGAACTGCTTGGTTAACTCTTAACCAAGTTGCGCATGGCCATGATTCCGAATCATATCACACGAGAGGGCCCAGAGAATATCTCTCCATTATGGAGGGGCAAATCCCATCTTGGTAATCCATGTCACACAGCTTGCTTCACAACCAACCCGAACCCTACCTTTATAACTGCCCTTTTATAGAACAACGTTTGATAGGACCTAAGCTGCGATCCACAACTCGGATCATGCGATCACCTCGGGTCAAAGGATTCCATTGCTTGAGACTACAAATGACAACATGCTCGTTGCATCTCAACTGTGGGTCAGTCCGATTCGCTGAACTCTTTAGCCGAATCAGTGTAAGTCAGAATAGCATCTCCATGCCCATGACAAGTGGAACAGTGTCATCAGCCGACTTTCACATTAGTCTAAGTTGTGTGTCCAGCACAACCTCAACGACCAAGGACAACTAGTATGAACAACATGAATATATAGTCCCCCAATCGAATCACATATTCAATGATACATATCAGTAGTTCACACGAGGACAATAACTTTATTAATACATTGGGAATAGCATCATACATGATTGCCTCTAGGGCATATTCCCAATAGTCTCCCACTTGCACTAGAGTCAATCATCTAACATCACATGTCTAGGCATCTAATGTCCATACCTCTCAGGTGCGCCTCATGCTTCAGATGTAGAAGCGGCTTTATCAACGGATCCGCAATATTTGCATCCATGTGTACCTTGCATAACTTGATATCACGTTGATCCACGAACTGGCGAATCAGGTGGTACCGCATGAGTATATGTTTGTTCTTTTGGTGTTGTCTAGGTTCCTTGGCTTGGGAAATAGCACCATTGTTGTCACAATACATGTCTAATGTATTTGAGGAGCCCTAAACCACACCAATATCCATGTAGAAATTCCTCATCTAAACGACTTCCTTTGCCACCTCCGAGGCAGCAATATACTCAGCCTCTATTGTAGACGCAAACACCGTCTCTTGCTTGGAACTCTTCCAGGTCACAGCCCCTCCCTTTATCAAAAACACATATCTAGATTGCAAATGAGAATCATCCGAGTCAGTGAGATAACTCGCATCCATGTAACCCCTTACACTGAGTTCATCCTCACCTACATAAACTAGGAACATATCCTTAGTGCTTCTCAAGTACTTGAGGATATTTTTAGCTGCTGCTCAGTGGATTTCTCCAGGGTCAGCCTGGTATCTTCTCACAACACTTAGAGCATAGGAAACATCCAGCCTAGTACAAATCAGAGTGTACATGATGTATCCGACTGCTGAAGCATATGGAATCGTACTCATCCGACTTCATGCATCAGTTGTCGAAGGACACTGAGTCTTGTTAAGTTTTACGCCATGGGACATCGGTAAGAACACCTTCTTAGACAATTCCATGTTGAACTTCTTCAACACTTTGTATAAATATGTACTCTGACTCAATCCAATGAGCCACCTTGATCTATCTCTATAGATCCGGATTCCTAGTATGTAAGTCGCCTCACCCAAGTCTTTCATCGAAAAACTCTTCTCCAATGATTCCATGGTTTCTTGCAACATCTGGACATCATTTCCAATCAGTAATATGTCATCCACATATAAGATCAGACAGTTTACTTTGCTCCCACTAAACTTCTTGTATAAACAAGAATCATGATCACTCTTGATGAAGCCAAACGATTTGACTACCTCATCAAAGAAAATATTCCAACTCCAAGATGCTTGCTTCAACCCATAAATGGATTTCCGAAGCTTGCATACCTTGTCAGCATTAGCCGGATCGACAAAACCATCAGGTTGTATCATATACACGTCCTCGGTTAAATTTCCATTAAAGAAAGCCATATTGACATCCATATGCCATATCTCATAGTCAAAATAGGCTGCTATAGCTAGCATGATCTGAACTGATTTAAGCATCACCACGAGAGAGAAAGTCTCATCGTAGTCAACTCCTTGAACTTGTCGGAACCCTTTCACGACAAGTCTTGCTTTATAGATAGAAACGTTTCCATCCATATCAGTTTTCTTCTGAAATACCCATTTGCACTCGACGGGTCTTGCACCGTCTGGCAGATCAACCAAGTTCAAAACTTGATTTTCATCCATGGACTTTAACTCGGATCTCATGGCTCCAAGCCATGACTCAGAATCAGAACCCACCATTGCTTCCGAATAAGTTGCCGACTCATCACTGTCCAACAGTAAGACATCGCGAACACTTTGCAATCTGGCCGATCTTTGTAGTGTCGGTGCAGTTGCTGGCTCAGGTACCATGACCAGCTCAACCTCTAAGGCTTTTGCCGACTCGCTGCTGGCCGGTATCTCTCGAATTTGTTCGATCTACACTGTGCTCCCACTGACTCCCCGACTGAGAAACTCTTTCTCAAGGAAGACACCGTTTCGAGCGACAAACACTTTTCCCTCTTCTCGGTGGTAGAAGTAGTAACCCAAGGTTTCCCTCGGATACCCCATGAAAATACACTGATCCGACTTGGTTGTAAGCTTGTCCGACTCAAGTTGCTTGACAAAAGCTTCACAACCCAAAATCTTAAGAAAAGACAAACTTGGCTTCTTGCCAGTCCACATCTCATGTGGTGTCTTCTCTACCGACTTTGATGGTACTCTATTTAGTGTGAACGTTGCATTTTCTAGACAATAACCCCAAAATGATAAATGCAGATCTATCCAACTCATCATTGATCGTACCATGTCCAACAAGGTCTGATTCCTCCTTTCCGACATACCGTTTCTCTGCGGCGTTCCTGGAGGAGTGGGCTAGGGAACTATTCCAAAACTCTTCAGATGGTCATCAAACTCATGGCTCATGTACTCGCCTCCTTGGTCCGACCGAAGAAACTTTATTTTCTTGCCGAGTTGATTCTGTACCTCATTCTGGAATTCCTTGAACTTTTCAAAGGATTCTGACTTATGTTTCATCAAGTAGATATATCCATACCTACTCAAATCATCAGCGAATGTAATGAAGTACTCATAACCACCTCTGGCTGTCGTGCTCATCGGTCCAGATACATCACTATGTACTAGTCCCAATAAGTCAGACACCCTTTCACAACTCTTTGCAAAAGGTGTCTTGGTCATCTTGCCGAGTAGGCAGGATTCACATGTCTTGAACGACTCCAAGTCGAACGAAGTTAGGAGTCCATCATCATGGAGCTTCTTCATACGTTTCCAACTTATATGACCAAGCCGACAATGTGAAAAGTAAGTCATATTCAGATCACTTGGTTTCAACCTTTTCACATTTATGTTATAGACAGATTCACCTTCAAGATTCAAAATAAATAACCCGTCCTGGACAGGTGCAAAGCCGTGAAACATATCATTCAAATATAAAGAACAACCATTATTCTTAATATTCGACTCATAGCCTTGTCTCATCAAACATGAGGCAGAAATAATGTTTCGACTAAGCACTGGAACATAATAACAATTATATAGCTCCATTAAGAATCTAGAAGGTAAATGAAGTTGCATCGTGCCGACTTCCAATGCTGCGACTCTCACTTTGTTGCCGACTCGAATGTCAACCTCGCCTCTTACCACATTCCTAGTTCTTACCAGTCCCTGCAACGAGTTGTAGATGTGAATAACTGATCTGGTATCATATACCCAAGAACTACCAGGTGCATCCGCAAGATAAATGTCTATAACATTGCAAACAAGCGTACCCGAGCCGGAAGTCACACCTCCACTCTTGGCTTTATCAGCCAGATACTTGCTGCAATTCCTCTTCTAGTGGCCATCTGCCTTGAAATAGAAGAAAGTGGATCCGGCTGCAGGAGATGGCTTAGTCCTTGAGGAAGCGCTTTGGACTTGGTCCTTAGCCTTACCTCCCGAATTTGCCTTATTCTTCTTAGTCCAAGAACTCTTCTTGAACTTAGCCTTATTCTGCACCATCAACACTTGACTGGCACCTTTCTTGAGATCCGCCTCAGCCTACTTGATCATCCCATGTAATTCAGTGAGCTTCTTATCCATACCAGGCATGTGGTAGTTCGATATGGACTGACCATACGCACTAGGAAGAGAGTTCAGAATTATGTCCGTAGCAAACTCTTCGCTAATGGGGTAGCCCAGCCTTTCCAGAGACTACACGTAACCAACCATCTTGATTACATGCGGACTTAGTGGATCACCATCCTTAAGCTTGCAACTCAAAAAAGCCTGAGAGACTTGATACCTCTCAGTCTTTGCTTGAGCCTGGAACATACTTTTGAGGCTTTCGATCATATCATAGGCCTCAACATTCTCGAACTACTGCTGCAAGTCCAGTTCCATGTGAGCAAGCATAAGACAGCTAATCACCATGGATTCAATACAAATCTGACGGTAGGCATTGGTGGCTGCGACAGTCGCATTCTCATTCGGCTCATCTAGAAGTGGGTTGTCTAGGACATGGTCCCTCTTTTCTTGCTTGAGAACAATTCTCAGATTACGATACCAGTTGGTGAAGTTAGTTCCATTTAGCTTATCTTTCTCTAAGATGGTTCTCAAAGCAAAACTGGAAATCTGAGGGAGACTGCTAGGTGCCATTGATCTACAATAGAAAAATATGCAAAACACTTAAGACATGTATCCATAAAAGAGCAAGCATATTAAACACTTTAATACTTATGCTCCCACTAGAACCAACATACCTCCGATGGTTACTTAGTGATTCAGGATCCTAAATAAGCAAGCCGACTAGTGAGATTTAGCATCACCGCTAGTCGTCAAGTGATCTAGGTAGACAACTCCTTGTCAATCGTATCTCATACGACTCCTGTTGGATGGGTGGCATCACATGCCCCGGCTCCCATCCGAATTTTCCTCGAGTCCCACAACCGTTGTGATAGACCCGTCTAGATTACCAAGTGCTTCCACTGTAAGAGTCCGACTCGAACCCACCTAGTCAGAAAGAATTGATAGCACCTCAATTTTATGAGCCCACTACCAAAAATGTCTGACTTGTGATGGTGCAGCACTGGCGGGGAAACTGAATAGACCTTCTTTGAGGGATTACATTCTACCAACTATCTAATAGAGGTAAAATAGAGACATAACAATAACACAAAATAAAGCAATTATAATGTGAAATGGTATGGCTCTCTTCATGGCGATATCCATCTCCACAAAGCCTGTAATCTGACTCGTGCCAACTCTTGTCACGTGTCGTCTTACACTATATAGCCGACCTGTACATCGACTTGCATGCCATCCGGGTTCTCCAACCAGCTACTCTAGCTAGTAATGTAAATTACATAGTCGGACAAGCAGGTCGTTGTACAATAAAAGGACAGCACCTAGGCTCCAGCCGGCTGACAAAAACCATGATACGCAGATCACATATGGATTACACACATCACATGCACATAAGCCACACCATTCACAACATCATCCTGCAAAAACAAGTTATGCATAGATACGATATCTACCGGCATTGTGAAAAGTCACAATAACATGTAAGGCGCTACGATAGGGCGAAGCCAACGGCCCGACGATTTTGCCGAAAACACAGATCTCATATGTGTTCCGAACATGGATTTCTTCATCGAAAAAAATAATTTTACCCAAATCTGACCTGTACTCTGATTCGACCAAACTCTTTGATCTTTGATCACCGCATCCAGATTTACGTGTCACAGTCTACCGCGATGGCGGAAGCCGACCGGTAGTGGTATGTCGTTCCACGACCTTAGCAGTTAGATCATGGAAACTAGATCATCCATTCCCCGAGTACAGTTGATCTAATCAACTTCGTACAAAACCGATCTATCTCATATATCGACCACCAAAACTACAATTAGATCCATTCTGATGCCAATCGCATATCACATATGCAAGATCTCGAGCCTAAAACCAGAAGCTAACACTCTGATACCACTGTTGGGCCACGCAGAGATAAACAAAACTTCCCCCCCTACACGGTACTCCCAAGATCCAGCTTAGGTGATAGGCCACGAGATATACCACTGGACGCGCATGTGCGGATTGTTGATGAAGCGTGTCAGTTGATGCCTGATGGCTCAGTGTACGGCGCCAGAAAAGTGCTGGTGCGGTGTTGATGTAGAGCTCGTTGGGAACCCCAAGAGGAAGGTATGCTGAGCACAGCAGCAAGTTTCCCTCAGTTATGAAACCAAGGTTTAATCGAACCAGTAGGAGCAAGGAAACACCCCAAAGGTGTTGCTAGCTGAGCCTTGGCAGGGCGCACTACCGGTGCTAGTAGCAACGTGGAGACCTGCACAACATAACCACAGAACTTTGTCTCCAACTTGCAATGAGGTTGTCAATCTCACCGTGTTTTGCTGAAAACAAAGGATTAAACGCATAGAATGGAAGGAAGTAAAAGTTTGCAGAAAGTAAACACAAAGCAGTAAAAGTTTATAGATTGTATGTAAAGAAAAAGGACCGGGATCCATAGTTCACTAGAGGTGGCTCTCCTTAGATAGATAACATGCTGGGTGAACAAATTACAGCGGGGCAATTGACAAACATCGAGAAAGCAATACATGCATATACTAATCATCTTGACTCCTTTGAAACTTGATTGGGCATTACAACATTATACATATACCGCCATCCAACTGCATCTATGACTAATAATCCACCTTTAGGTTATCATTCGAACCCCCTCTAGTATTATGTTGCAAGCAACAGATTATTGCTTTATGAATTGCGTGTAAAGTAAACAATATGATTGTTCTATGAACAAAGGATTGTTGTTTTGTCCCTAGTAGCAACAACACATCTAGTACCTTAGAGATTTCTGTCACTGCCCCAGATTACCAGAGGCATGAACCCACTATCGAGCATAAATACTAACTCTTGGAGTTGCTAGCATCTACTTGGCCAAGATAGCTACTAACAACGGAAATCATGCAAGATCACAAATAACAAAGACATGATAGAATCAATAATCAATTTGAAATAGCATCTCAATACCCATCGGATCCCCGCAAACACAACATGCAGAATTACAAATAGATGATCTTGATCATGAACGGAGCTCACAAGATCTAGACACGAAAGCACAAAGGAGGAGAACCAGCCATCTAGCTACTACATGGATCCGTAGTCCAAGGATGAACTACTCACGCATCACACCGGAGGCTTGCATGGTGATGAAGAAGGCCTCCTGGGTGAATTCACCTCTCCGGCAGGGTGCCGGGAAGAGCTTCAGATCCCTCCCGATGTAGGGATGGAGATGACGGTGGCTACAGACTCTTTCGTGGATTTTTGATTAGGCCCTTAGGGTTTTCATCCTAAGGGCATCTTATAGGCGGAAGGAGAGGCCGAGGGGGTGCCTAGGCTGGCCACACCACCCCCTGGCGCGGGCCAAGCCTGGCCGCGTGGCCAGGTGGTGTGGCCGCCCTCTAGCCCTTCTCCGTCTCGTACTCTGGCATCTGATGACTTCCGGAAAAATAGGCACTTTGGCTTTTGTCCCATCCAATTCCAAGAATATTCATTTTCTGACTTTCCTGGAACCAAAAACAGCAGAAAACAGGCAGCTGGCACTATGGCTCTTGTTAATAGGTTAGTCCAAGAAATCATATGAAAAGTACTCCAAAGTGTGGACAAAACACAAGAAAGTGGATAAAACCAAGCATGGAACATCAAAAATTATTAATACATTTGCAATGTATAAATGCCGTGCCGAACGATCCCCGTACAACACGTCCAGATCCCCGCAGACCTCCTTGTCTCCAGCGCCGCATGTGCAACGCCTCTACCGGTATCCACACGTACAGGAAGGAGCTCCAGGCAGAGGACTGCTAGATCCCGTCTAGCCCGAAATGGGAGTGGAGAAAGTGACGGCTAGGTTAGGGACAATCCCTTGTCACTCCACTTATATACACTCCTAGCTGGGCTCAATGGTTGAGGCCCATCTAGGCCGTACCCTAATCTCCACATGGATCGAATCCACATGGGCTCCTTACCCTTAAGTGTGTGACCCTGTAGATTTACGTACACATAGACATGACGCGAGTCACCACTCCAAGTCGATAGTTGGTAGCGGCCTCTAGGAAGACGTGCCAACTCCCAAGCACTGTAAAGTCAGAAGACAAACCTTTCTCAATGTGACTTTCGTCCAAGTCCCTTTGCCTCACGATATATCTTCTCAAGCTATAGGCGAGTTGTTGCCATCCCTTTAATAGCTCGACTCTCTCTTCTCGTTCCGTGATATACGATTCACTGGACTAACACTTAGTCGAACTGCTTGGTTAACTCTTAACCAAGTTGCGCATGGCCATGATTCCGAATCATATCACACGAGAGGGCCCAGAGAATATCTCTCCATTATGGAGGGGCAAATCCCATCTTGGTAATCCATGTCACACAGCTTGCTTCACAACCAACCCGAACCCTACCTTTATAACTGCCCTTTTATAGAACAACGTTTGATAGGACCTAAGCTGCGATCCACAACTCGGATCATGCGATCACCTCGGGTCAAAGGATTCCATTGCTTGAGACTACAAATGACAACATGCTCGTTGCATCTCAGCTGTGGGTCAGTCCGATTCGCTGAACTCTTTAGCCGAATCAGTGTAAGTCAGAATAGTATCTCCATGCCCATGACAAGTGGAACAGTGTCATCAGCCGACTTTCACATTAGTCTAAGTTGTGTGTCCAGCAAAACATCAACAACCAAGGACAACTAGTATGAACAACATGAATATATAGTTCCACAATTGAATCACATATTCAATGATACATATCAGTAGTTCACACGAGGATAATAACTTTATGAATACATTGGGAATAACATCATACATGTTTGCCTCTAGGGCATATTTCCCAATAGAGCCGAGCATGGTAGCTGAGCCAGCTGCTGCACCGACACTACGAAGATCAGCTAGATTGCGAAGTCTTCGTGATTTGTTACTGTTGGACAGTGATGAGACGATAACTTATTCAGAAGCAATGGTGGGATCCGATTCGGAGTCATGGCTTGGAGCCATGAGATCCAAATTAAAGTCCATGGATGAAAATCAAGTTTGGAACTTGGTTGATCTACTAGACGGTGCAAGACCCGTCGAGTGCAAATGGCTCTTTAAGAAGAAACTGACATGGACGGAAATATTTCTGTCTATAAAGCATGGCTTGTTGCAAAGGGATTCTGACATGTTTAAGGAGTTGACTATGATGAGACTTTCTCACCTGTAGCAATTCTTAAGTTAGTTCGGATCATGTTAGCTATAGTAGCCTAATTCGATTATGAGATATGGCAGATGGATGTCCAGATGGCTTTCCTTAATGGAAATTTAACCAAGGATGTGTATATGATACATCCCGAGAGTTTTTTCGATCCGGCTAAAGCTGACAAGGTATGCAAACTTCATAAATCCATTTATGGGTTGAAGCAAGCATCTCTGAGTTGAAATATTCGCTTTGATGAGGTAGTCAAATCGTTTGGCTTCATCAAGAGTGATCATGATGTTGGGTTCACAACATAGAAAACAAAAAATTCCTAAAATGTGAAATACTAAGCACCAACATCTATCTACCTAGATACAATTAACAGGTGGATATACATCCATAGAGAACATACCCTTGAAGGGCGACAAAGTGTAACGAGCTTGGACTCATGGATGATGTAGTCGTTCGCTTGCCGGTCTCAAGATCATGAGGAAGTCCAGCACCATAACTCAGCGGCGCATCCGTGATCGCACACAAGTCTGGTCCTCGGACAACCTCTGCGTCCTTGCTCCAGTGATGCAACGGAAGCAGCCATTCCTTTCAGACAAAGCCACCGAGAACATGTACCTCGCTATCCGAGATCATGGGCAATAATTCTAGAGGGGAGAGAAATCCTTCACGAGGAGATGTGAGATGTGAGGAGGAGAGGAGGGCCTTTTATAGGAGAGGGGGCAGCCCCCTCCAATGACAGGCGGCCATTGAGGTGCCCCCACCTCTTCCATCATTCATGTGGGTGGAGCTCCCACTCACATAAATATGCCTCCACTCAGAAATCCACTCACCTCCATTAAATTTCCACAAAATTTCATGCAAGCTCTTATTTAATAAAACTCTTTTATTTATTTTATTAAGAATTTTGTTAATTACTTTAATTAACAAACATTCAGATATTTGCTCCATCGAAAACATTTCACCCAAAACATTTCCAGTTTCCATCGAAATGATTCCAACGCTTTCTTAAATCTTTATCTGAAACATATTTGGTCCAAATGGTCTCGGTATCCCTTAAGTGTGCAACTCTACAGTTCACGAATAATGTAGACATGATCGAGACTCCTCTTCGATCAATAATCAACACCGGGACCTAGAGATCCATACTGACTCCCACACATTCAATGATGACTCCAGTGATCATGTGAACCTTTAATGTTTGTAACTAAATCCCTTGGTTTTGCGATATATTACATGTCTGAGATTGGATCATTGGTATCCCGATACCTAGTTTGATCTTGTTACCGATAATTACTCTTTTCTCGCTCCCATGATATAACATTCTAGTGATCTTATCACTTGCTTGCAAGTTACATCAATGTGATATCACCGAGAGGGGCCAGAGTATATCTCTCCGTCATCAGGATGGACAAATTCCACTCTTGATCATGAGCCTCAACATAACACTTTCGGAGTACCCAAACCCACCTTTATAGTCACCCTGTTACCGTGTGACATCTGATGATATCAAAGTACTCTTCCGGTGTTAGCAATTAACATGATCTCATGGTCTAAGGATAATAGTTACTTCGTATGATGTTATAGCAAGTTTAACACAATGACTTTGATCGTATTGCTATACTTCGGATGAATGTCCATCACACCACTCAACCAATGTTGTGACGTCGTTATTAACAACATCCAATGTCCATGATCAGGAAACCTTGATCATCTTGTTAATCAACAAGCTAGTTCATACGAGAGGCATAACTAGGAACGCTTTAGTTTGTTTATTAAACACACATATATTAACATTTCCAATCAATACAATTATAGCATGTAAAATAAACATCTATCATATACTTGGAATACGATAATAACAACTTTATTATTGCCTCTTTGGGCATATTCCCTTCAGTGTCCCACTTGCACTAGAGACAATAATCTAGTTTACATAGTGATAAATCTAACACCCATGGAGTTCTTGTGTTGATCATGTTTTTCCCTAGGGAGAGTTTTAGTCAACAGATCTGGTACATTCAGATCCATATGTACTTTACAAATCTGTATATCTCCATCCTTCACATGCTTGGGGATGTAGTGAAACCGGCACTTGATATGCTTGGAATTCTTGTGAGACCTTGGTTCCTTGGCATTGGCTATGGCTCCATTGTTGTCACAATAGATCACCATTGGGTCCAGCACACTAGGAACCACACCCAGTTTAGTTATGAACTACTTCATCCAAACCGCTTCCTATGGTGCCTTTCAAGCAGCATCATATTCTGCCTCCGTTATTGATCCCGCTACGACAGGTTGTTTGGAGCTCCTCCAACTAACTGTTGCTCCATTCATGAGAAATATGTATCCGGATTGAGACTTATAGTCATCCGAATTAGTGTCAAAGCTAGTAATGACATAACACTTAGCGACTAGCTTTTCTTCACCTCTATACACGAGAAACATATCCTTAGTCCTTCTTAAGTACTTAAGGATATTCTTGACCGCTATACAGTGTTCCGAACCTAGATCATATTGGTACCTACTAGTCAAACTAATAGCATGTGCCATGTCCGGTCTTGTACATAACATGGCGTACATTATAGAGCCTATGGCTAAGGCATGGTGGGTTTTATCCATTATCTCTCTTTCTTTCGTCGTAGCTGTTCTTTGAGTCTTACTTTGTTGGGGGGATACCCCCAGGTAGGGTCACGCCGGGGTATAAAGGCCGAGTTAGCCGAGGTTCGGCAAGGCCAAAGCGGACGCTGGCCGGGTCACCTGAAGGCAGGCCGAGTCTCGAAGTAACCCGGACCAGGGGATGTCCACCTAACGGAGCCTCGACTGACTTAAGCAGTAAGTCGGATAGGAGAATTTAACTTGTATGCAGGAACGGGTGTGGCCGGGTCAACTATGATCCGGGTCATATCTAGCTTCTAGGAGAAGGAAGGAATCTCGCTGGTCAAAAGCAACCCCGGTACGCACTGCATGAGCGAAGCAAACAGGGGCAGGACCACCGAGGCATGGCCGACAAGAGGTGACGACGCTCGTGTCGGCTGACGCAGGCGTCGCAGAGGCTCACGTAGCCTCTACATGGGTGATGCGGGGGAAAAGCAACCCGGTCGGCTTACTATTTTGGGAGGAGGCATATTCCCTGGAATATGCCTCCACGTATGCCCTAAGTAGAGACCTAGCCCCCCTATATAAGGAGGGCTAGGGCCTCTATAGAAGGGGTTCGGCTATGCTGATTGGTTTTAGGTTCTGAGGGTTGATCTCTAGTCGATCTCGTACGGGTTAGCTGTGGGTGAGAGTAAGAGAGTTCCTTCTTCCTCCTCTCGCCAATACAGCTCTAGGAGCACTTGTAACCTTGGAAGTGAATCATATATAAAACTTCTGTGTGAGGAATCACCTCATTATCCCTCCCTAGATTCCCCTAGCACATTTAGTCCCCACCTTTAGCCTATCCATGGCATCTGCCGTGACACCACCACGACCGTGGGGCTAGCGGCGCTAGCAGGGGTGAAGATCCGGACGGGAAACCTCATCGGCACCGGCGAACGCATCGTCTCCGGGCTCGTCCAGCGCTTTGGAGCGCTGGATTTCCTCAGCGACAACGCTTGCTACTTCAGCACATGTTCTCTTCCACACAACAGCCTCTTCATCAAGCTCGGCTCGCACAAGGTCTACGTCGCTGTGGATGTATCCTGCGTTCATCCGCGGCACATCGTCGAGGCGGGCGAGCCTCCCCTTAGCGTGGCTCACGGGGCGCGTATCACTCGCTCCCCGGACCGTGCTAAGGTGATGATGACTGCGCCTGGCGTTGGCACAAGCAAGGATCCGGCACCAGATCCGGAGGTAACACCCAAGGCACCAACGAAAGGTAGAGGTCCTCCACTTGAGAGGCCAGAGAATGTGTTGCGGGAAGCGATGGATAGCTTGGCAAACCCTATAGTAGCAGCAGTAGATCCGGCTCAGGCAAAGGCCGAGCTAGAGGAAACTAGGCAAAAAATTCTAGAGGGTGCGAAAAAGATAGCTGCGGCTCAGCAGTCGTTGAACATGATGCTACGTGAGTATGCAAAGGCAAACAAAGTTGATGCTGTAAAAGTAAAGGGGAGAAATCTCATGAGTGAAATGAACAAAGAGGGTGATACTAGGATTGAGGAGTCAGAAAACTGCTTGTCCGTGGGGCTGCCGAGGTACAGTACCCCGGCTAAGAACCTCAGAGCAGCAGCTGCTGCAGCATTCGAGCTAGAGGGTCTTAAGGGTGAAGCCCGTCAGAGGCAGCAAGAAAGGGTCAATGAGTTGGTTCGGATCGCGAACAGACAAAATGAGGAACTGCTCAGGGCAAACCCGGAGAGAGCTGGGGCCTCCAAGATCGTTCATTCGGCGGTGGGTAACCTGGAGAAATCCGCTGGAGCCGCATCGTCTCCTCATGGCGGCCCTAGGAGAGAAGAGGTAGTAACCTCGGCCAGGAGAAACAAACAGATCGTCCCGTATGACCCGACAAGGGCAGGGAAAGGAAAAGAAGTACAGAGAAATGATGATCGACGAAGTGTGAGCCGAGGTGAAGCTGGCCGAGGTAATCGCGACCAAGGCAATGCCGGTCAAGGAAACGCTATAAATGGCAATGCCGGACAGCGTAACTCGGCAGGACAACCGCAACAGCGGAATATACCAAGGCAAGAGCAAAGTGCCGGCCGGGGTATGCAACAGAGAGGCGCTCCAAGAGAGCAGGACCAGTATAATGATGGAGATTCGGAAATTGTGAATGTGGGATACCCAAGGCCGGACTATCATGTGATAGGGTCGAGATTGGGAAGCAGAGATTTGATGTCGGATGATGCTAGGCTAAAACTGGATCGACTGTATAGGTCAGAACAGATTTAGTGTCAAGGTCCTCCGGGTCCTGCGTGTTTTGGGCCCCGGATCATGAAGGAGCCACCGGTACCCAACTTCCAGTTACCCAGAGGCACAAAGACGTATGACGGTAGTACAAAGCTGGAGGATTGGTTGATAAACTATCCTACAGCTGTGAAAATCGCCACAGGCAACTTGAGATGGGCTGTGAGATACGTACCCCAGATGTTGGAGGGGCCAGCAAGGGTATGGCTAAACAATTTGCCGCCCGGAAGCATTAACTGCTGGATCGATTTTGAGAAAATGTTTATCAGCAATTTCTCAAGTACGTATCAGAGGCCAAATAGGCCACAGACCCTAGCCATGTGTAAGCAGAGACCAAACGAGACAGACAGAGAGTTCTTAACCCGGTGGTGCACCGTGAGAAACTCATGTGAGGGCGTGATAGAATCACAGGCCATAGCGTGGTTTGCGCAAGGGTGTAGATATGCAAGCGAGCTATGGCAAAAGTTGCAAAGGAAAATGCCAACTACGTTGGCAGAGATGATCCAGATCGCTAATTCGTATGCTCTGGGTGATCCGACTCAACCTAGGCTCGTATCAAACGAGTCAAATGATGAGTACTACCAGAGAGATGGAGCCGGATCATCCCGGAGAAATTACTACAGAGGTAAAAGAAGAGATGACATACCGGATCACCAGTACAGTTCGCAACAAGTTGCAGCTGTGAATCAAGATCAGCTCGGAGAAGGGGCAATCAACGTCAGAAAACTGGAGGGCAATGGACTCCGAGAAATGATGGCAAGAAAACTTGGACGCCAGAGCAAAAGAAATAGTGGCAATAAAAGAAGGACCATCCGAGGTATACTTATGAGTCAATGTTGGATCAGCCATGTAAATTTCACATGCCAAATCTGAGTAACCCAGCGGGTCATACAACAAGGCAGTGTGAGTGGATGCGCAAAATAGAGCAAGATGGTTCGGGGAATGCTCAGGCACCCCGGAATGATCAACCTCGGCAGGAGTTACCCCGGCAGCAATTTCTCTCCGGAGCGAACACGCAACAGCTAATGTTGCCTCCCCCTCCGCCGAGGTATGATAACCATGAGAGAAGAGGTGCAGTGCATCAAGTGGAAAACCAGCATCAACCGGATCAGAGGTACCCCGGAAATGAAGGGAGGAATGAGTACAGAGAGCATCATCAAAGTTACTGTGTGTTCACCACTGAGGAAACAGATCGAAAAATCTTGCAACGTCGACATATGGAGGTGAATGCGGTAATGCCCGCAGTGACGAGGTATATGCCTTGGTCAGATCAGGAAATTACCTGGAATATCAAAGATCATCCCAAGCTTATGCCAAGTCCTGGTTCGTATGCGTTGGTTCTGGATCCGACATTCATTGGGCCGAACATCAATGTAAGGTTCTCCAAGGTACTGATTGACCACGGCAGTAGCATTAACATCATGTATGCGGATACAATGCGCAAGTTAGGTATCTTGGAGAACATGCTCCAAGCTACAAGGACAAATTTCCATGGTATTGTGCTGGGCATTTCTTGTGAGCCCATAGGCAAGGTCCGGGTTAACGTATTGTTCAGCACGAGAGATAACTGCCGAACTGAAAATTTGGAATTTGAAGTGGTGAACTTGGAAAGTGCGTATCACGCGTTACTCGGAAAGCCAGCACTGAACAAGTTCATGGCAAGTTGTCACATCAGTTACTTGAAGATGAAGTTGCCCGGGCCAAACAGAGTGATTACCATTGCTGGGGATTTCCGACGTTCCATTGAGTGTGTGTCGGCCGGGTCTAACTTGGCCGAGTCACTCGTGATTGCGCAAGAGAAAAGGAAATCCAAGAGGTGGCGGCATTGGCTCAGTCAGCGCAGCAGTATATGCCGGCGCTGAGTAACCCGCATGGAAGTGTCTCATTCCAAGCCACAAAAGATACCAAGAAAGTTCATGTTGATGATATGTTCCCAGAGCGCACCGTAACAATTGGTGTCGGGTTAGGTGACAAATAGGAAAGCGCGCTCGTCAACTTCCTCCGTGAGAATCGGGATATTTTTGCTTGGTCCACACATGACTTGCAAGGTGTTCCGAGGGAGTTGGCCGAGCACTCTTTAAACGTGAAACCCGGAGCAAAGCCGGTGAAGCAACCTCTCCGCCGCTTTCCCAAGGATAGGATAAAGGTCATTGGAGATGAGATAGCTCAGTTACTGGCTGCAGGATTTATCATGGAAGTTCTTTACCCGGATTGGCTGTCTAATCCGATTCTGGTTGAGAAGAAGAAAGACGATCCAAATGTGGCAGTGGTTTGGCGTATGTGTATCGATTACACGAACCTAAACAAGGCGTGTCCAAAAGATCTATTTCCACTGCCAAGGATAGATCAGGTCATAGACTCAACTGCTGGATGTGAATTGTTTTCATTCATTGATGCATATTCTGGTTTCCACGAGATACCTCTGAATCTGGATGATCAAATAAAGACTGCATTTATCACCCCGTACGAGGCTTATTGCTATCGCACCATGCCTTTTGGTTTACGTAATGCAGGGGCAACGTACCAAAGATGTATGCAAAAATGTTTGCATGACCAAATTGGTCAAAATGTACAAGTGTATGTGGATGATGTGGTTATCAAGACCAAGGAAAGCAAAACGCTCCTTGACGATATCAGGCAGACATTCGCGAACCTAAGAAGGTTCCGGATGAAGCTTAACCCGGAAAAATGTACCTTCGGTGTCCCGGCTGGCAAGTTACTCGGATTTCTTGTCTCCAACCGAGGTATCGAAGTTAATGTAACTAAAATCTGGGCCATTGAACGAATGGAACTACTGAAGTGTCTTAATGATGTCTAGAAGTTCACGGGTTGCCTGACATCATTAAGTCGGTTTGTATGTCGGTTGGGAGAAAAGGCATTGCCTCTTTACCAACTCATGAAAAAGTCGGATAAGTTCATTTGGACGCCACAGGCCAATGAAGCCTTTGCCCACTTGCCTCAGCAAACCCGGGGACTGCTCAGCGTGATCCGGTTGAAGTTATGCCGGTGAATCGTATGGAAATTGATGAGGATGTGTTCCCCGTGCGAGCAATACCAGCTTGGGCACTACCTATATTTCAATTCCTGAAAGATGGAACTTTTCCCACTGAGGAGGTACTATCTAGGCAAACACAGAGGAGAGCTAAGGCATACATGATCATCAATTCTGAGTTATACAAAAGGAGTGTGACCAATGTCCTCCAGCGATGCGTTGACCCGAGAGAAGGGCTTGACATCCTCCGAGATATACATCAAGGGGAGTGCAGGAACAATGCCTCGTCCCGAGCCTTGGTGGCAAAAGCTTTCCGGCATGGATTCTACTGGCCAAGTGCCTTAGAACAAGCAGAAGATCTGGTGAGAAAATGCAATGGTTGTCAGAGGTATGCTACCAAGACACATATGCCAATGTCGGAGCTCAAGACCATACCAATTACATGGCCATTTCCCGTATGGTGCTTGGATATGGTTGGCCCATTTAAAGCAGCAAGGGGGAATATGACTCACATTTTGGTCATGGTGGACAAATTTACAAAGTGGATTGAAGTGAAGCCTATAAGAAAATGTGATGGAGCTACGGCCGTAACATTTCTCAAAGACATCATCTTGAGATACGGTTACCCTCACAGTATCATAACTGATAATGGCACAAATTTTGCTAAAGGAGCCTTTGCGCGTTTCTGCCGGGATAAGAAGATCCGGCTGGACATAGCCTCGGTATCCCACCCCGCATAGAACAGACAAGTGGAAAGATCCAACGGATTAGTATTATCCGGGATAAAACCCCGGCTCATTGAGCCGCTGCAAAGATCAGCGGGGTGCTGGATAGAAGAACTACCAGCGGTACTGTGGAGTTTAAGAACAACTCCGAATCGATCAACAGGCTATACGCCGTTTTTTCTGGTATATGGGGCAGAAGCTGTATTACCAGCCAACCTAGAGCATGATTCGCCTAGGGTCACCCAATACACAGAAGCCGAAGTGTAAGAAGCCCGGCAAAATGATGTTGATCTGCTGGAAGAAGCTAGACAACTGGCATTGTCCAGATCCGCCATATATCAGCAAAATCTCCGACGCTATCATAGCCGGAAAGGAAGCCCCCGAGTCTTTCGGGAAGGCGATCTAGTGCTCCGGTTGGTATAACGTACTGCTGGCATGCATAAATTAGTCCCCCCATGGGAAGGGCCATTCATTGTGAGCAAAGCATTGCACAATGATTCTTATTATCTTATAGATGCAAAGCCACAGGAAAAGAACAAGGCAGACAGGTCCGGTGAGGAATCTAAGCGTCCATGGAATGTAGCTCTACTTCGTCCTTTCTACACTTAGCTAATAAGTGTATGTATCCGAGTCTTCTCAGGTGTCGGTATGTATGCCGGCAATGAGCCTGGCAATGAAATGTTGGCACCTCGAGCAGTAACTCGGGGACTGCCTTAATAATATTTGTTATCTTTTATTATTTATACGTCAGCTGGAGTAAGTTGTTCTACTTAACTCGGTTTAGTAGTGTGTGGGCAGCAAAAACCCAACTCCTCGACTTGCTGCTGTCCAACAAGAATTGGCTTCATGGCAAGCAAGAGAACAAGTTTGGAACTTCCTGGCACATGAAAATCGACTAAGGAAAAGAACTTAATCGAGCCGACGTTTGTTTTCCGGACTAACCTTGTATTTACATTCAAATTACTATGTTGAATTATTTTGAGCTAAGCCTAAAGTTTCCAAGTATTGTTAAAACAATTTTTGAAGCTCAGATTCATAAGTTGTAAAACCGAATCAAGGTAGACACGAACCGAGCCAAAAGATTGGACGAACAAGAAAATGAAACTCGGGGACTGCGCCCAAGTTAATCTGGCATTATAAACTTAGTAGCAAAATATCACATGTGTATTGGATTCAATTCCACCCGGCATACCAGGGATCTGATAAGTTTTCAAGTGTTTTCACTCAAGGAGCAGCAGGAGGAGGAAGTTCGGCATCATCTTCACCGTCTTCAATATCCGAGTCATCGTCCTCTCCATCCTCGTCCGAGCCATCTTCAACGTTCTCAACCTCTTCGTCACCAGCGGCTTCCAGGAAGCTCGGCCCTCAGTCCATTCCTGAATGGGAGCATATTCAATGAGGCTATGGGCGCAAGCCTGGCACCGAGCTACCCACTCCGGGTCATTGGTCCATTTGGACCCGGTGCGCAGGCGCGTCAGGAGGTTGAGATCGATCTTCTCGTACCACGTGAGTATGTGGTGAAGAACGGTATCAGCTGTAGCACGTCCAGCGGACTCCCTCCAGAGGTCGAGCTGGGTCTTGATTTCCATTAACTTCTCAACAAGAATTGTGGTAGTCTCCGGAGTGTCTTCTCCAGGCCAGAACGTGTTGAAGATTTGGACTGCAACATCGAGGATATCCTTGCCATAGTTCTTGATGAGTTCCACGCGAGATGACAGGCTGACTAACAGGTCCTCCATGGCATAAGGAATCTCCTCACTGCCAGGAGCAGCGGGAGTACCCCTCTCTTGGCGGAAATCTGCAACTGCAGCGCTCGCGATGGCAGTGCCCTCAGGAAATTTTCCTGGAAACGAGACAAGAGAAACAAGTAAGAGAAAAGACATGTGAAGTAACCCGGAGAAATATGTCGGATAAGGGAAAGGAGCTTACGTGATATATGGCTGAGGATCCGGGTCAACTCCCTGGTACAGTCATCACGTCTTTTGCGAAGCTACACAAGTTCAGCATTCGCCGACTTAAGCTCACTGTCAGCCTCCTTGAGTAGATCCTGGTCCTTGGTGATCTGGAGATTGAGGCGCTTGCGCTCTTCTGTGTAATCCTGGCCAACCTTTTGGAGCTCGGACTGGTGTTGTGCTTTCATTTTCTCCATATCGGCCTTGAGCCTGGTGATCTCATCATCCTTGGTCCGGAGGAGGGCGAGCTCATCGTTTTTTTCTTAAGCTCGGTTTGATGCTGCCCTGCTTGTTCGAGAAAATGTAGCATCATGTCAGGCACGGGCACACTATCTTCAAGAGATGCTGAAATAGTGTGTTGACCCGGCAGAGCCGAGGTATGAATGTTTGTCGAGCCAAGGAGAAAGGAGATAGAAAGCATAGCAAGGTCGGACAAAAATGACTTACCCTTGATCTGATCCAAGTTCTTCCTCATAAGGTTAGTTCGGCAGAGGAAAATGAAGTAAAAAGGAGAAGTGCCAAGGAAGAAACTTACCCCTTTTCTCGTGTTCAGCGAGAAGTGCATTATGCTTGGCACACAGCGTCTTATGGGTGTCAAGGAGACACTGAAACTCAGCACTACGGCGGTTGGTGGTCACCTGCAAAGAGTACAAAGATATAACTTAGCCTTGTGCATATTCGAAGTGTGCTAAATCCGGGCCAAGTGGAACTTAACCCGGCTCTAGGTGTGTGCAAATCTAGGCCAAGTGGAACTTAACCCGGCTATAGGTGTGTGCATATTCGAAGTGTACTAAATCCAGGCCAAGTGGAACTTAACCAGGCTCTAGGTGTGTGCATATTCGAAGTGTACTAAATCCGGGCCAAGTGGAACTTAACCCGGCTCTAGGTGTGTGCATATTCGAAGTGTACTAAATCCGGGCCAAGTGGAACTTAACCCGGCTCTAGGTGTCTGCATATTTGAAGTTATCAAGGAGCTACATTAGTTTCTAAGGAGCATCCGGCCGAGTAACAAGTTACTCCCCCGGAGGCTCCGGGACTAATGGTTATATTACTAAATACCTACAACTGGATAAGGAAAACGAGTAACGTACCTCCATCATCCGACCCGCGATGTTGAGCGCCTTAAAGGCGGTGTTCATTTGAGCGGAGAATTCGGCGGGACCGAACTTCTTCAGGAGATCAGCGTCTTGGACTACCTCTACCTTGTTCCAATTCATGACGAATTCAATTAGGATCGGAGGGTATCGCTCGCCGGTGGGCATATGGGGCGCCACCAAGCCCTTCGCATGCGCCTCTTTCCTCTCAACCAGGGCAAGGGCTGGGCTGGTGTGCAGAACAATTTGCTGCGCATCAGCTGGCTCAAGAGGGACGTCCTTTGGGGCTGGAGGCTTCTTAGGAAGCATGGATGCGAGAATGCGTTGTCTAGCCTCGACGAACGCTGTCCTAGTGGCGTCAGGGGCCTTTTTTCCCTTGGGCTGTTGGGAGGAAGAAGTGGTCGCAGCAGATTTCCCCTTAGGAGCTGCCTAGGTACTTCCTCGCTGAGACTGAGAAGAATCGGACGAGGCGGAGGAGCTTAGAGCTGGTGCTCTTGTTGCTGGATTTGGTGCTGCTGCTGATGTTCTTGCTGCCGGAGTTGGTGCTGGTGCCGGAGTTGGTGCTGGTACCGGAGTTGGTGCTAGTGCTGGAGTGGTTGATGGTGCTGGAGCTGGTGCTGGTGCTGAGGTAGCCTCGGCTGGGCCGGTCTCCCCCGCTCCAAGGTTACCCCCCTCTTGACGAGGTGGAATAGAACCCGGAGCAGCCGC
Source organism: Avena eriantha (assembly GCA_910589775.1). Lineage (NCBI taxonomy): Eukaryota > Viridiplantae > Streptophyta > Magnoliopsida > Poales > Poaceae > Avena > Avena eriantha. The sequence goes on along the minus strand of OU342741.1, from coordinate 479,080,493 downwards.
AGAACCCTCTGGAATAGGGCTCAGTGGGCGTGACTCGTCGTCATGAGGGGGAGAAGGGCTATGTCGGAGCAGCGAAGAGATGCTAGATCCACTCTGGGGGACCTCCACCGCAGCCCTGCCGAATCAAATAATGTCAAAAGAGAAACTAAAACAATGCAAGGAAGAATAAGTTGCAGAGGGAAAAGAGGCTTACGCATCCGAGGTCAGGGGCTCCTTGGGTTTTCAAGCCCTTCGTGCTGGGGCCTTGGCTGCTGGCTTGGAGGCAGTTTTGTCTCCGGATTTATTTCGCATTTTGGCGGGCTGAGAAGGTCCGGAGGAGGAACTTGATGCAGCTCCACGCTTCTTCTTCGGCGCTACCGGAACAGGGTCACATGTGGCAAGGGGAGGGTCCTCGTGGATCTGCCCACCGGGGTTAGCTGATGCCGGAAAAGCATAAGAAAGAGGGACAGCGTCAACAGCTTCCACCACCTCGACATCTGAGTCATCTTCATCATTAGGCCAATCTCTAATAGAAGAGAGTTTACCGGTGGGTCGCTTCGTAGCGTCGGGCATCGGGAGGAACATCTCCTGATCTGGCTCTTCCTCGTCTGATGTCTCCCGGTCAGGCGCCCACTTAAGGGCGGATCGGTGCCATCCTCGAGGGTTTGCTGAAGGAATAGCTGAGGAAAAGAACAGACAATAGAGTTAAAAATACAACAATGACCAACATATGATTTAATCCGGAGAAAGTTTGCGCCATGAGGCTTACCACGGGAGGAAGCATATCGCGGCAAAAGTGCTCAATTCCCCACATCCATTCAGAGGAGAAGTCTTTGTGGGTGGTGAAGAGGGCCTTGACCCAGCGATAGATCTCCGTGTTGCTCAACTCGAAGGACGAGGTCCGGTTGGGGTCGCGGCCCCAGCTCATGTGGCACACCTTGTGAGTGCGCTTCTGGAGGGGGGGAGATCCGGTTGCGGACGAACGTGATCATGGCATCCTCGTTGCGCAACCCGAGCTCCTTCAGCTCTGCGAACCTTTTGGTAACCAAGTTAGCCAAGGCCGTGGGCTTCTTGGGGACAACGTCCCACAATTCCGGGTTAGGAGGACCCGAGCATAGGGGAGCAGCCGGATCAAGTCTTCAGTGCCCTTGTTTTGGACATAAAAGAAAGTCCGGGACCATCCTTTGCAGGAGTCTAGCCTGATGACTCGGGGGAAGACGGATAGCCTCCAGGGTGAGATGGACGCAGCTCCGAATTGCGTGAGCTGCTTGTCCTCCGGATCAAGTTGAATGTTCGGAATAACATTACGATGAAGACCGAAAAACTGGATCCATAGCTCCTTCGTGGGCCATAGTCCGGCATAGCCTTCGATCGTGGAGGTGAAGGCAGAAAGAGAAGTAATTGCGTTGGCAGGAAGGTGGTGCGGCTGGAGTTCCTAGGTGCTTAACCAATCATGGAAGAAATCGCTGACCAGCAAACCGAACCCCCGCTGGAAGTGGGACAAGAACACGGCATACTCACCCGGATTGGGTGAGGGGGCGAGTTCGGCGGAGGCGACGCGCGTGGTGACGCTGGTGGGGATGCGTCTGGTGCGGTAGAGCCAGTCCAGGTTGTCTTGGCAGACCCAGGACCCGGCCCACGCACCACGGTCCGCCGTGGCGGTGTCTTCCTCCATCTCTTGCTTGGCGACGGCGAGCTCCTCTTCTGTCATCTTGTGGTCGCTGCCCTCACTAGCGCTAGCGGCGATGGGGGCAACAGCCTAGATTGACAACCACCCTAGGCGGAGGAGGTACGTAGCAGTGGCGGCGATGCAGAGGCGTGGGGAAGCAGTGCGGCAACAGTGCGGCTACTTAGAAGCAGTGGCGGCGGCGCTATCGCGGGGAAGACGAAGGAGAAGAAGAGGTAGAGGCAGAGGGGCGCGGAAGGAGGAAAAGACCTAAGGGTTGCGCCCCTCCCCTATTTAACCACTCCCTCAAGGGGGAAGTGGGATCGTGTCATGCGGGTACGCCACATGGTGTGGCCATGTATGTCCCGCGTCAACCAATCAGCAGCGAGCCACACGGAAGGCCACAGGGTGTACCTGATCCCATGACGTGACGCATTGATGCGGTAAACGAGGAGGCAGGCGTGACATGACCCGCGCGCAGTGATAACTAACAATTACTGCGGCGGTTACTGTGGCTGGCCCTTAAAATGAGGCAACCTAATGATTAGCCTCCATGTGGGTTAGCGTACGAGAGAAGGAAAGAAGACCCGGATGAGACCATGGTAACCTGGCCAGCAAGTGAAAACTTGGGATGTGCCAAGGGAAAGTAAAACCATGAGGTCCGAAATAAGGTGGTAACCCGGCTAGCAAGTGCAAACTTGAAATGTGCCAAGAGAAAGTAAATCCATAGGATCCGAGGTTAGGAGATAACTCGGAAATAAAATCCTAAGCTTTGTGAAATGGAACCTGATGTGGCCTTAGCGGCCAAGGCAGCTAAGACCGCACCAGCTTCGGGGACTAATGTTGGGGGGATACCCCCGGGTAGGGTCACGCTGGGGTATAAAGGCCGAGTTAGCCGAGGTTCGGCAAGGCCAAAGCGGACGCTGGCTGGGTCTCGGAGTAACCCGGACGAGGGGATGTCCACCTAACGGAGCCTCGACCGACTTAAGCAGTAAGTCGGATAGGAGAATTTAACTTGTATGCAGGAACGGGTGTGGCCAGGTCAACTATGATCCGGGTCATATCTAGCTTCTAGGAGAAGGAAGGAATATCGCTGGTCAAAAGCAACCCCGGTACGCACTGCATGAGCGAAGCAAACAGGGGCAGGACCACCGAGGCGTGGCCGACAAGAGGTGACGACGCTCGTGTCGGCTGACGCAGGCGTCGCAGAGGCTCACGTAGCCTCTACATGGGTGACGCGGGGGAAAAGCAACCCAGTCGGCTTACTATTTTGGGAGGAGGCATATTCCCTAGAATATGCCTCCACGTATGCCCTAAGTAGAGACCTAGCCCCTATATAAGGAGGGCTAGGGCCTCTATAGAAGGGGTTCGGCTATGCTGATTGGTTTTTAGGTTCTGAGGGTTGATATCTAGTCGATCTCGTACGGGTTAGTTGTGGGTGAGAGTAAGAGAGTTCCTTCTTCCTCCTCTCGCCAATACAGCTCTAGGAGCACTTGTAACCTTGGAACTGAATCATATATAAAAATTCTGTGTGAGGAATCACCTCATTATCCCTCCCTGGATTCCCCTAGCGCATTTAGTCCCCACCTTTAGCCTATCCATGGCATCTGCCGTGACACCACCACGACATACTCAATGGCTTGCCTTGCAACATAGGTAAGAACCCTTTCTTAATTCCCTCCATACTGAACTTCTTCAATATCTTTTCAAGGTATGTACTTTGTGATAGCCTAATTAGGCGTCTTGATCTATCTCTATAGATTTTTATGCCTAGTATGTATGACTCTTCACCATGGTCCTTCATCGAAAATTTGATGTTTAGATAACTTTTAACATTGTTTAAAAGATCTATATCATTTCCCATCAATAATATGTCATCCACATATAATATTAGAAATGCCACATAGCTCCCACTCACTTTCTTGTGAATATAATATTCTCCATAAATTTTGACAAATCCAAACTCTTTGATCAACTCATCAAAGCGAAGATTCCAACTCCAGGATGCTTGCTTTAGTCCATAGATGGATCACTGAAGTTTGCATACCTTGTTAGCATCCTTAGGATTGACAAAACCCTTTGGTTGTATCATATACAACTCTTCTTCAATATTACCATTGAGGAACACAGTTTTGACATCCATCTGCCATATTTCATAATCGAAATATGCAGCAATTGCTAACATAATCCTAACTGACTTTAGCATCACTACGGGAGAGAAAATCTTATCGTAGTCAACTCCTTGAATTTTTCGAAACCCCTTTATGACAAGTTTAGATTTATAGATGGTCACATTACCATCAGTGTTAGTTTTCTTCTTGAAAATCAATTTATTCTCAACGGCCTTTTGGTCGTTGGGTTAGTCCACCAAGGTCCAAACCTGGTTTTCAGACATGGATCCCATCTCGGATTGCATGGTTTCTAGCCATTTGTTGGAATCCGGGCTCATCATCGCTTCTTCGTATGTCACAGCTTCGTCAAATCCATCTACCATGACATTCATAGCAGGATTTCCATAGAGTTCAAGAGTTGTACTTGTCCTGCTTGACCTGCGAGATCCAGTAGTGTCCTCTTTTGGAGTTTCATGATCATTATCATTAGTGCCCGCTTCATTCAGTGAAGTCAACTTTGGAACAGTTTCCGGAACTGCGCCACTCGCCGTTTTATGAAGACAAGGTTCAGTAACCTCTTCGAGTTCTACCTTCTGACTACTCACACCTTTCGCGAGAAACTCTTTCTCTAGAAAGGATCCATTCTTGGCAACGAAAACCTTGCCCTCAGATCTGTGATAGAAGTAATACCGAATTGTTTATTTAGGGTATCCAATGAATACGCATTTTTCTGCTTTGGGTTCAAGTTTATCAGGCTGAAGTTTCTTCACATAAACATTGCATCCCCAAACTTTAAGAAATGACAGCTTAGGTTTGTTTCCAAACCATAATTCCTACGGTGTCTTTTCAACGGATTTAGATGGTGCCCAATTTAAAGTGAATGCGGTGGTTTCCAGCGCATAACCCCAAAATGAAAGTGGCAAGTCAGTTAGAGGCATCATAGATCGAACCATATCCAATAAGGTACGATTACGATGCTCCGATACACCATTAAGCTGTCGTGTTCCGGCAGGCGTGAGTGGTGAAACTATTCCACACTCTCTCATATGTGTGACAAACTTGTAACTTAGATACTCCCCTCCACGAGACCGTAGAAATTTAATCTTTCTATTACTATGATTTTCCACTTCACTATGAAATTCCTTGAACTTTTCAAAGGTTTCAGACTTGTGTTTCATCAAATAGATATATCCATATCTACTCAAATCGTCTGTGAAAGTAACAAAATAACGATATCCACCTTGTGCCGACACACTCATTGGACCACATACATCAGTATGTATGATTTCCATCAAATCTGTCGCCTGCTCCATTGTACCAGAAAACGGCGTTCTAGTCATCTTGCCCATAAGGCATGGCTCACATGTATCAAATGATTCAAAATCAAGTGATTCTAAAAGTCCATCAGAATGGAGCTTCTTCATGCGTTTTATGCCAATATGACCTAGATAGCAGCGCCACATATATGCAGATGTATCATTATCTAGTTTAATCCTTTCGTCATCAACATTATGGATATGTGTATCACTACTATCGAGATCCAACAGAAATTAACCATTCATCACAGGTGCATGACCATAAAAGATATTATCCATATAAACCGAACAACCATTGTTTTCGGATTTAAATGAATAACCGCTTTGCAATAAACATGATCCAAATACAATGTTCATGCTCAGCGCATGCACCAAATAACAATTATTTAGGTTTATAACCAGTCCATACAGTAGATGGAGAGGCAGCATTCTGATGGTGATCACATCAACCTTTGATCCATTGCCAACACGCATCGTGACCTCATCCCTTGCTACTTGTCACTTGTTCTGCATCCCCTGATCCGAGTTACACATATTAGCAACTGAACCTGTATCAAATACCCAGGTGCCACTATGAGTACTAGTCAAGTACACATCAATAACATGTATATCAAATATACCTTTGTTCATCTTGTCGGCCTTCTTATCTGCCAAATACCTGGAGCAGTTGTGCTTTTAGTGTCTGGTTCCCTTACAATAGTAGCACTCGGTCTCAGACTTAGGGCCAGCCTGAGTCTTCTTCTCAGGCGCAACAACAGATTTGCCGCCCTTCTAGAAATTACCCTTTTGTATACCCTTCTTATCTTTTTTGAAACTAGTGGTCCTCTTGATCATCAACACTTGATGTTCTTTCCTAATCTCCACTTCAGCAGTCTTACGCATTGACAAAAGCTCAGGGAGAGTCTTATTCATGCCCTGCATGTTATAGTTCATCACGAAGCTCTTGTAGCTTGATGGAAGAGATTGGAGAACACGATGTATACCTAAGTCAATGGGAATCGTTATTGCCAGGGACACAAGCTTATCAGCGTACCCAGACATTTTGAGTACATGCTCACTAAAGGAGCTGTTCTCTTCCATCATACAGCTAAAGAACTTTTCTGAAGCATCATAACTCTCTACGGAAGCATGGGTATCGAAAATCATTTTCAATTCACCCATGGTATCAAAGGCATTGCCATTCTCGAAATGCTTTTGGAGTTCTGACTCTACCCCATATAGTATGCCGCAATGAACCATATTGTGGTCCTCCTGATGAGTTAAGTAAACATACTTTACCTCATCTGGGGCATCATTAGGAGGCAGGGGCCTAATGGCGCTTCTAGCACATATTTCTTATGTGCAGCAGTGAGAAGAATCCTCAAGTTCAGGGCCTAGTTGGTAAAGTTGCTAGCATTTGTTGCAAGTTTATCTTTCTCCGTGAACACATTGAAATTAAAAGAAGGTGGTGCCATCTACAACAGAATTTCTAAATTTTATTTAGACTAAGTTTATGATAGATTGAGTTCAACTAATCCAAATTACAAATGAACTCCCACTAAAAAAACATCCCTCGTGTATTTTTGGTGATTACATGAACCAAATCCACTACACCAAGACCGATCATCACGTGAGTTCGTGTAGCTTCAAAGGCGAGCATCCAGATGGTCATCATATCAACCATATGACTCATGCTTTACCTTTCGGTTTGTGTTCTGAGGCCATGTCTGTACATGCTAGGCTCACCAAGTAAGTACCTTAGTATTCACGTGTGTAAAACTATCTTACACATGTTGTATGCAAATGTAGAGTCTATCACACCCGATCATCACGTGGTGTCTCGTAACGACGAACTTTCTTAACGGTGCATACTCAAGTAAGAACACATTCTTATCTTGATATTTAAATGAGGGATCATATTATAATGCTACTAAAGCACTAAACAAGCAATATAAGATGCAAACATACATCATATGCAAAAAGTGAAATGATATGGTTCTTGCACTTGATCACTATCATGTGCATTGTGGCATGATCTTTATCATTCGTACATGTGTAAGGCCAAGGTATATGGAACTTACAGTTTGGTTTGTTATAATTTCCAAGAGTATCAAACCATACTAAAAATTATAACATCACAATATCATGACACTTGCCCAACAACAATCTAAACTAGATGCCTCTAATTTATGAATTGCAAGTTTTACGTGGCTTGGGGCTTTCGAAGATAGAACCGTTCATGAAGGGTTCATAGCATAGAAAACAAAAAATTTCCTACAATGGGAACTATACGCCAAGATCTATCTACTAGATACAAGCAACGGGTGGATATACATCCATGGAGAACTTACCCTCAAAGACAACAAAGTTTTGTTAACGAGTAGGAACTCGTGGATGATGTAGTCGTTCGCTTGCCGATCTCAAGATCGTGTGGAAGTCCTAGCGCCGCAAACCAGCAGCGCATCCGTACTCGCACACACATTCAGGCCACCGAACAACCTTCGCCTCCTCGCTCTAGCAATGCAGCGGAAGCAGCAACTCCTTCCAGACGAAATGCCACCAAGAACATGTATCTCGCTAATCCGAGACCATGGGAGAATAATACTAGAGGAGGAGAGAGATCCTTCAGGAGGAGGTGTGAGGAAGAAGGGTGAGAGAGGTGGCCCTCCCCATGCCCGGTGCCCCATGAGGGGTGACCCCTCACCTCCCCCATTCATGTGGTGGTAACCCCCTCCACATAAATTTGTCCCTTAACATTCCTCTTTAAAGCCATTACTTCCAAATTTAATGCTCTCTCAGTTAATAAAAATCTTTTATTAATTTTATTCGGAATTTTGTTAATTAATTTAATTAAAAAACATTCACACAAAACCCCCTGCAATATTTCAATATTACATGCATAACCAATTTCAGCAATTTCACCCGAAACAGTTTTGGTGTCTATTGAAATAATTCTAGCGCTTTGCAATTCATTCGTCTGAAACATATTTTCTCCAAATGGTGCTGGTGTTCCTTAAGTGTGTCACCCTACGGTTCGTGAATAATGCAGACATGATCGAGACCCCTCTCAGATCAATAATCAGAAGCGGGGCCTGGAGATCCATACTGACTCCTACACATTCTACGATGACTCTTGTGATCGTGAGAACCTTTAATGTTAGTAACTAAATCCCTTTGTCTCGTGATATATTACCTGTCCGAGATTCGATTATCGGTATCGCCATACCTAGTTTGACCTCATTACCGACATGTACTCTTTTCTTGTTCCCGTGATATAACATTCTAGTGATCTCATCACTTGCTTGCAAGATAACCAATGTGATATCACCGAGAGGGCCCAAAGAATATCTATCCATCATCGTGATGGACAAATCCCACTCTTGATCCAAGAGCCTCTATATAACACTTTTGTAGTACTGAACCCACCTTTATGATCACCCTTTCATGGTGTGACGTTTGATGTTATCAAGATACTCTTCCAGTGTTAGTGATTAACATGATCTCATGGTCTAAGGACTAGGATTACTTCATTAGATGTTATAGCAATATAAACACAATGACTTTGATCGTAGTGCTATACTTCAGATGAATGTTCATCACATCATTCCACTAATGTTGTGACCTCGTTATTAACAACATCAAATGTCCATGATCAGGAAACCTTGATCATCTTGTTAATCAACGAGCTAGTTTATAAGAGAGGCATAAGTTGGAACTTTCCTTTTGTTTATTAAACACACATGTATTAATTTTTCCAAATTAATACAATTATAGCATGCAAAATAAACATCTATCATATACCTGGAATATGTATAATAACAACTTTATTATTGCCTCTCAGGGCATATTCCCTTCAGTCTCCCACTTGCACTAGAGACAATAATCTAGTTACATGGTGATAAATCTAACACCCATGGAGTTCTGGTGTTGATTATGTTTTGCTCTAGGAAGAGTTTTAGTCAACGGATCTGCTACATTGAGATATGTATGTACTTTACAAATCTTTATATCTCCATCCTTGACATGCTCATAGATGGAGTGAAACCGGCGCTTAATATGCTTGGAATTCTTGTGAGACATTGGTTCCTTTGTGTTGGCTATGGCTCCATTGTTGTCACAATAGATCACCATTGGATCCAATGCACTAGGAACCACACCCAGTTCGGTAATGAACTCCTTCATCCAAACTGCTTCCTGTGCTGCTTCTAAAGCAGCAATATATTCTGCCTCCGTTGTTGACCTTGTTACCATGGGTTGTTTCGAGCTCCTCCAACTAACTGCTGCTCCGTTCATGAGAAATACGTATCCAAATTGAGACTTAGAGTCATCCGGATCAGTGTCAAAGCTAGCGTCGACATAACAATTAGCGGCCATATCTTCTTCACCTCCGTATACAAGAAACATTTTCTTAGTTCTTCTCAAGTACTTTAGGATATTCTTGACCGCTATCCAGTGTTCCAAACCTGGATCAGATTGGTACCTACTAGTCAAATTAATAGCATGTGCTACATCCGGTCTTGTACATAGCATGGTGTACATTATAGAGCCTATGGTTGAAGCATAGGGGATCTTATACATTATCTCTCTTTCTTCCGCCGTAGCCGGACTTTGAGTCTTACTCAATGTCTTTCCTTGCAACATAGGTAAGAACCCCTTCTTACTTTCGTCCATTTTAAACTTCTTTAAAATCTTATCAAGGTATGTACTCTACGATAGCCCTATCAGGCGTCTTGATCTATCTCTATAGATCTTTATGCCTAATATATATGACGCTTCACCAAGGTCCTATATAGAAAATTTGCTGTTTAGATAACTTTTAACACTGTTTAAAAGATCTATATCATTTCCAATCAATAATATGTCATCCGCATATAATATTAGAAATGCCACATTGCTCCCATTCACTTTCTTGTAAATACAAGCCTCTCCAAAAGTTTGGACAAATCCAAACTCTTTGATCACCTCATCAAAGCGGAGATTCCAACTCCGTGATGCTTGCTTCAGTCCATAGATGGATCACTGAAGCTTACACACCTTGTTAGCATCCTTAGGATCGACATAACCCTTTGGTTGTATCATATACAACTCTTCTTCAATATTACCATAGAGGAACACAGTTTTGACATCCATCTGCCATATTTCATAATCGAAATATGCAGCAATTGCTAACATAATCCTAACTGACTTTAGCATCGCTACGGAAGAGAATGTATCATCGTAGTCAACTCCTTGAATCTATCGAAACCCTTTTGTGACAAGCCAAGCTTTATAGACGGTTACATTACCATCAGCATCCGTTTTTATTTTGAAAATCCATTTATTCTCAACGCCCTTTCAGCCGTGAGGTAAGTCCACCAAGGGCCAAACCTGGTTTTCGTACATGGATTCCATCTCGGATTTCATGGCTTCTAGCCATTTGTTGAAATCTGGGCTCATCATCGCTTCTTCATACGTCGTAGGGTCATCTATTTCATCAACCATGAAATTCACAATAGGATTGCCATACAGTTCAGGAGTTGCACGTGTCCTGCTTGACCTACGAGGTTCGGTAGTGTCATCTTTCGGAGTTTCATGATCATTATCATTAGTTCCTTCTTCATTTGGTGAAGTCAACTCTGGAACGACTTTCGGTGCTGCACCCCTCGCCATTTCATGAAGAGAAGGTTCAATAACCTCTTCGATTTCTACATTTTGACTACTCACACCTTTCGCGAGAAACTCTTTCTCTAGAAAGGATCCATTCTTGGCAACGAAAACCTTGCCCTGAGATCTAGGATAGAAGGAATACCCAATTGTTTCTTTAGGGTATCCTATGAAGACGCATTTTTGCACTTTGGTTCGAGTTTATCAGGCTAAAGTTTCTTCACATAAACATCGCATCCCCAAACTTTAAGAAATGACAGCTTAGGTTTGTTTCCAAACCATAATTCATATGGTGTTGTTTCGACGGATTTAGACGGTGCCCGATTTAAAGTGAATGTAGCGGTTTCCAGTGCATAACCCCAAAATGAAAGTGTCAAGTCAGTTAGAGGCATCATAGATTGAACCATATCCAATAAGGTACGATTACGATGTTCCGATACACCATTAAGCTGTGGTGTTCCGGCAGGCGTGAGTTGTGAAACTATTCCACAATCTCTCATGTGTGGGCTAAACTCGTAACTAAGATACTCTCCTCCGCGATCGGACCGCAAAAATTTGATCTTTCTATTACGATGATTTTCCACTTCTTTCTGAAATTCCTTAAACTTTTCAAAGGTTTCAAACTTATGTTTCATCAAATAGATACACCCGTATCTACTCAAATCATCCGTGAAAGTAACAAAATAACGATATCCACCTCGCGCCGACACACTCATTGGACCACATACATCAGTATGTATGGTTTCCAATAAATCTGTCGCCCATTCCATTGAACCGGAAAACGACGTTCTAGTCATCTTGCCCATAAGGCATGTCTCACATGTATCAAATGATTCAAAATCAAGTGATTCTAAGAGTCCATCAGAATGGAGTTTCTTCATGCATTTAACGCCAATATGACCTAGACGACAGTGCCACATATATGCAGATATATCATCATTAAGTTTAATCCTTTTAGCATCAACATTATGGATATGCGTATGAGTACTATCGAGATTCAACAGAAATAAACTATTCATCACGGGTGCATGACCATAAAAGATATTATCCATATAAATCGAACAACCATTGTTTTTTGATTTAAACGAATAACCACTTTGAAATAAACACGATCCGGATACAATGTTCATGCTCACCGTAGGCACCAAATACCTATTATTTAAGTTTATCACTAATCCCGATGGCATATGGAGAGGCAGTGTTCCACGGCAATCACATCAACTCTTGATCCATTGCCGACACACATCATGACCTCATCCCTTGCTAGCTGTCTCTTGTTCCGCAGCCCCTGTATCGAGTTACATATATTAGCAACAGATCCAGTATCAAATACCTAGGTGCTACTGCGAGTACTAGTCAAGTACACATCAATAACATGTATATCACATATACCTTTGTTTTCCATGCCGGCCTTCTTGTCTGCCAAGTACTTGGGGCAGTTGTGCTTCCAATGGCCAGTCCCCTTACAATAGTAGCACTCGGTATCAGACTTATGGCCAGCCCAAGATTTCTTTTCAGGCGCCGCAACAGATTTGCCGCCCTTCTTTCCCTTCTGTTTACCGTTCTTGTCTTTCTTGAAACCGGTGGTCCTATTGACCATCAACACTTGATGTTCTTTCCTAATCTCCACTTATGTAGTCTTAAGCATTGACAGAAGCTCGGGGAGAGTCTTCTTCATGCCCTGCATTTTATAGTTCATCACGAAGCTCTTGTAGCTAGGTGGCATAGATTGGAGAACACGATGTATGCCTAAGTCAATGAGAATTGTTATTCCCATGGACACAAGCTTACCGTCGTACCCAGACATTTTGAGTACGTGCTCACTTACGGAGTTGTTCTCTTCCATCATGCAGCTAAAGAACATTTCTAAAGCATTTTAACTCTCTACGGCAGCATGGGTATCGAAAATCATTTTCAATTCACCCATGGTATCAAGGGCATTGCCATTTTCAAAACTCTTTCGAAGTTATGGCTCTAGCCCATACAGTATGCCGCAATGAACTAAGTTGTGGTTCTCCTGATGAGTCACATAGACATTCTTTTCCTCGTTAGGGGCATCAGGAGCTGGTGGGGGGCCTAGCGGCGCTTCTAGCACATATTGCTTTTTTGTGCAGCAGAGAGGAGAATCCTCAAATTCATGGCCTAGTTGGTGAAGTTGCTACCACTCGTAGCAAGTTTCTCTTTCTCCATGAACACATTGAAATTAAAAGCAGGTGGTGCCAACTACAACAGAATTTGTAAAGTTTATTTAGACTAAGTTTATGATAGATTGAGTTCAACTAAACTCCCACTCAAAAACAACATCCCTTGTGTCTTTTTGGTGATTACATGAACCAAATTCACTACACCAAGTCCGATCATCACGTGAGTCGGTGTAGCTTCAAAGGCAAGCATCTATATGGGCATCATATCAACTATATGACTCCTGCTTAACCTTTCGGTCCGTGTTCCGAGGCCATGTCTGTACCTTCTAGGCTCGCCAAGTAAGAACCTTAGTACTCGCGTGTGTAAAACTGTCTTACACCCATTGTATGAAAGCGCAGAGTCGAGTACACTCGATCATCACGTGATGTCTCGAAACACGATCCATAGAACGGTGCATACTTAAGGAACAACACATTTTTATCTTGATATTTAAATGAGGGATCATCTTATAATGCTACTAAAACACCAAACAAGCAATATAAGATGCAAACATCATATGTGTAAAGTGAAATGATATGGTTCTTGATCACTATCATATGCATCGTGTTATGATCTTTATCATTCCTTTGAGTGTAAGGCCAAGGTCTATGGAACTTACACGTTAGGTGTGTTGTAAGAGTATCAACTATACATCAACTTACAACATTACCATGTCATGACGCAAGCCCAGCAACGATCTAAACTAGACGCCTCTAATTTATCAATTGCAAGTTTTTACGTGGCTTAGGGCTTTTGAAGATAGAACCATTCTTACCTACGAACATGGAACCACAACGATGATAATCAAATTATCAGCAACTCGTTATAAATCAGATATTGACTATAGTAGGAGAGACAGACACCCACTAGCCACTTATGCAAAACTAGTTGCATGTCAGTCGTGGAACCGGTCTCATGTGTGATGACATGTAAGGTTGGTCCGGGCCGCTTCATCCCACTATGCCACCAATATCCAAAGTACATATGCAATAACATGATCATCACCGCCCACATACTGTTATGTGTTCTACCCGTGCAAAGCACCTACGCATAGATCAGGCTCTAATAGCACTGAAGGGTTTGCAGCATAGAAAACAAAAAATCCTACGATGGGAACTATATGCCAAGATCTATCTACTAGATACAAGCAATGGGTGGATATACATCCATGGAGAACTTACCCTCGAAGACAACAAAGTTTTGTTGATGAGTAGGAACTCGTGGATGATGTAGTCGTTCACTTGCCGATCTCAAGATCGTGTGGAAGTCCTAGCGCCGCAAACCAGCAACATACTCGCACACACGTTCAGGCCACCGAACAACCTCCGCCTCCTCGCTCCAGCGATGCAGCGGAAGCAGCAACTCCTTCTAGGCGAAAAACCACCGAGAACATGTATCTCGTTAATCCGAGACCATGGGAGAATAATAATAGAGGGGAGAGAGATCCTTCATGAGGAGGTGTGAGGAACAAGGGTGAGAGGTGTGGCCTTTTATAGGAGGAGGGCGTACCCCTCCCCATGGCCGGCACCCCATGGGGGGTGACTCCTCACCTCCCCCGTTCATGTGGTCGTAACCCCCTCCACATAAATTTGTCCCTTAACATTCCTCTTTAAAACCTTTACTTTAAATGCATTAAATTTCTCCAAATTTAATGCTCTCTCATTTAATAAAACTCTTTTATTAATTTTATTCAGAATTTTGTTAAATACTTTAATTAACAAACATTCACATAAAACCTCCTACAACATTTCAATATTACATGTAGAACCAATTTCAGCAATTTCACCCGAAACAGTTTCGGTGTGTATTGAAATAATTCTAGTGCTTTGCAATTCATTCGTCTGAAACATATTTTCTCCAAATGGTGTTGGTATCCCTTAAGAGTGTCACCCTACGGTTCGTGAATAATGAAGACATGATCGAGACCCCTCTTAGATCAATAATAAGAAGCAGGACCTGGATATCCATACTGACTCCTACACATTCTACGATGACTCCTGTGATTGTGAGAACCTTTAACGTTCGTAACTAAATCCCTTTGTCTCGCGATATATTACATGTACGATAATCGATCATCGGTATCTCCATACCTAGTTTGATCTCGTTACCGACATGTAATCTTTTGTCGTTCCCGTGATATAACATTCCTGTGAGCTCATCACTTGCTTGCAAGCTAACCAATGTGATATCACCGAGAGGGCCCAGAGAATATCTATCCGTCATTGGGATGGAAAAATCCCACTCTTGATCCATGAGTCTCTACATAACACTTTCGTAGTACTGAACCCACCTTTCTAATCACCCTTTCACGGTGTGACGTTTGATGTTATCAACATACTCTTCTAGTGTTAGTGATTAACATGATCTCATGGTCTAAGGACTAGGATTACTTCGTTAGATGTTATAGAAATTTAAACATAATGACTTTGATCGTAATGCTATACTTCGGATGAATGTTCATCACATCATTCCACTAATGTTGTGACCTTGTTATTAACAACATCCAATGTCCATGATCAGGAAACCTTGATCATCTTGTTAATCAACGATCTAGTTTATAAGAGAGGCATAACTAG
Source organism: Avena eriantha (assembly GCA_910589775.1). NCBI lineage: Eukaryota > Viridiplantae > Streptophyta > Magnoliopsida > Poales > Poaceae > Avena > Avena eriantha. The sequence continues at coordinate 479,065,039 of OU342741.1, read as the reverse complement.
GAACTTTCCTTTTGTTTATTAAACACACATGTATTAACGTTCCCAAATTAATACAATTATAGCATGCAAAGTAAACATCTATCATATACTTGGAATATGTATAATAACAAATTTATTATTGCCTCTCAGGGCATATTCCCTTCAGTCTCTCACTTGTACTAGAGACAATAATCTAGTTACATGGTGATAAATCTAACACCCATGGAGTTCTGGTGTTGATCATAGGGAGAGTTTTTGTCAACGGATCCTGGTACGTAGACCAAATAATACAATGCAAGCAAAAGTTCCATCTCCGAATATTTTCGATTTCATTTTTCTATCTGCTACATTGAGATCCGTATGTACTTTATATCTCCATCCTTGACATGCTCACGGATGGAGTGAAACCGGCGCTTAATATGCTTGGAATTCATGTGAGACATTGGTTCCTTTGCGTTGGCTATGGCTCCATTGTTGTCACAATAGATCACCATTGGATCCAATGCACTAGGAACCACACCCAGTTCGGTAATGAACTCCTTCATCCAAACTGCTTCCTGTGCTACTTCTGAAGCAGCAATATATTCCGCCTCCATTGTTGACCTTGTTACCACTAGTTGTTTGGAGCTCCTCCAACTAACTGCTGCTCCGTTCATGAGAAATACATATCCGGATCAGTGTCAAAGCTAGCGTCAACATAACAATTAGGGACCAACTCTTCTTCACCTCCATATACAAGAAACATTTCCTTAGTTCTTCTCAAGTACTTAAGGATATTCTTGACCGCTATCCAGTGTTCCAAACCTGGATCAGATTGGTACCTACTAGTCAAACTAAAGCAAGTGCCACATCTGGTCTTGTACGTAGCATGGCCTACATTATAGATCCTATGGCTGAAGCATAGGGGATCTTATACATTATCTCTCTTTCTTCTGCCTTAGCCGGACTTTGAGTCTTACTCAATGTCTTGCCTTGCAACATAGGTAAGAACCCCTTCTTACTTTTGTCCATTTTAAACTTCTTTAAAATCGTATCAAGGTATGTACTCTACGATAGCCCTATTAGGCGTCTCGATCTATCTCTATAGATTTGTATGCCTAATATATATGACGCTTCACTAAGGTCCTTCATAGAAAATTTGCTGTTTATATAACTTTTAACACTCTTTAAAAGATCTATATCATTTCCAATCAATAATATGTCATCCACATATAATATCAGAAATGCCACATTGCTCCCACTCACTTTCTTGTAAATACAAGCCTCTCCATAAGTTTGGACAAATCCAAACTCTTTCATCACCTCCTTTCATACAAAGCCACCGGGAAAATGTATCTCGCTAATCTGAGACCATGGGGAATAACTCTAGAGGGGGAGGGGGACATCCTTCACAAGGGGGTGTGAGATGAGAGGAGGAGAGGGGGAAGCCCCCTCCCATGGACGGTGGCCATGGAGGTGCCCCCACCTATTCCATCATTCATGTGGGTAGAGCTCCAACTGACATAATTATGCCTCCACTCAAAAGTCCACTCACATCCATTAAATTTCCACCAAATTTAATGCACGCTCTCATTTAATAAAACTCTTTTATTTATTTTATTCAGAATTTTTTAGTTACTTTAATTAACAAACATTCACATAAAACCCTCTGCAATTTTTCAATATCACATGCATAATCAGTTTCTGCAATTTCACCCGAAACAATTCTGGTTTCTATCGAAATGATTCCATCGCTTTCTTAAATCTTTATCTGAAACATATTTGCTCCAAATGGTGTCGGTATCCCTTAAGTGTGCCACCCTACGGTTTGCTAATAATGTAGACATGATCAAGACCCCTCTAGACCTGGAGATCCCTACGGACTCCCACACATTCAACGATGACTCCAGTGATCGCGTGAACCTTTAAAGTTTGTAACTAAATCCCTTTGTATCGTGATATATTACATATCCAAGATTCCATCATCCGTATCCCCATACCTATTTTGATCTTGTTACCGACAAGTACTCTTTTCTTATTCCTGTGATATAACATTCTAGTGATCTTATCACTTGCTTGCAAGCTACATCAATGTGATATCACTGAAAGGGCCTAGAGTATATCTCTCCATCATTGGGATGGAAAAATTCCACTCTTGACCCATGAGCCTCAACATAACACTTTCAGAGTACCCAAACCCAGTTTATAATCACCCTTTTAAGGTGTGACGTTTAATGTTATCAAAGTACTCTTTCGGTGTTAGCAATTAACATGATCTCATGGTCTAAGGATAAAAGTTACTTCGTATGATGTTATAGAAATTTTAACACAATGACTTTGATCGTATTGCTAAAGTTTAGATGAATGTTCATCACACCATTCAACAAATGCTGTGACCTTGTTATTAACAATATCCAATGTCCACGATCAGGAAACCTTGATCATCTTATTAATCAATGAGCTACTTTATATGAGAGGCATAACTAGGAACCCTTTTTTGTTTATTAAACACATATGTATTACCGTTTCCAACCAATAAAATTATAGCATGTAAAATAAATATCTATAATATACTTGGAATACGATAATAACAACTTTATTATTGCCTCTCAAGTCATATTCCCTTCACATGATTCTTGTCTATACAACAAGTTTAGTGGGAGCAAAGTAAACTTTCTGATCCTATTTGTGGATGACATATTACTGACTGGAAATGATTTCCAGATGTTGCAAGAAACCAAGGAATCGTTAGAAATAAGTTTTTCAATGAAAGACTTTGGTGAGGCAACTTACATTCTAGGAATCCGGATCTATAGAGATAGATCAAGGTGGCTCATTGGATTGAGTTAGAATACATATTTGGACAAAGTGTTGAAGAAGTTCAACATGGAATTGTCTAATAAGGGGTTCTTACCAATGTCCCATGGTATAAAACTTAGCAAGACTCAGTGTCCTTCGACAATTGATGGGCAAAGTCGGATGAGTGTGATTCCGTATGCTTTAGTAGTCGGATCCATCATGTATGCTATGATTTGTAAAAGTCTAGATGTTTCCTATGCTCTAGGTGTTGTGAGCATATACCAAGATGACCCTAGAGAAATCCACTGGGTAGTGGATAAATATATCCTTAAGTACTTGAGAAGGACTAAAGATATGTTCCTAGTTTATGGATGTGAGGATGAACTCAATGTAAAGGGTTACATGAATGCAAGTTATCTTACTGACTCAGATGATTCTCGCTCGCAATCTAGATACGTGTTTGTCATAAACGGAGGGGCTGTCAGCTAGAAGAGTTCCAAGCAAGAGACTATGTCTATGTCTATAATAGAGGCTGAGTATATTGTTGCCTGGAGGCGGCAAAGAAAGCCGTTTGGATGAGGAACTTCCTCATGAATCTTGGTGTGGTTCAGGGCTCATCCAATCTGTTAGACGTGTATTGTGACAACAATGGTGCCATTGCACAAGCCAAGGAGCATAGACAACACTAGAAGAACAAACATATACTCACGCGTTACCACCTGATTTGGAAATTTATCGACCAAGGTGATATCAAGTTATGCAAGGTACACATAATGCAAACATTGCAGATCCATTGACAAAGCCTCTACCACATTGCAAGGCGCACCTGAGATCTATGGCCATTAGATTCCTAGACATGTGATGTCGGATGATTGACTCTAGTGCAAGTGGGAGACTGTTGGGAATATGCCCTAGAGGCAATCATGTATGATGTTATTCCCGATGTATTCATAAAGTTATTATATTGTCCTTTTATGAACTTCTGATATGTATTGTTGAATATGTGATTCGGTTGTGGAACTATATATTCATGTTGTTCATACTAGATGTCCTTGCTCACTGAGGTTGTGCTGGACACACAACTTAGACTAATGTGAAAGTCGGCTGATCAATCAGTTCCACTTGTCATGGGCATGGTGTTGCTATTCCTACTTACACGGATTCGGTTAAAGAGTTTAGCGAGTCGGACTGACCCATATTGAGATACAACGAACAACTCATTATTTGTATGTCTTAATCAATGTAATCCTTAGACCTAAGGTTGTTGCACAATATGAGTCGTGGATCACTGACTTAGGTCATGTCAAGTGCTATTCCTTCAAAGGGCAGTTATAAAGGCAGAGTTCGGGTCGACTGAGAATCAAGCTGCATGGTGTAGATGACCAAGATGGGATTTTGCCCCTTCGACTAGATAGATATTTTTTGGCCCTCTCAGATGATATGATTCGGAAAGCATAGCCATGCACGACTCGGTTAAGTGTTAACCGAGGCATCCAACTAAGAGTTAGTTGGATGAATCACTTATGTTGGATCGAGAAGAGAGTTGAGCTATTCGAAGGATGAAAATTATTCGCATATAGCTTGACAAGGTATATAGTGAGGCAAATGGGACTCAGATGCTAGATGCATTGGAAGGCATGTCGTCATGAGTCTTTGGTACCTGGGAGTCGGCACGGTCTACTAGGAACTACTGCCGACTGATCAATTATGAGTAAGACTTGAATCGTGTCTGAGTCACCATGAGCCCATCGGGTCACACACTTAAGAGCGAGATCAAGTTTGGGTTCGACCCGAATCGGAAATCTATTTTGTTTGGACCCGAATCAGACATGGACCGAGTCAGTGAGTTAGACTCACGGTGACTAATATAGACCTTTTAGTGGATGGGCCACAAATGAGTGGAGCCCATTTTCAGTCCCTATATATACTAGGGTGCAGATGCCCAAGGGGAACGGTTAGGTCATTCCATGTGTTGGAAACCCTAGCTCCATTTCAGTCCAGCCGCCGTACCGAACATAGCAGTCCACTATCGGCGCTCCTCCTCGTACATGTGGATATCGGGAGATGTGTTGTATGATGAACAGTTCGAAGATCGTGGATTGGATCAAGATCGTGAGGACTACACTCCATCAGTTGACGCGCTTCATCAGTTCTACAACCACGCGTCTAGTGGTAATCCTCGTGGCCTTCTACCTCAGCTAGATCTTGGGATCACCGTGTAGGAGAATTTTTGTTTTATCTCTACGTGTTCCAACAGAGCACACCCAAGGATCTGGTTCCCACACCCAATAGAGGCGTAGGTCATTCGATGAAAAGTAGCAAAATTTAGAACGAATTTACTATGAAGTACACTACTTCCAAGATCGTCTTCCACAGCTGATGGTTCAACACGTATCGAGCTCGTTGGGGAACCCCAAGAGGAAGGTATGATGAGCACAGCAGCAAGTTTTCCACCAGTTATGAAACCAAGGTTATCGAACCAGTAGGAGAAAGGAAACACCTCCAAGGTGGGAATGTTCGTTTGCGGTACCAAACTTGGTGGGTGAGCGCACCGCGGTACCCGAGTTGCCATCAATCGCGCGGAGGGGCCATAGTAGATTCGCCAATTGTCCAGAAGGGCCAAATGGGGATGAATACAAATCTAACGGCCAAACGGTCGTTTGAACAAGACGAAAAACGGTTGAACTCAAATACTGCCGTTAGGTCAACTCTTCTTGGCCCGCCATGTCAGTATTCCCTGTTATCTTTTGCGGTCGTGGACTAGCTTACCCCTGCGTGGACCAGATCCCTGAGTGGACGAGATCTATTTCTTTGCTCTGCTCTGGTCTTCTCCCCTGCTCCCCTCCCCATAACATTTGCTCAGCTCCGGCTGCTCGTCTCAGATCAGAGCTCGCACTTGCTCTAATTTGCGTCTCCGCCATGTCCGGTCAACCTCCCACGCCTCTAATCGAAGCTCGCAGCCGTCGCCATTGCATCGTACGCCGTATCGGAGCTTCGCGTCCCCGGACTAATATCTCGCCTCTGGCTAGTCCTTCTCGCACGGTGGAGCGCGTCCCATCGGGCGATCCAGGCCGACGACCGGCCTCGGGAAGTTGCCTGCTGCCGCGCACCCCAGGCATGGGAGCCCTGGCACAGCAGTTCGACGACCACGCTCTCATCGTCACCGTGCTAGGCGTCCGTCCCGCCGTGTCGCCGGTAGAGTTGCTCTCGGCTTTCAGGTCTTGTTTTGGGATCAGACGAAATGAGGTCAACATTGAGGTATGCGCGCCGCCATTCGATTTTTTGTCCGGTTCGAGCACAACTCAGACACCGAGCGTGTTCTGCATTCTTCCCGTTCTTTCGAGTGCTGCGGGGAGAAAATGAGCTTCATGCGTTGGCATCAGGCCTATGGGTGGGACGATCGCTTGGGGCAGCTTCGTTTCTTCTCCAAACTCGTCTTTGACGGCCTCCCACTGGATGCTTGGGAGCCGGAGGCCCTCAAGCAGGTCGTCAGTAGCCTTGGCGGCGAGCTGGTGGAAATCGTGCCACCGAGCAACAGAGTGGTCATCGAGGTAAAGGCGTGGCTAAAAGATCCTGACGCCGTTTCTAAGATGTACGAGGTACAGATTCCAAGCAGGGCAGGGCGACAGCTTTGCTGGAAGCACCCGGTCATCATCCACCTGGAGGAGGTTCTGGACTCGGTACATGGCATTCAGGGCCCCGAAGAGGCTACCAGAAAGCGCCCTCGTCGCCTGCAGTGTTGGCATGGAAGGATCGATGGCATAGGACAGCCACCGTTTCGCGACGAGGCACACAGTTTCGGTGGGGGGACCGGGCTTGGACGAGCTGGTGGTTCTGATTTCCCTCGATTGAAGAGAAAGATCTAGTGAATTGTCGTGGTATGTGTGGCTAATGAATTTGTAGTATGGAGAGCGTAGCAGGAAGTTAGCATCGACTAAAAATGTGTAATAGTTTGAATTGATGTAGTACGTGTGTGTAATAGTTTGAAGTAGTATGTGTGTGTAATAGTTTGAATTGATTTAGTATGTGTGGGTAATGAATTTGATGTAGTTTGTGTGCATGTAATAGTTTGAATCGATGTAGTTGAACACCATGCTTTATAATTTATGTGAATAACCAAGGATAATCTCATGAAAAGAGGGTGGTCTGGCAATGAGCAATGTCGAATCTGTGGATGCCAGGAAAATGTAGTCCATCTCCTCTTCAAGTACTCCCTCCGTCTCAAAATATAAGATGTTTTAGCTTTGTGAATGGAGCGTATCTAGACATTTTTTAGTGATGGTGCTTTCTAAACCTAGATGAACCTACATACTAAAAGAGGACTAGATACACTTCATTCACAAAGCTAAAACATCTTATATTTTGAAACGGAGGGAGTACAAGGTAGCTACATTTATAACACGTTGAACTGCAGGACCATTTTGCAGGCAACACAAGACAAAGGAAAAAATGGTTTACAACACAGACAGCAGACGCACAATCTGTAGTCTGGGATAAAAAGATGTCAGTTAACTGGATTGAACCACGACTAGTAATTGAAGGAAATAGGTACTTGATAGTATTTTCTTACAACAATAGTACTTCCATACAAAAGGGTCTTATACCTACACAAAAGTGGGCTAAACTTCCTACTAGTTTATAGAACAATTCGTCATCATTTCATCTACAAAAGCCATTCCTCAGTCTGAACTTAACTATTCTACACTGAAGAAACTACAGATCTCCACCAGAAAAGTTGGCTTCCCAATTTCCTTGAGAGGACATAAGTTCTTTGATCATTTAACCCAAACCGATCTATTGCCTTCCTGCCAAACTAAAAGAAATCTGCATCGTTCATGCACGAGCGATTTGCGTGTGTCAGTCCCGGTTCAGTTGGACCATCCGCGCTGCCGCAACGATTTCTTCGAAACTGAAATTCGACATCTCCTTCTCAGGATCGTAGGTCCATGTGAACTCGAACCTGAATTCCGGGGCTGAGCTGATGCCCGCCGCCGGCTCCGGCTGTCGAACAATCCAGCATGCTGAGTGTAGACGCTTGGTCGCCGCCACGGTACGACCTTCGACGGTGCGTAGGATGGAGCGTCTTTGCCGCAGACGGCGTGATCCTAGCCTACCCCACTGAGGTAAGGTAGTCCACGCCGAAGCATGGACGCGAGAGTTCCTAGACCTTGGCGCTGCCATGTTCGAGGGTGTGTACCCTTCGCGGCGGCATGCTCTCATGAACGATTTGATACGTACCTTGTTCCCATTGCCTAGAGCATGCCGTAATGCCGCCGTGCGATTTCTCCACATTGCTCTCTTGGCCCTGCTTGCCGCATCTGGCGCCGACGACGGTGTAGTCGCCGCCGCGGCCGATTCGGCACATCCAAGGAAATCATCCGCCTGGTAGGGCAATGGGAGACCGGCCTTGAAGTAGAGCTTCATGGCCTACCTTAGAGGGGCTAAATACCCCAGTTTTGGCGGCGGCGGCGGATTAGGCGGGGCTATGTTACCATAGTTGGTGAGGCACGGAGGAGCTGCGCAAGGTGAACTGTGGTTAGTCGGAGTAGGGGAATGAAAGACTGACGGTAGGTTTGGACTACGGGCACGCGTGAAAATAACCATTTCCCATTTCCTTAGAGGGTAATAATTTGACACTCATTGCATTAACAGCTCAATCTTTATTTCCCTTCTCAGCATGAGAGTGCGAACGTATTAAAAAGATCGGTCGTGGCTATCCACCTCATCGGGCAATGTACCAGGACAGGTAGGAGACCGGACCGGGTTTCATTTTAGAAATGTTGACGACTATGCCCTTATGTTTATATGATATTATTTATATGCCACCATGTACCGTTGAGTGTAGCAACACCATCAGAAACAGGGGATAACGATGTGGCGTGTTTTTTTAAAGGGCATCAGAAACAGGGGATGCCGACGTGGCATGTTTTCTGACTGGTGGGCCCGCCCCCTCCACCTTCGACGGCGCGCATCCCAGGTTCGAGGGGTGGTGCCGCCCACCAACACATTATTGTGCAATTTTCCATGTGGGAGCTAAATTCCTGCGCTGAGCTGATGCCCATATCGAACACAGAGAATTCTGAAAGAAGCTACTAAAAATAAATACTTTGAATTCTGGAAGTACTAAATTTAAATACATTACAATTTTGTCTGAAAGGTAATACGCAATCTGATCATCGAAATAATATAAATACAGTACAAATTTCTACTTCAAAAAATAGACCTAAAATGCTAGCAAATAACCTAGGATGAATATATGATTCATCCTCCCCTATATATATTTTGTCGTCGTCGGCTCCCGCGTGCTACAACACATGTTCAGAGAACTCTCTCCATCTGCAGTGTGCTGCCAGTATCTCGTACAGAGGGTAAAGCCTCGGTGTACGTTCTAGAATTAAGCCATACATTACAATTGTTGGTTCCTCTTCCCAGGCTTGAACCTCATGATCGTACAATCTAATGTAATTCCTGTAGTATATGCAACCGGGTTTGACTGTGGTGTGTAACCTGGTGTCAATGGATATAGACCGATTGTAACCAACGAAGAGGGCACGACTTCCAATGTCGCTGACGGCCTCGAGAGAGCGGTTCTCCGTGTCCACCCGGTACAACACCGGTTGCCCTTTGGCGAAATCCCCATTCAACACAAGAAGCAGATCACCATCTCACTCCACAAGGTAAAAATTGTAGGTTCCGCGTACCTGTTCAAAGACTGGGGCCGAAATTATTTTGGCCATCGTGACAGTGCTTGCGTGCTACTCTAACTGGATGTTGGTCGAAAAGATGTCTCCATTCTCAAGTAATGCATATACTTCCCCTCGAAATGCCGTCATGCAGACCAGAAGCGTATCAGGAGGTGGCGAATACAATCCTTCTCCAAATGATCCAATTGATTTGCCCCGTTGGGGTGCTCTCATCGGCCCATGCAATATGACGTGGATAATCAGTGCAAACGAACACCATCATCCGGGACTTCGTCACGACGATAGATTCCAGAAGATCAGATGGTATGTGTGCTTGAAACTTAGTGTTAGACTTATGAGTGATTGGGTTCAGAAGCCGAATCTGGTACGGCTCCACCCTCTGAGCAAGCACGATGACGCCACGAGAAACACCGATGAAGTAGAATCTTTTGGACGAAGAGGGCATCAGTTAGCACTAAGATGTTTACAATGGAAAATACCAATAAATGTCGGATGTGAATGTGAACCTGCGATGGACGTCCATTAGATTTGTCCTAAAGCAACGACCAGTTGCGAAGTTGAGGAAGGTGAAGTCGGCAACGTCTGGAAATGTGTTATCTATCATGATCCAGTTGTTGAGATGGAATTTGGGCACCTTTAAAGTGCGGCGCCAATCAGTGCAGACTTCTCGAGAAGCAGCATAGGTGTCGACGTACTCCTCTTTCTCCAGCAAATAGTCGGCGATCTTGCGAAGTGGGTCGGCCGGGAGATCGGCCCAGTTCCTCTTCATCCGGCTACTGGCCATGGCTTACGTGCGGAAATGTTTTGATCGAGGAAGAAAGAAGAACCACCACTGCGAGGAGAAGAAGAAGAGGATAACAGACGAGGGAGACGAAGCGGAACTGTCACTTCGAGGAGACGATGAGACGGGGGAGAAGAAGCGGAACTGCCAATTCAAGTTTGGATCAACGGGCTTTTTTCCAGAACTAGCGTGTGGACCAGCCATGCACTGCATGCAAGTTTTGATCAAATAGACTGACATGTGGGACCTGCTAAAAATTCCGTGAAGTGCTCCCCGTGCATAGTGCACTGACAGGTGGCATGTTTTCTGACAGGCGGTCCCACCTCCTCCACCTACGATGGCGCGCGTCCCAGGTTTGAGGGCTGGTACCGCCCACCAACACATTATTGTGCAATTTTCCATGCTTTGTCGCAACCAGCTCCGCTCCGCTCCTCTCCTTTGCTCCAGCCGCCGCCACTCCACTCAGTCGTGCACCGCTCTCGTCGTCCCCTTGGGTCGTCATCCTCCCGCCCTCCCCTCCCTTCCATCCCCTTACATCCCCTCCCCTCCCTGCCATATCTCCTTGCCGCCGCCCACCGCCCAGGCGCGTCTGGAAACGAAAACCGAGAGTCGGCCATTAGGTTAGGGGCCCAACGACGCTGGTGATTCGGATCCCGCTCGGAGATGGATCCGGCGAGGCTTGAGAGCACGGATATGGGTCCTGTGCGACTGGAGAGCACGGAATCTCCTTCAAGTCTAGAGAGCACAGAGGACAACGAAACGGGGGGAGAGGTAGCGGGGTGTAGAGCTTTGGAGTTATGGAGCCCGGAGAAGGTGCCGTGCGTCCACATTGAAAGGTAAGAACTGTGATTCCTTATCTGCATACCCCAATTAGCGTTTATAGTCTCGTGGTGATGCCAAGGATATGGGTTGGTAACCGCAGGACGTCTGTACAGCTTGTCCTTGAGCATGATGCTTTGTCAGGCGATCATGAAGGCACTGAAACGTGTGGCGGTGCAGATGATGATGAGAAAGCATATCGAGACGTGGTTGCTGACCCTGATAGGATGGAGAGTAGGGAATATTTGGTTGATTCAAACTTTGAGCCTGACTATGGGACTGATGAGGAAGAGGAATGTGAAGATGTGGAAATGGGATGTAGATACGACGACGAAGACGTGGACAGGCCAGTGATACACTTTGACATGGACAATCCTACAATTGATGAAGGGACTGTCTTTGATAATGAGGAGGACTGCAGATATGTAGTTGCAACCAATGCAATCATAGTTGGGTTCGAATTTATCATTGAAAAGAGCGACCAAAAGAGATTTAGGGTGCACTGTAGGGAAAGTAATGTGTGTAAATGGAGATTACATGCATCTCCAATGCAGGGTGGACACCCATTTCAGGTTGCAATAGCTACATTTAGTTTCAGTCTTTCTCATATTTATTCTATTGATAACTAGCTTTGAATTATTTGGATTCTTATCGAATGTAGATCAAAGTAAACACGAAGGAACACAAATTCCCTAATACTTCTTTAAGTGGTAAAATTAGGCTGACAACTACCAAGTGGATTGCTGCTACTGTACTTGACTGGGTGAGGCAGGATCATAACATTGGACCAGCTGAACTCAGAGCAAAGATTAGCAAAAAGTTTAACGTTCTGCTTCCTTATCACAGAGTCTTTGATGGGAAGGAGATGGCTCTAGACTTCATTCAAGGCAAGTGGAATGACAGTTTTCATATGTTGTATAGTTTCAAAGCTCATGTAGAGGAAACATCACCTGGTATTGTTGTTGACATCGATTACGAGGTTGTGAAAGGGAGAGAAAAGGTCTCGAGGGGGGTCAGGTATAAGCAGGCAGATAAGATATTCTTCAGGAGATGTTTTGTCTGCCTGAAGGCATGCTGGAAGGGGTTCCTAGACGGCTGCAGACCATACTTGGCAATAGGCGCAACTTCTTTAACAGGGAAGTTCAGGGGACATCTTGCTTCTGCTTGTGCTTTGGACGCGCATAATGAAGGAAATTTGCCCTGAGAGGCAATAATAAAGTTGTTATTATATATTTCTTGTATATGATAGATGTTTATTTTGCATGCTATAATTTTATTGATAGGAAACATCAATACATGTGTGTTTAATAAACAAAAAGGGTTCCTAGTTATGCCTCTCTTATAGACTAGCTTGTTGATTAACAAGATGATCAAAGTTTCCTGATCATGGACATTGGATGTTGTTAATAACAAGGTCACAACATTTGTGAAATGATGTGATGAACATTCATCCGAAGTATAGCATTACGATCAAGTCATTGTGTTTATATTGCTATAACATCATACAAAGTAGTCTTAGTCCTTAGACCATGAGATCATGTTAATTGCTAACACCGGAAGAGTATCTTGATAACATCAACCGTCACACCGTAACAGGGTGACTATAAAGATGGGTTCAGTACTACGAAGGTGTTATGTTGAGGCTCATGGATCAAGAGTGGAATTTGTCAATCCAGATGACGGATAGATATACTCTGGGCCCTCTCGGTGATATCACATTAAGATAGCTTGCAAGTAAGTGATGTGATCACTAGAATGTTATATCACGGGAACGAGAAAAGAATGCATGTTAGTAACGATATCAAACTAGGTATTTGGATACCGATGATCGAATCTCGGACATGTATTATATCATGAGACAAAGGGATTAAATTGCTGACGTTAAAGGTTCTCACGATCACAGAAGTCATCGTTGAATGTGCAGGAGTCGGTATGGATCTCCAGGTCCCGCTTTTGATTATTGATCTGAGAGGAGTCTCAATCATGTCTGCATTATTCGCGAACCGTAGGGTGACACACTTAAGGGTTGACGGACACCATTTAGGAGCACATATGTTCCAGACAAAAGGTTTGCAAAGCGCAGGAAATGTTTCGATAGAAACAGGAGTTGTTTCGATAGAAACCGGAATTGTTTCGGGTGAAATTGCAGAAAGTGGTTCTGCATGTAATATTGAAATGTTGCAAGGGGTTTTATGTGAATGTTTGTTAATTAAAGTATTTAACAAAATTCTGAATAAAATAAATAAAAGAGTTTTATTAAATGACAGAGCATTAAATTTGGAAAAATTTAATGCATTTAAAGTGGAGACTTTAAAAGAGAATGTTAAGGGGCATTTTAATGTGGAGGGGTTACCACCACATGAATGGGGGAGGTGATGGGTCACCCCCCCATGCGCCGGCCATGGAGAGAGGGGGCACCCCCCTTCCTCCTATAAAAGGCCACCCATTCCCTCCTTCATCCACACACCTCCTCGTGAAGGATCTCTCTCCCCCTCTAGATATTCCGCCATGGTCTCGGATTAGCGAGATACATGTTCCCGGTGGCCTTGCATCTGGAAGGAGTTGCTGCTTCCGCTGATTCACTGGAGCGAGGAGGTGGAGGTTGTCCGGTGGCTTGAACATGTGTGCGAGGATGGATGCGCTGCTGATTTCCGGCGCTCGGACTTCCACACGATCTTGAGATCGGCAAGTGTACGACTACATCAACCACGAGTTCCTACTCATTAAAAAAACTTGTTGTTTTCGAGGGTAAGTTCTCCATGGATGTATGTCCACCCGTTGCTCTGTATCTAGTAGATAGATCTTGGCGTATAGTTCTCATCGTAGGAAAATTTTTGTTTTCTATGCTGCGGACCCAACAGTGGTATCAGAGCATGTTCTATGCGTAGGTTCTTTGCACGGGTGGTACACATATGTTTATATGTGGGCGATGATGGTCATGTTATTGCATCTTCTATGTACTTTGGATATTGGTGGCATAGTGGGATGAAGCGGCCCGGACCAACCTTACATGTCATCGTACATGAGACCGGTTCCACGACTGACATGCAACTTCTTTTGCATAAGTGGCTGGCGGGTGTCTGTCTCTCCTACTATAGTCAATATCTGATTTACAACGAGTTGCTAATAACTTGGTTATCCTCGTTGTGGTTCATGTTCGTAGGTAGGACCGGTTCTATCTCTGAAAGCCCTAAGCCACGTAAAACTTGCAATTGATAAATTAGAGGCGTCTAGTTTAGATCGTTGCTGGGCTAGTTTCTTGATATGGTATTGTTGTAAGTAGATGTATGATAGATACTCTTACAACTCACTTAACGTGTAAGTTCCATAGACCTTGGCCTTACACACAAAGGAATGATAGAGATCATACCACGATGCAAATGATAGAGATCAAATGCATGGACCATATCACCTCACTTCACACATTAGATGTTAGCATCTTATATTGCTAGTTTGGCGCTTTTGGTAGCATTATAAGATGATACCTCATTTAGATATCAAGATAAAATGTGTTCTTCCTTAAGTATGCACCGTTTTGTGGATCGTGTTTTGAGGCATCACGTGATGATCGGGTGTTCTTGACTCTACGCTTTCATACAACGGGTGTAAGACAGTTTTACACACGGGAATACTAAGGTTCTTACTTGACGAGCCTAGCATGTACAGACATGGCCTCGGAACACGGACCGAAAGGTTAAGCATGAGTCATATAGTTGATATGATGCCTATATAGATACTCGCCTTTGAAGCTACACCGACTCACGTGATGATCGGACTTGGTGTAGTGGATTTGGTTCATGTAATCACCAAAAGGACACGAGGGATGTCGTTTTTGAGTGGGAGTTCATTAGTAATTTGGATTAGTTGAACTCAATCTATCATAAACTTAGTCTAAATATATTTTACAAATTCTGTTGTAGATGGCACCACCTGCTTTTAATTTCAATGTGTTCATGGAGAAAGAGAAGCTTGCTGCGAATGGTAGCAACTGCACCAACTGGGCTATGAATTTGAGGATTCTCCTCACTGCTGCACAAAAGCAATATGTGCTAGAGGCGCCGCTAGGCCCCCCACCAGCTCCTGATGCCCCTGACGAGGAAAAGAACGTCTATATAACTCGTCAGGAGGACCACAACTTAGTTCATTGCGGCATACTGTATGGGCTAGAACCAGAACTTCGAAAACATTTCGAAAATGGCAATGCCTTTGATACCATGGGAGAATTGAAAATGATTTTCGATACCCATGTTGCCGTAGAGAGTTATAATGCTTCTGAAAAGTTCTTTAGCTGCATGATGGAAGAGAATAGCTCCGGTAGTGAGCATGTACTCAAAATGTCTGGGTACGCCGATAAGCTTGTGTCCTTGGGAATAACGATTCCCATGGACTTAGGGATACATCGTGTTCTCCAATCTCTGCCACCTAGCTACGAGAGCTTCGTGATGAACTATAATATGCAGGGCATGAAGAAGTCTCTTCCCGAGCTTCTGTCAATGCTTAAGACTGCAGAAGTGGAGATTAGGAGAGAACATCAAGTGTTGATGATCAATAAGACCACCGGTTTCAAGAAGGACAAGAAAGGCAAGCAAAAGGGGAAGAAGGGCGGCAAATCTGTTGCCGCGCCTGAAAAGAAACCCCGAGCTGGCCCTAAGTCTGACACCGAGTGCTACTATTGCAAGGGGACTGGCCATTGGAAGCGCAACTGCCCCAAGTATTTGGCGGACAAAAAGGCCGGCAAGGCAAACAAAGGTATATGTGATATACATGTTATTGATGTGTACTTGACTAGTACTCGCAGTAGCACCTGGGTATTTGATACGGGATCGGTTGCTAATATAAGTAACTCGGCTTAGGGGCTGCGGAACAAGCGACAACTAGCAAGGGATGAGGTCACGATGCGGGTCGGCAATGGATCAAGAGTTGATGTGATCGCCGTCGGAACGCTGCCTCTCCATATGCCGTCGGGATTAGTTATAAACCTGAATAATTGTTATTTGGTGCCTGCACTGAGCATGAACATTGTATCTGGATCACGTTTGATGCAAAGTGGTTATTCGTTTAAATCTGAAAACAATGGTTGTTTGATTTATATGAATAATATCTTTTATGGTCATGCACCTGTGTTGAATGGTTTATTTCTATTGGATCTCGATAGTAGTATTATGCATATTCATAATGTTGATGCTAAAAGGATTAAACTTGATCATGATATATCTGCATATATGTGGCACTTCCGTCTAGGTCATATTGGCGTTAAACGCATGAAGAAACTCCATTCTGATGGACTTTTGGAATCACTTGATTTTGAATCATTTGATACATGTGAGTCATGCCTTATGGGCAAGATGACTAGAACGCCATTTTCCGGTTCAATGGAATGGGCGACAGATTTATTGGTAATCATACATACTGATGTGTGTGGACCAATGAGTGTGTCGGCGCGAGGTGGATATCGTTATTTTGTTACTTTCATGGATGATTTGAGTAGATACGGGTATATCTATTTGATGAAACACAAGTCTGAAACTTTTGAAAAGTTCAAAGAATTTCAGAATGAAGTGGAAAATCATCGTAATAGAAAGATCAAATTTCTACGGTCTGACCGTGGAGGAGAGTATCTAAGTTACGAGTTTAGCACACACATGAAAGAGTGTGGAATAGTTTCACAACTCACGCCTGCTAGAACACCACAACGTAATGGTGTGTCAGAATGTCGTAATCGTACGTTATTGGATATGGTTCGATCTATGATGTCTCTGACTGACTTGCCACTGTCATTTTGGGGTTATGCACTGGAAACCGCTACATTCACTTTAAATAGGGCACCATCTAAATCCGTTCAAAAGACACCGTATGAATTATGGTTTGGAAACAAACCTAAGCTGTCATTTCTTAAAGTTTGGGGATGTGATGTTTATGTGAAGAAACTTCAACCGGATAAACTCGAACCCAAAGCGGAAAAATGCGTCTTCATAGGATACCCTAAGGAAACGATTGGGTATACCTTCTATCACAGATCCGAGGGCAAGGTCTTTGTTGCCAAGAATGGATCCTTTCTTGAGAAGGAGTTTCTCGCGAAAGGTGTGAGTAGTCGGAAGGTAGAACTCGAAGAGGTTATTGAACCTTCTCTTCATGAAATGGCGAGTAGCGCAGCAGCGGAAGTTGTTTCGGAGTTGACTTCACCTAATGAAGAGAGAGCTAATGATATTGATCATGAAACTCCGAAAGAGGACACTACCGATCCTCGCAGGTCAAGCAGGACACGTGCAGCTCTTGAACTATACGGCAATCCTATTATGAATTTCATGATTGATGAAATAGATGACCCTGCGACGTATGAAGAAGCGATGATGAGCCCTGATTCCAATAAATGGCTAGAAGCCATGAAATCCGAGATGGAATCCATGTACGAAAACCTGGTTTGGACCTTGGTGGACTTACCTCACGATCGAAAGGCCGTTGAGAATAAATGGATTTTCAAAAGAAAAACTGATGCTGATGGTAATGTAACCATCTATAAGGCTCGACTTGTCGCAAAGGGGTTTCGACAAATTCAAGGAGTTGACTACGATGAGACATTCTCTCCCATAGCAATGCTTAAGTCGGTTAGGATTATGTTAGCAATTGCTACATATTTCGATTGTGAAATATGCAGATGGATGTCAAAACTGGGTTCCTCAATGGTAATATTGAAGAAGAGTTGTATATGATACAACCAAAGGGTTTTGTCAATCCTAAGGATGCTAATAAGGTGTGCAAACTTCAGCGATCCATCTATGGACTAAAGCAAGCATCACGGCGTTGGAATCTCCACTTTGATGAGGTGATCAAAGAGTTTGGATTTGTCCAAACTTATGGAGAGGCTTGTATTTACAAGAAAGTGAGTGGGAGCAATGTGGCATTTCTGATATTATATGTGGATGACATATTATTGATTGGAAATGATATAGAGCTTTTAAACAGTGTTAAAAGTTATCTAAACAGCAAATTTTCGATGAAGGACCTTGGTGAAGCTTCATATATATTAGGCATTAAAATCTATAGAGATAGATCAAGACGCCTAATTGGGCTATCGCAGAGTACATACCTTGATAAGATATTAAAGAAGTTTAAAATGGACGAAAGTAAGAAGGGGTTCTTACCTATGTTGCAAGGCAAGACATTGAGTAAGACTCAAAGTCCGGCTACGGCGGAAGAAAGAGAGATGATGGATAAGATCCCCTATGCCTCGGCCACAGGCTCTATTATGTATGCCATGCTATGTACAAGACCGGATGTGGCACATGCTATTAGTTTGACTAGTAGGTACCAATCTGATCCAGGTTCGGAACACTGGATAGCGGTAAAGAACATCCTCAAGTACTTGAGAAGAACTAAGGATATGTTTCTTATATACGGAGGTGAAGAAGAGCTAGTCGCTAAGTGTTATGTCGATGCTAGCTTTGACACCGATCTGGATGACTCTAAGTCTCAATCCGGATACGTATTTCTCTTGAACGGAGCAGTAGTTAGTTGGAGGAGTTCCAAACAACCTGTGGTGGCTGGATCAACAACGGAGGCGGAATATGTTGTTGCTTCAGAAGCGGCGCAAGAGGCAGTTTGGATGAAAGAGTTCATTACAGAACTGGGTGTGGTTCCGAGTGCGTTGTACCTGATGGTGATTTATTGTGACAACAATGGAGCCATAGCCAAAGGAACCAAGGTCTCACAAGAATTCCAAACATATTAAGCGCTGGTTTCACTCCATCCGCCAGCATGTCAAGATGGAGATATAAAGATTTGTAAAGTGCACACGGACCTAAATGTAGCAGATCCGTTGACTAAAGTACTCCCTAGGGAAAAACATGATCAACACCAGAACTCCATGGGTGTTAGATTTATCACTGTGTAAACTAGATTATTGTCTCTAGTGCAAGTGGGAGACTGAAGGAAATATGCCCTGAGAGGCAATAATAAAGTTGTTATTATATATTTCTTGTATATGATAGATGTTTATTTTGCATGCTATAATTGTATTAATAGGAAACATCAATACATGTGTGTTTAATAAACAAAAAGGGTTCCTAGTTATGCCTCTCTTATAGACTAGCTTGTTGATTAACAATATGATCAAAGTTTCCTGATCATGGACATTGGATGTTGTTAATAACAAGGTCATAGCATTTGTGAAATGATGTGATGAACATTCATCCGAAGTATAGCATTACGATCAAGTCATTATGTTTATATTGCTATAACATCATACAAAGTAGTCTTAGTCCTTAGACCATGAGATCATGTTAATTGCTAACATCGGAAGAGTATCTTGATAACATCAAACGTCACACCGTAACAGGGTGACTATAAAGATGGGTTCAGTACTACGAAGGTGTTATGTTGAGGCTCATGGATCAAGAGTGGAATTTGTCAATCCAGATGACGGATAGATATACTCTGGGCCCTCTCAGTGATATCACATTAAGATAACTTGCAAGCAAGTGATGTGATCACTAGAATGTTATATCATGGGAACGAGAAAAGAGTGCATGTCGGTAACGAGATCAAACTAGGTATTTGGATACCCGATGATCGAATCTCGGACATGTATTATATCATGAGACAAAGGGATTAAATTGCTGACGTTAAAGGTTCTCACGATCACAGAAGTCATCGTTGAATGTGCAGGAGGCAGTATGGATCTCCAGGTCCCGCTTCTGATTATTGATCTGAGAGGAGTCTCAATCATGTCTGCATTATTCACGAATCGTAGGGTGAAACACTTAAGGGTTGCCGGACACCATTTAGGAGCACATATGTTCCAGACAAAAGGTTTGCAAAGCGCAGGAAATGTTTCGATAGAAACAGGAATTGTTTCGATAGAAACCGGAAGTGTTTCGGGTGAAATTGCAGAAAGTGGTTCTGCATGTAATATTGAAATGTTGCAAGGAGTTTTATGTGAATGTTTGTTAATTAAAGTAATTAACAAAATTCTGAATAAAATAAATAAAAGAGTTTTATTAAATGAGAGAGCATTAAATTTGGAGAAATTTAATGCATTTAAAGTGGAGACTTTAAAAGAGAATGTTAAGGGGCATTTTAATGTGGAGGGGTTACCACCACATGAATGGGGGAGGCGAGGGGTCACCCCCCCATGCGCCGGCCATGGAGAGAGGGGCACCCCCCTCCTCCTATAAAAGGCCACCCATTCCCTCCTTCATCCACACACCTCCTCGTGAAGGATCTCTCTCCCCCTCTAGATATTCCCCCATGGTCTCGGATTAGCGAGATACATGTTCCCGGTGGCCTTGCGTTTGGAAGGAGTTTCTGCTTCCACTGATTTGCTGGAGCGGGGAGGTGGAGGTTTTCCGGTGGCTTGAACGTGTGTGCGAGGACGGATGCGCTGCTGATTTGCGGCGCTCGGACTTCCACACGATCTTGAGATCGGCAAGCGTACGACTACATCAACCACGAGTTCCTACTCGTTAACAAAACTCGTTGTCTTCGAGGGTAAGTTCTCCATGGATCTTGGCGTATAGTTCTCATCGTAGGAAATTTTTTGTTTTCTATGCTGCGGACCCAACACATAATTGGCTTCTACCCGTAGCTTATGCTATTCTTGAGGGTGAATCAAATGAAAGCTGGACATGGTTCATGCAGAGACTACGGGATGTAATTGGTCACCCTGAAGGCTTGGTGATACACACCGGTGCATTCGAGGGTCTTGAGAATGCTGTTGATGGTGTGTTTCCTGGGGTTGAGCATAGGGAATACATGCGACACCTCACTACTAACTTCACGAAGAAGTTCGAGGGAAAGATCTTTGAAGAGGACTTCTGGCAATCATCATACACATACATCCCAAGCACGCATGCTACTTACTTGCAGAACATGTATGTAGTTCTATAGGTGAAAAAATACCTTGAGGAACATCACACTAAGCTATGGGCCAGAAGGAAGTTTGGTGAGTTAAGAAAGGTGGATTTTGTATGCAATAATTTGGCAGAGAGTTTCAATGATAAGATTTCGGGCATGAAGACACTTGGAATTGTTATTTTGTTGGATGCAATAAGACAGTGCATAATGGTGAAGATAGATTTAAGGCAAAGAATTTGTGCAAGAAAATTTTTAGGCCATAAAATAGTTCCAAAGGTGGTTATGTTACTGAATGCAAGAACCAGGGCAATGAGAATGATAAAGATGAGGGTGGTCAGAAGTTCCAGAACATTGGCTGAGGTTTATGCAGAATACAAGCGTGGAAATGAACGGAGGTACACTATAGACATTGGAAACAAGACTTGTTCATGCAGGTCGTGGTAGATTACTGGTCTGCCATGTCACCATGCAATTTACTTCATCTTAAAGCTTAGAGGTAATAGAGCTGAAATAGAGAACTATGTTGACAACTATTTCTCTGTGGACAAGTTTGCTGCAACTTATGCAGAAAACGTACCACCTATGGCCGATGAAAATGATTGGGAGATTGTTTGTCCAGGATTCAAACTTCAACCACCAGTTCTTAGGAGGCCACCCGGGAGGCCTAGAAAGCTAAGGATCGTAGCCTCTAGCGATAAAGGTCCAAGGCTTGGTGCTAGGAAAAGGAAATGCGGACGTTGTGGCAGATTCGGCCATATCAAGAGATTGTGCAAAAACCCAGTTACACATGCTATTGTCCCTGTTCACACCCCGGTGGCAGAAAATGAGGCTTCTCAGCCAGAACTGGCGGAAGAGCAGCGCGAAGACGGTGATGAGCACTCGGAGGAAAACGTACGTAAGCAGCCAATTTATGAAGAAGTGGAGGTGCCGACGAGAAAAGGGTGTGAAAAGAAACAAAAGGGTAAGAGAAACGGGGAGGAAAGGGCAAATAATGGAGGTGTATTAGAATATGAAGAAGTTGCAGGGGTGATTGAGGATGTTCTTGAGGATCTTTCGGCTAACTGCAGGAGAAATAATAAATCCCTGCCAATTTCATCTTTGTACGATTCTCCGGATGAAAGGTAAGCTTAAAAATTGTTTTATTTGCCATTTTATCATTTTTTTATCCTCATCAACTGATGCTTAATGCAGCGTGGGCTAGCAGACTAATAAGAGGAGCAGAAAGATGCAGGCACAGTAACGTCCTATGTTGAATTGTATCATTGAAACTAAACTAGCTGTGTCATCTTTATTTATATCTGGCGCGTGCAACGTGTCTGTGATGGGGTCATGTGGACAAGATTACATTTTTTTTTAAATATTATTACATTAATTTTTTACCTGCGTTTGGACGCGGCTACTAGTTCCCATCTCCCTTGCATTCCCATCTCCTCTAGCGCACTCCAGAATTATGGTTGTGCCATCAAGTAGCAGAGTCAGCGTATTGTCCCATCAGGTGTGAACGCAATGACTTTGTTTGTTCAGAATTTGGTGACTTTTGATTAGTTTGAAAGACAGAGAAACCTAAAACATGTATCTAGACATGTTTTGGTTATAGACACATTTATTAAATATATAGAAAAAACTAAGTCAGTTATATCTGGATAGGAGTAGTACACTATTACCACACGCTCGATCCCTTCTCCTCAGGCGTACTCCAAATTACGGTTGTGCCATCAAGTGCTGGGAGCAGAGTAGTGTATTGTCCCATCAGATATGCCAGGGAACGCGCAAACTTTATTTTCAGGATCAGACGAGTTTCAATCGACTAGTTTCAAAGACAAAGACAACTAAAACATGGCCAACATATATAGATTATGACGATAATCGACCATGACTCAGGTGACCCAGATCCAAAGAGCGCATTAAGATACCGTACATAGATTTAATTTATGCTTAAGTGGCCCTAATCGACTATGACGCTCCCGCAGTCTCCATCATTGACGATGTTGTCCGCGTCGCCGCCAGCCTCCTCCGCGTCGGAATCGATGCCGACGTTCGCGGCAGCGTTCCTCCTCCTCATGGATTCTTCACAGCGTGTTGGATCGATAACGGTGGAGGTCGTACGCCCAGGTACTACCCAGAAGCGTTGCCTCCCTTCGAGGTTGCGCAGATCCAGGTGGATCTCCCGCTAGTGGGTTCCGCACAGCTCAATCAACGCAGCCTGCTCCTTCTTGAACAGCTTTCGCCAGTACGCGCTCGTACGCGAGTACCACGCCATTGCCCTCTTCCGCTCCGACAGCTGGCGGTAGTCCTCCTCGATCTGCCTCGCCAACGCATTGTCGTGCAAGAGCGGCGCGATAGGAACCCCGGCGTAGCTGAGCTCGAAGCTGGCCGAAAGCCTCGCTAATAGCGGCGCGAGTATAAAAGCCATAGTGGGCGAACATCTGAGCCTCGTGCAAGCTGAGTTTGGGCCTCTCCCTCTCCATGGCAATGAAGGAACACGATCTGATTTTCGGCCCCGAGGTTAAGGGGATAAAGGCAAGGACGTAGGCCCAGCGTAGTTGCCACGGCCAATCAGTTTGCAGAACAGACTTCTCGCGGATCGCCCTCGCGAAGGACATCACTATCGTCCACGCACTCGATCCAACAACGCCTAACAATCGGGGATCGGGTCTTCTAGAAGCCTAGAGCGGTTGCTGGTTAGTTCTGCGTCCCGATTGTTTGTGGCCAACAGCGGTAGTTGAAAATAATACACAATTCAATGACACTGGTGGATCCATGTGTGGTCTCTAAAGAGAACACACATCCAATGACTCTGGTTGTTGTTAGAAAAAAGAACACACATGCAATGACACTGATGGATCCATATGTGGTATATGAAAAGAACACGCATGCAATGACTCCAGTTGTTGTTAGTGAAAAGAACACACATGCAACGAAACAGGTGGATCCATGTGTGATCTTTAAAGATAACACACATTTCAATGACACTGGTGGATCCATAGGTGGTATGTGAAAAGAACACACATGAAAAATGACTCTGGTTGTTGTTACTAAAAAGAACACACACGCAATGACTCTGGTGGATCCATGTGAAAAGAACACACAATGACACTAGTGGATCCATAGGTGGTATGTGAAAAGAACACACATTTCAATGACTCTGGTTGTTGTAACTAAAAAGAACACACATGCAATGACTGGTGGATCCATGTGTGGATTGTGCAAAGAACACACATGCAATGACACTGGTGGATCCATAGGTGGTATGTGAAAAGAACACACATGCAATATGACTCTGGTTGTTGTTACAAAACAAAACACACATGCAATGACACTGGTGGATCAATGTGTGGTCTCTATGCAGAACAAACATTTCAATGACACTAGTGGATAAATATGTGGTATGTGAAAAGAACACACATGCAATGACTCTGGTTGTTGTTATTGAAAAGATCACACATGCAATGACACTGGTGGATCCATCGGTGGTATGTGAAAAGAACACACATTACAATGACTCTGGTTGTGGTTACTAAAAAGAACACACATGCAATGACACTGGTGGATCCATGTGTGGATTGTGAAGAGAACACACATGCAATGACTCCAGTTGTTGTTAGTGAAAAGAACATACATGCAATGGCATCGGTGGATCCATGTGTGGTCTCTGTAGAGAACACACATTTCAATGACACTGGTGGATCCATAGGTGGTATGTGAAAAGAAAACACATGCAAAATGACTCCAGTTGTTGTTAGTGAAAAGAACATACATGCAATGACACTGGTGGATCCATAGGTGGCATGTGAAAAGAACACACATGCAAAATGACTCTGGTTGTTGTTACTAAAAAGAACACACATGCAATGACTCTGGTGGATCCATGGGTGGATTGTGAAAAGAACACACATGCAATGACACTGGTGGATCCATCGGTGGTATGTGAAAAGAACACACATTTCAATGACTCTGGTTGTTGTTACTAAAAAGAACACACATGCAATGACACTGGTGGATCCATGTGTGATCTCTGTACAGAACACACATTTCAATGACACTGGTGGATCCATATGTGGTATGTGAAAAGAACACACATGCAATGACTCTGGTTGTTGTTAGTGAAAAGAACACACATGCAATGACACTGGTGGATCCATAGGTGGTATGTGAGAAGAACACACATTTCAATGACTCTGGTTGTTGTTACTAAAAAGAACACACATGCAATGACACTAGTGGATCCATAGGTGGATTGTGAAAAGAGCACACACGCAATGACACTGGTGGATCCATATGTGGTATGTGGAAAGAACACACATGCAATGACTCCAGTTGTTGTTAGTGAAAAGAACATACATGCAATGACACTGGTCAGAGAACACACATTTCAATGACAATGGTGGATCCATATGTGGTATGTGAAAAGAACACACATACAATGACTCTGGTTGTTTTTACTAAAAAGAACACACATGCAATGACACTGGTGGATCCATATGTAGTATGTGAGAAGAACACACATTTCAATGACTCTGGTTGTTGTTACTAAGAAGAACACACATGCAATGACACTGGTGGATCCATAGGTGGATTGTGAAAAGAGCACACATGCAATGACACTAGTGGATCCATATGTGGTATGTGAAAAGAACACACATGCAATGACATTGGTGGATCCATATGTGGTATGTGAAAAGAACACGCATGCAATGACTCTAGTTGTTGTTAGTGAAAAGAACACACATGCAACGAAACTGGTGGATCCATGTGTGATCTTTAAAGATAACACACATTTCAATGACACTGGTGGATCCATTGGTGGTATGTGAAAAGAACACACATGAAAAATGACTCTGGTTGTTGTTACTAAAAAGAACACACATGCAATGACTTTGGTGGATCCATGTGAAAAGAACACACATGCAATGACACTAGTGGATCCATAGGTGGTATGTGAAAAGAACACACATTTCAATGACTCTGGTTGTTGTTACTAAAAAGAACACACATGCAATGACACTGGTGGATCCATGTGTGGATTGTGCAAAGAACACACATGCAATGACACTGGTGGATCCATAGGTGGTATGTGAAAAGAACACACATGCAAAATGACTCTGGTTGTTGTTACTAAACAAAACACACATGCAATGACACTGGTGGATCAATGTGTGGTCTCTATAGAGAACAAACATTTCAATGACACTAGTGGATAAATATGTGGTATGTGAAAAGAACTCACATGCAATGACTCTGGTTGTTGTTATTGAAAAGATCACACATGCAATGACACTGGTGGATCCATCGGTGGTATGTGAAAAGAACACACATTTCAATGACTCTGGTTGTTGTTACTAAAAAGAACACACATTCAATGACACTAGTGGATCCATGTGTGGATTGTGAAGAGAACACACATGCAATGACTCCAGTTGTTGTTAGTGAAAAGAACATACATGCAATGACACCGGTGGATCCATGTGTGGTCTCTTTAGAGAACACACATTACAATGAAACTGGTGGATCCATAGGTGGTATGTAAAAAGAACACACATGAAAAATGACTCTGGTTGTTGTTAGTGAAAAGAACATACATGCAATGACACTGGTGGATCCATAGGTGGCATGTGAATAGAACACACATGCAAAATGACTCTGGTTGTTGTTACTAAAAAGAACACACATGCAATGACTCTGGTGGATCCATGGGTGGATTGTGAAAAGAACACACATGCAATGACACTGGTGGATCCATCGGTGGTATGTGAAAAGAACACACATTTCAATGACTCTAGTTGTTGTTACTAAAAATAACACACATGCAATGACACTGGTGGATCCATGTGTGATCTTTGTAGAGAACACACATTTCAATGACACTGGTGGATCCATATGTGGTATGTGAAAAGAACACACATGCAATGACTCTGGTTGTTGTTAGTGAAAAGAACACACATGCAATGACACTAGTGGATCCATAGGTGGTATGCGAGAAGAACACACATTTCAATGACTCTGGTTGTTGTTACTAAAAAGAACACACATGCAATGACACTAGTGGATCCATAGGTGGATTGTGAAAAGATCACACACGCAATGACACTGGTGGATCCATATGTGGTATGTGGAAAGAACACACATGCCATGACTCCAGTTGTTGTTAGTGAAAAGAACATACATGCAATGACACTGGTCAGAGAACACACATTTCAATGACATTGGTGGATCCATATGTGGTATGTGAAAAGAACACACATACAATCACTCTGGTTGTTTTTACTAAAAAGAACACACATGCAATGACACTGGTGGATCCATATGTAGTATGTGAGAAGAACACACATTTCAATGACTCTGGTTGTTGTTACTAAGAAGAACACACATGCAATGACACTGGTGGATCCATAGGTGGATTGTGAAAAGAGCACACATGCAATGACACTAGTGGATCCATATGTGGTATGTGAAAAGAACACACATGCAATGACACTGGTGGATCCATATGTGGTATGTGAAAAGAACACGCATGCAATGACTCCAGTTGTTGTTAGTGAAAAGAACACACATGCAACGAAACTGGTGGATCCATGTGTGATCTTTAAAGATAACACACATTTCAATGACACTGGTGGATCCATAGGTGGTATGTGAAAAGAACACACATGAAAAATGACTCTGGTTGTTGTTACTAAAAAGAACACACATGCAATGACTCTGGTGGATCCATGTGAAAAGAACACACATGCAATGACACTAGTGGATCCATAGGTGGTATGTGAAAGAACACACATTTCAATGACTCTGGTTGTTGTTAAAAAGAAAACACATGCAATGACACTGGTGGATCCATGTGTGGATTGTGCAAAGAACACACATGCAATGACACTGGTGGATCCATAGGTGGTATGTGAAAAGAACACACATGCAAAATGACTCTGGTTGTTGTTACTAAACAAAACATACATGCAATGACACTGGTGGATCAATGTGTGGTCTCTATAGAGAACAAACATTTCAATGAAACCAGTGGATAAATATGTGGTATGTGAAAAGAACACACATGCAATGACTCTGGTTGTCGTTATTGAAAAGAACACACATGTAATGACACTGGTGGATCCATAGGTGGTATGTGAAAAGAACACACATGCAAAATGACTCTGGTTGTTGTTACTAAAAAGAACACACATGCAATGACACTGGTGGATCAATGTGTGGTCTCTATAGAGAACAAACATTTCAATGACACTGGTGGATAAATATGTGGTATGTGAAAAGAACACACATGCAATGACTCTGGTTGTTGTTACTGAAAAGAACACACATGCAATGACACTAGTGGATCCATCGGTGGTATGTGAAAAGAACACACATTTCAATGACTCTGGTTGTTGTTACTAAAAAGACCACACATGCAATGACAATGGTGGATAAATATGTGGTATGTGAAAAGAACACACATGCAATGACTCCAGTTGTTGTTAGTGAAAAGAACACACATGCAATGACACTGGTAGATCCATCGGTGGTATGTGAAAAGAACACACATTTCAATGACTCTTGTTGTTGTTACTAAAAAGAACACACATGCAATGACATTGGTGGATCCATGAGTGATCTCTATAGAGAACACACATTTCAATGACACTGGTGGATCCATATGTGGTATGTGAAAAGAACACACATGCAATGACTCTGGTTGTTGTTAGTGAAAACAACACACATGCAATGACACTGGTGGATCCATAGGTGGTATGTGAGAAGAACAAACATGCAAAATGACTCTGGTTGTTGTTACTAAAAAGAACACACATGGAATGACACTGGTGGATCCATAGGTGGATTATGAAATGAACACACATGCAATGACACTGGTGGATCCATAGGTGGTACGTGAGAAGAACACACAATTCAATGACTCGGGTTGGTGTTTACTAAAAGAACACACATGCAATGACACTAGTGGATCCATAGGTGGTATGTGAAGAGAACACACATGCAAAATGACTCTGGTTGTTGTTACTAAAAAGAACACACATGCAATGACATTGGTGGATCCATGGCTGGATTGTGAAAAGAACACACATGCAATGACACTGGCGGAGCCATAGGTGGTATGTGAAAAGAACACACATGCAAAATGACTCTGGTTGTTGGTACTAAAAAGAACACACATGCAATGACATTGGTGGATCAATGTGTGGTCTCTATAGAGAACAAACATTTCAATGACACTGGTGGATAAATATGTGGTATGTGAAAACAACACACATGCAATGACTCATTTGTTGTTAGTGAAAAGAACACACATGCAATGACACTGGTGGATCCATCGGTGGTATGTGAAAAGAACACACATTTCAATGACTCTGGTTGTTGTTACTGAAAAGAACACACATGCAATGACACTGGTGGATCCATGTGTGGATTGTGCAAAGAACACACATGCAATGACACTGGTGGATCCATAAGTGGTATGTGAAAAGAACACACATGCAAAATGACTCTGGTTGTTGTTACTAAAAAGAACACACATGCAATAACACTGCTGGATCAATGTGTGGTCTCTATAGAGAACAAACATTTCAATGACATTGGTGGATAAATATGTGGTATGTGAAAAGAACACACATGCAATGACTCTGGTTGTTATTAGTGAAAAGAACACACATGCAATGACACTGGTGGATCCATCGGTGGTATGTGAAAAGAATACACATTTCAATGACTCTAGTTGTTGTTACTAAAAAGAACACACATACAATGACACTGGTGGATCCATATGTGGTATGTGAAAAGAAGATGCATGCAATGACTCCAGTTGTTGTTACTAAACAAAACACACATGCAATGACACTGGTGGATCAATGTGTGGTCTCTATAGAGAACAAACATTTCAATGAAACCAGTGGATAAATATGTGGTATGTGAAAAGAACACACATGCAATGACTCTGGTTGTTGTTATTGAAAAGGACACACATGCAATGACACTAGTGGATCCAAAGGTAGTATGTGAAAAGAACACACATGCAAAATGACTCTGGTTGTTGTTACCAAAAAGAACACACATGCAATGACACTAGTGGATCAATGTGTGGTCTCTATAGAGAACAAACATTTCAATGACACTGGTGGATAAATATGTGGTTTGTGAAAATAACACACATGCAATGACTCTTGTTGTTGTTAGTGAAAAGAACACACATGCAATGACACTGGTGGATCCATCGGTGGTATGTGAAAATAACACACATTTCAATGACTCTGGTTGTTGTTACTAAAAAGAACACACATGCAATGACACTGGTGGATCCATATGTGGTATGTGAAAAGAACATGCATGCAATGACTCCAGTTGTGGTTAGTGAAAAGAGCACACATGCAACGACACTGGTGGAACCATGTGTGATCTTTAAAGATAACACACATTTCAATGATACTGGTGGATCCATAGGTGGTATGTGAAAACAACACACATGAAAAATGAGTCTAGTTGTTGTTACTAAAAAGACCACACATGCAATGACTCTGGTGGATCCATGTGAAAAGAACACACATGCAAAATGACACTGGTGGATCCATAGGTGGTATGTGAAAAGATCACACATTTCAATGACTCTGGTTGTTGTTACTAAAAAGAACAAGCATGCAATGACATTGGTGGATCAATGTGTGGTCTCTATAGAGAACAA